>LR738713.1:132570073-132606737 GCA_902687465.1 Secale cereale
AAAAAATGTTCTTGTCCCTTGGAGTACATCCTTTGATGGCAAAAGAAAAATTCTTGCCCCTTGGTTGATACATCCTTTGATGGCAAAAGAAAAAATGTTCTTGTCCCTTGGAGTACATCCTTTGATGGCAAAAGAAAAATTCTTGCCCCTTGGTTGATACATCCTTTGATGGCAAAAGAAAAAATGTTCTTGTCCCTTGGAGTACATCCTTTGATGGCAAAAGAAAAATTCTTGCCCCTTGGATGATACAACCTTTGATGGCAAAAGAAAAACGTTCTTGCTCCTTGGATTAAAATCCATTGATTGGCAAAAGAAATCATTGCTCCTTGGATTGCACCCACTAATTAGCAAAATGAATCATAGCCCTTTGGGTCGCATCCATTGATTAGCAAATATGGAGCCTGGCAGCTCGTAAAAAGCCTCGACTACATGGTCTTATTTGCAAACGGTGTTTTCTGTTTTGTGATTTTTCAAAAGTTTTCTATGGTTTTTTGATCCGGAACTGAGCAACTTCAAAGTTGATCACGTATTTACAAAAGTCTGGGTGATAGCGCACCAGCATGATTTAAACCGGAGGTTACTATAACCCAGAACAATCATTGGGCAAACACCAACAAGGCCAAGAGCCTCATCAGAATCTGCAATGTCCACCGGATTAAGGATATCAAGCATGCTTAACTAAAGGTATGAAAGTATTTTTGGGTATAAAGCAGATACTCGTTCAAATATATATGCCTATGAGAGCAATATAATTGGTCCGGTGGTAAACCGCCAGGACATTTTCTTAGTGTTGTCTATGCAGATTCAGGTAATATAAAGGATCAACCATAGCAGATAAGGGATTAAAATTGGCAGATGCCAAATCAAAACTGTGACATCCGGATTAAGACAGAAAATGTTTTCGGACTATCCTATTACAAGGCACTGGCAAGCCTGAACGGATTAAAGTATTCAAAGCACCAGGTTACAGCAGCTAAAAGTTAAAACTGAGCGGCTTATGCCTCTTCTTCTGCTGCGAAGGCTGAGGATTGGCTTGTTCCGGAGCTTCTTCGTCTTCTTGAAGCGGCTGAAAAGCAGGAACGCGCCAGTCTATCTTGGATAATGCACGGAAGTACATCTCCTCATTGATGAGATCGGACGGATCAACATCTGGGGCGAAAGTATGGGCGCGCACTGGGGGGATTAGATTCTCGGTGTCATAAACCGGTCGGTCCACCCGCTCATTCTCTAAGTCATACGACGGATGATACATGGTCAGGTCCGCTTCATCAGCAGGCTTGCTGGCAAGAGGGTGCATTTCCTTAGTTAAAGCACGAAGGTCCTTGCCAGAGAAGGCAGATCCATCCTCCTTGTTGCTGGGGTACCCGTTCATAGCTTCCTCCGGATCAAAGTCAGGAACCCATGCCTTGGCTCTGTTCAGCGCTACAAGAGAGCCGGCCCGTGCAGCAGATTTCTTCACTTCTTCCAAGCGTACATGTAATATAGAAAGCTTCTCCAAAGTACCTTGGATAGTAGTGGGGGCCGCTTTGAAATGGGACATCGCACTTATAATCCTTTGAGCGCCGGAATACAGCTACTCAACCAGAGTATAAGAAGCCTTGAGTTTCTTTCGGATATCATCCCCAAGATGGGTGATGCGTCGCCCTGCATATGGTTATTACAGTTAAACCAGAGCAGAATAAAGATTGCAGAGGTGAAAGCATATGTAAATTAAGTGCTTACCAAAGATGGCAGAGGTCATAAGTTCTATCTGCTGTCTTACGCCGGTCAGCTCCTGCGTCACCGGATTAAGGGCCTCTTCAGCATCCTTTGCTATTTTTTCAAGAGCATTCCTCTGCACCTCCCAGGCTGTCCGCTCCGCTTCAAAATCCTTTTTTAATTTTTCAGCATTGGTTAAGCTCAGCGCCAGCTCATCTTTGGCCTTAGCAGATGCAGTTTCAGTGACAGCAAGTCTATTCCGGAGCTCAGTTACTTCTACAGTCCTCCGGGTCAAGTCATCCTACAAGAAAATCAAGTGGAGTGGACGACAACTAAGACAAGTCTCAAGCACATAAACAAGTTATCCACTTGACACTTGGGGGCTAATGGGAAGTTGAAGTATCAAAAAAGAAATTAAGACAAGTCTCAAGCACATAAGCAAGTTATCTACTTGACACTTGGGGGCTAATGTAAGTTCATTTTCATACATTTGGAAGTACCGGTTCACCTACAACAAAGCTAAACCAGAACTTGGGGGCTACTATGGCATAAAGACAGAAGTATAAAGAAGGAAAATCAAAGACAAGTGAAGGAAGGTACCTCGTATTTGTCCTTCATCATATTAACCAAGCCCAATTCATAGTCGCGGCTGGTATGAAACCAGTTCAAATACCCTGAATAAAGTTCCTGGGCACTCAATTCGGCATAATTGGACAAGTCCGTGCTCCACTTGCCCTTCTCTTGTTGAAGCTTCTCCGCTTTAGCAGTATGCTTGGCCAAGATGATAGGCTCAGCAGGAGCGGTAAAACCTGTCCCGGTTATCTGGATATCCGGAGAAGAAGTAGTGGTTGGCTGAGATGGGGCAGCAGTAGGGGCCGGACTAGCAGGAGCCGGATTAGTCCAGGGAGGGCTAACCCGGACAGGACTCACCGGTTCAATGACATTCTCCACATTCGTGTCTTCTGGAGCAACAATGTTATCATGGCCCATGGGAGCAGGATCATCAATTTGGGTTGCGGGATCGCTCTCTGGTGGGATGACTTCATCCGGATCAGCCGCCGGATCAGCAGTAGCAGTCTCGGCAGCCGCTTTGGTGGCCTTCGCCTTTTTGCTAGGCTTGGGCTTGCTAAAAGAAATTGAAGGAACAATAAGAATTATCAAGGAACAAATACAAATATAAACCGGATGTGGAAAGGGGCTTACCCAGGCACAGTCTTCAGTACATGGACTTGTGTGGCAGTCGATTCACCAGAGGATGACAAAGGTGTCTCCTGATAGTTAGGATCAGACGATTTAAGCGGTTTGCGTATAAGTCCGTCCTTTGGATGGAGAAGAGTTGGAAAAAGTAAAACCTCAGAGCGGCGCCTGTGAGCCGGAGTGAGAGATATTCCGGAAGATTCTACGACATGGCCACTATGGCGCGTAGTCCGGCGTGCTTCATGTTGCTGCTTCTTCAAAAGAAATTTGGGGTCCAGTTGAGCGTAAGGATGAGAAAAAGGGTACTTCCGGGATGCCCCACGAATTTTGGGCACCGGCGGTTCAGAATCTGAAGAAAGAGAGATTACCTCAATTTCTGCCGCTTTACTTCCTTCAGCCAAATCCTGTGGAAAGACACTGTTAACATATCTTTGGATAAAGAGAGATCAAAACATATCAGGATCAACTCATACCTCAGAATCCGGATCATCTTCCTCAAGATGTGAACCGGAGCCAGTGGCTGCCTTCTTCTTCTTGACAGCGCATGTCTTCCGGCGTGCCTGTTTGCCTGACTTGTCCTGTGGTTTTCTTTTCCAAAAAGGATCGTTGGCCTGTGTAGAAGATAGAACAAATAGAAGATAATTGGTAAGGACGGATTAGAAACAAACAGAAGAGGTCAGAAAAAACTTACTGCTAGCAGTTTATTCTTCTCATAGAATGGAGCCAATCCGGTTTGACTGCACTCTTCCAGAGAGATGTTGAGCATTTTCTTTGCGGATTCAGTGACTTCCTTCTTAGGAAGCATTATGTCAATATGGCGTTGGGGGTCATCCGTCTTTCCGGTGTACTCATACATCAGACCGGAGCGCCGGCTCAGAGGAAGGATGCTCCAGGCAAGCCAGCAACGAACGAAATTGACTCCAGTCAAACCGTTGGCCATAAAAGCTTTAAGTTTGGCAAGCTGAGGGGCAAACCGGGCTCGCTCTGAGGAGCTAAGGCGCTGCGGCAGGGGATGATCCTCAGGAAGATGATGTTCACGGTAACCCGACATAGGGTTTTCTCCTTCAGGAAAAGTATCTTTGCAATAGAACCAGGATTGGTTCCAGTCCTTGGGGTGTGTATGGAGAGCAGCATGAGGGAAGACCACATCTCTTCTCTTCTGAATGCTGACACTGCCCAGCTCTTGATGTGGTCCGGCAGTAAACTCTGGCCGCCGGTTTAAGTGGAAAAAGTCCCGGAACAAGTCCACTGACGGTTCTTCTTGAAGGTATACTTCGGAGAAGACTTGGAAATTGCAGACGTTTGATATGGAATTTGGACCTATATCTTGAGGATGGAGCTGAAAAGCGGCCAGCACATCCCGGAAAAACTTAGAACCGGGAGGGCTAAAACCCCAGGCCATGTGGTCAAAGAAAACGATGATTTCTCCTTCTTTAGGGGTAGGGGGACACTCATTCCCTGGGGCCCGCCATTTCAGAACCGCTTGGGGGCCCAGAATACCAATTGAAGCGGCGTTGGTTAAGTCATCTTCCGTAATGCGGGAAGGAACCCAGTTGCAGCAAACGAACTATTTGGCCGCCATCTGAACAAAAGGAAAACGCTGAAAAAATACAGTGCAAAATCCGGATTATTAGATACTGAAGCATAAACCGGAGTGTATCATCTAATTATATCGACGGTTTAGACATGGGACTAATGGCATTGGCAACCCGGAAGCAGATGTGAAACGAACTGCTGCCGGTTTATGAGAACAAAAAAGAGGAGGCTAAACCGTCGGGCTCATGGTTAATTTTTTGCAAGAGGAATATATGATTGGTTAAACCGGCGAGTAACTTGCAGATCTATCAAGACGAAGAAACAAGTTTCTACAGAAGGCTAAAGCAAAAATGGATCTGAGCGGTAAGAAAAAGATGAAATATACTCAAGTTGGATACAGGAAGAACTACGAAGGATTTCTACAGATCAAATAAATCTAAGGGTTGAGTCTAAGATCCGAATCTAAGTTCAAACTACGGGGCGGGGACGCGTTCGAAACAAATCCAGGGTTTGAATCTACTTCAAATATAACCTACAGAGGTGAACAGCAAAGCTTCGAGCTTTCATGGCAGAAGAAATGGAGGAACCCTAGATTAAAGATCTACAGCGAGAAGAAAGGAATACCTGAGAAAGAAGGAGACGGCGGCGAAGTACTCTGGACGCGTTTCAGGGTGATGCAGCGGCCTGGTTGGACGACGGCGACGAGCTCGAAGGCATCGGCGGAGCTTCAGGCGACGGAGGAAGAAGAAGTGCGGAAGGAAGGAAAAGAATAGGGCTCAGCAGTATTTATAAAGACTGGAGAGGTGAAACAGCAAGCGCGGGAATCAAGGAGGTCAGAGATTGGATAAAGATTCCATTGTCGCCTCGATTTTCGGGATAGCCTTTAAACTAAGGTAACAAACAGCTGTGGGCAATAAATGCGGAGGTGATGTCATGACCGAATAAAATGATTTCTGGAGATGACGTCATAGCCGGTTTACAAGGCAGAAAAGCTACAAGGAGGAAATTTATGCAGGATTTAGAAGACTGACATGAACAAGTTCATATCACTCTGGGGCCTAATGTGAGGGATATTACTAGCAGGTATAAACCGGCTAGGAAGATCCGGATTACTACCCGGGAACGGGATTGCTGAGTCCTCCGTGGCTCACTGATTCTACACAACACCAGATTGCAGGTACCGTTGAGAACTACACAGCTGGTGGTTCAGAGTTGTACTGGGAGTTCGACGAAGAACATGGGCGATACTACGTGTCTTATCCAGAGGATCATCATGGCTCTTACGAGGATGATCGGGACCATGTGTTATTTATTTATGGTATCTTTCATTTGGATCTTCGTCCGTAGTCAGACTCTGATGTTATTTGGATGATGAATTGTGTGACGTGGCGATTGTAAGCCAACTACTCTTTTGCAATTTCATCCCTCTTTTACATGAGTCGTGCAAAGATACCATACTTGAGATCATTCTAGTATGAGATTATGCCTTTAAGTCGTGCCTCGACACGTAGGAGGTACAGTCTCATACTGGGCATTACAGGAGCTTCAAGTTTATCGTTGTTCCATTCTCATCTTCTTCTGCGGTGGATTTAATTCAAGATTTGGTGTTCATTATATCCTTCCTCTTGTTTCACATGTTTTCCCATGTTGAACTTTCGTATCCGAAATCTCTATTGTTTATTCAACTCTCTCTAATTCTCCTTCGGAGTGTTCAAGATATCTCGGAAGATTCGTGTTTTCATTCTCAGTTTGTTCTAGCTATGTTGTGGTTGTTATCTCATTCAAGCCATTTAATTTAACCGGTGCAATCTCTCTTAAGCAATCTTTTCCAACGATGTTTATTTTTAGTGGTCCCTAACCCATAGGTGTTTTTCCACGATCTTACCTGATTCTTCTTATTTTTCCGGAGTTATTCTCAAATTCCTTTCAAAGTGTGACGTAAGAATGATTTCCATCAGTCACATGCCTTCTCCAAGCTTGTTTTGAATTATTTTCATCTTTAGCTCCACCTTCCTCTTGTCATTCGTCCGGAGTATCTCGAAATTCTTCATTGTATTCTCATCGTTCTTCTCAACATGTGAATACCAAAGAAGAGGTCCTCTTGAATCCTTACCCATTCTTCAAAGATTCATGGTTCTAGCTTCATGCCATCCTCATTATTGTTCCGATTGTGAGGAATTCTTTTATACCATTCGAAGCATTTCATGAATTCTTTCCGTTGTGATCCTCCGAAGGCCATCATTTCAGAAGATTTCTTCGTTCTCAGTTTTCAACTTCGTCCTCCAGCTAATCTTAATTGATGCCTCTTCGTTCGTCTCCATATTCTTACGGTGGTTCATTCAAGATTACTCTTCCATTCTTATCGTATTAATTCATTTGTTCTTTTCATAATCCTACGGTGAGTCGTTCAAGATTATTCTCAAGTTTGGCTATATCTAGCTCCAATCCTTTTTAAGAAGAATAAGTAGTAGGCCAAATCCGTTGCTTGTCATCAATTTAATTTGATGAAGGATAAGCATATAGTAAATCTTATTCTTATTTCCTCGAACTGATTAATCTCTGTTTTTCGGAGCTTGTACATCATATCGTATCCTTGGTTCCAAGTTGTTCATCTTGTTTTCTGGAGCTCCAAGTTATTTCAATTATATCATTTCAAAGCTCCATCTAATTCATCGCAGGCCTTGAATCTTATTCTTTTCATCTTTCATTTCTCATGCTTTCATTACCGGAGTTCTTCATGGTGGTTCATCATGATTTAATTCATCCTCGAAGTGTTCTTTAAGATTCTTGTTGGAGCTCAAGTATTCTTCTTCTTGCATTCCGAAGTGCAATTCTTTCTACCTTTTTTCTTTTGAGGTGGTGTTATGTCATTCTTGACAATTCCCTTCACGTTCCATGATTCACAAGTTATCAAGAATGAAATATGTAACCCATCATTTTCTTCATTCATGAGATATCTAATCCCATCAATTTCTTCGTTGGAGTTATCTTGGGTTGCATTTCACCTAAAACCTTTCCCTAAGGATTGTTGCTATTGTGGTGCTTATAAATGACCCAAATTCTTCATTTATCCTCTCAGTGAAAGAAGTTTTTCATCTCTTCGTTGATTTCAATCCAATCAATTGTTTAAGTTAGTGGCAGAATTTCACCTCAAGTTTTGAGATGTTTTCCATAAGCCACATCAAGCTTATTCTTTTCTTTGTTGATTATCCAACAACTCCTTTCAACCCTTCTTCGTAAGGACGATTTTCAAAATTCAATTGTGGGAGAAGTTGTCATTTTCTTATCCGTTCTTTTCATTCCAATGATTTAGCAACTATTCTTTCGTTCCGGAGGCTTTGTGATATTGCTCTCTCCAAACCATCATCTCGTTTTATCGAGATCATGTTCTTCCCTTGCTTATCCATTTAACAGGAGTGTTGTGACCTCCATTCAAGTTCTCTCATTTTTTTTTCATGTTTTGCCTCTCTTTTCAACCGGAGTGCTGTCTAAATCTTTCTTACCCCTTGTGCCATTCGTTCAATAGTTTCGGAAGCAGTGTGTTGTTGATTTCATCAAGTATCATCCCATTTCCTCAGTTCATGTTCAATTCCTTCCATTTACAGTCGGAATGTTGTCCAAATTATTTTGTTCTTACTCCTTCTCCATCTTGTTTTAGCCGGAGTGGTTTTGAAATTGTTTCGTCATCCTTGAACTCTTCTTTTATGTCCTTGCAACCTTCAAATTCTTGTGGTGTCCCTTGTTCCTCCTTTTACCGGAGTGCTCTTAACTCCGTTCATCTCCGTTGTATTCTTTCTTTCAAGTTTGTTCAACCTCTCAAGTTCATGGTTTCACTCGTTTGTCAAAGAAGCAACTTTGTTTTACCTCTTCCTTTATCCTCTTCTATCCGGTGCCATCTCTAGGATCTCGGGTCGAGATCCTCTGTTAGTGTGGGAGAGTTGTGACGCCCCAAGACCGACGCTCGAGAAGACTTCCTTATATTCCGGGTTTTGCCCTGTGTTTTATTTGCTTTTGCTATGCATTATGTCATCGTGCATCATCTTATAGCATTGTGTCATCCATGTTGTTTCCAAGTCCATCATGTGCGTCGCCCCTACTTTATGTTTGTTGAATGCTCCATGTATGATCATGCATCATCACCTTCTCCTTTCCTTCTACTTCCTTTATTTTTGCAAGTGCCACTTTCCCTTCTCTAGTAATGTTCATCTTCTCGCTACAAATATTAGACCATGTCCTGGACCTCTCTGCCATATTTCATTCTATTTGGAGTGGTTTTGGTTAGGTTCAAAATGCCTCAAGTTTGAATATAATTCAAACTTGTTTTATTTTTTCTACCGTTAAAAATGTCCAAGGCAATTATTTCAAATACTACAATATTCCAGGATCATGGAGATATTTTTTTTCTAAACTCCTCTTCTATATCCCTGAGCTTTTTCCACTTGTATTTTCTGTCTGAAGAAAATACAGAAACAGTGGGAGCGAGTAATAGCCTAGCTGTAGCCAGGTCGCACCGCTCCCTTCAGCCCAGCGGCCCAACCTCCTAGCCGGCGGCCCACCTAAGCCACGAGGCCCAACTCCAGCGCTAACCCTAGCCCGACTCCCTGCTCGACCCCTCTTTCTCCTCCTGCGCCGCCACCCCTCGCGCGAAACCCCACGCCCGCTCACCCGCTCCCTCGATCTCCCTCTCGTCTCCCTCGTCTCTCTCCTTCGCCGGTCTCCAGTGCGCCGCCCATTTCGTCCGCCATGGCCACCTAGAGCCTCACTGCCCCGTCGCCCCAGCGCCGAGCCCTCGCTCCTCTACTCCTCCGCCTCGTCGCAGCTCCGCATCTCCGCCACCAGGACGCCTCCCGAGCCGCCATGGACGGGGCCAGAGCTGCCATCTCCCTCGCCGCTAGGCAGGGCAGGAGCGCCCCATCGCGCCAATGCCTTGTCTCCGCCCCGCGCCCCACGCCAGAGCAAGCCCCGTCGCCGTCCAAGCTCCGCACCCCACCGCCATCGCAGACCACCAGGAGGCCCGCGACCTCCGGCGCCCTGCGCGGGAGCCCGACACGCGCGCGGCCGCGCCTGTGTCCCCGTCCTCGCCATCGCCTCTTCCTCCTCCGCGCCGGGCGCCGTGAGCCGTCGCCGGCGACCTCGACCGCCCCCCTCAGATTCGCTCGTCTCCTTGCTGCTACCCACCAGGGGGCCCAACTCCCATGGCCTCGACGCCACGCCTCTGCTTCCTTCCACGTCGCCCTGCCGTGTTGCAAGATGAACCGAAGACCTTGCTGCCCCTTGGTCGTTTCCAAGTTCAAAAACGAGGGACCCAAGTCTGCCAAGTACCGCGACGACCATCTCTTTCCAAGTTCAACTACCATCGCCAAGAACCGAGACCAGCAAGTCCGAAGACCCAAGTACCACGACCAAACGACTACAAACATTGACCCCAAGTTCCTCTTCGGAAATGTACGACTACCCCGAAGATCCGTGGATGGACCAAGTACCCCTTCGGACAGAAACGCCAAGTACCACTACGACCGTGTGCCACTACCGTCGACCCTCGAAGACCCCGTGGACGTCAAGTACATCGACAACCGATGCCGAACGACTACCGTCGCCGTGACCCGAACTTCTACAGAAATGAGATCGGCTACAAAACGTGTACCACCACCATCGCCGTGTACCACTACTTCCACTACCATCGCGAGAACGTCTACTTCCTTCTATACCGCATCGAACTCGAACCGCTTCGAAACCCACGCTTCGAAGGTATAACCCCGAGACGACGCCCGTGGACGAGTGTTGCATGTTGTGTTGTATGAGATGCACCCTTTGTTGCACCGTGTTCAAAGTACCCCTCGTTGCCTTGTCGCCGAACCGTGGGAACCCGGCAACGCGATCAGCCCATCTTCTTGCATGACACGCTTCTGTGGTCTTTCATTTGCATCGATATCTCAAAGAGGTGTCGGATCACCGGAACGTTGTCGTGTGTCGGTGTACTAAGATGGGGGTACCTTAGTACCCCAACTTGTGCACGGGCAGTAGCAGCTTCCCGCGGCAGGGCTTACCACGTGCTCGCCAAGTACCTTTCCGGTCCTTATGAAGCCATTCAAGAACAAAGTATACAAGTCAGAAGATCAAGACCCCGGCAAGTGGAGCTTGCCGGGAAGGCCGCACCAGGCTCAAGGTTATCACTTTAACGCAAGACCCTGGCAAGTGGAGCTTGCCAGGAGGAACAAGGAACACATATCCCAAGAGATGCCTCGGCGCATCATGTGCCCCGGCAGGGCCCGGAGAGCGACAAGCTTCCGGGCCCGACAAGATCAAGACCCCGGCAAGGTGCTTGCCGGGGAAACCCACGCTGTGTGCCCGCGCTCCAGCTCATCTGCCCACGCGTCGCCCTGGGGCCCTTCCAGGGACGCGTGGCGGATGGCTGTGCAGCCTGGGGTACACGGTGGCGAGCCACGGTGACGAGGCTACCGTCGTGGCGAACGGAGGAGCATGGACGGCACTTTTGGGGTCGACGGCGACGGGCATTTAAAGCTCTTGTCCCCCACTGTCAAAGTTAGGTGAAGACCACTGTTCATCCACTGTTCACGCACTATTCCCGCACTGTTACAACTACCACCAAAATTACACTTTTACCCTCCTCTACGTTGACACCTGTCGGTGACCCCTTTGAGCTATAAAAGGAGGCCCATGCACAACGTAGAAAGGGTTCGGAACCTAGACAACTCTTTCGCTCGGTGTAGCTAGCTCTTCAAGCTCCCGAGCTCAAGAACTCAATACAATCCAAGCAGGAGTAGGGTTTTACGCGTCCGCGCGGCCCGAACCTGGGTAAACTGCCCGCGTGTGCTCCTCGATCTGCTCTCCGTGCTCCCTCCGCTCCCTTACCGCAACGTAGAAGGGGCTCCGGTCCCATAGGTGCTCGCGGGAGGATAGTTTCCCCCGACATCTTTGGCGCGCCAGGTAGGGGGCGTCGAGGTTGTGCGAACCTGATCCGGCGCTCACGCGGGTGCATTCTTCATCAACCTCTCCAGCTTCATCAACTTCACCAGCTGCAACAACATGGCCCCGAAGAAGAATGCTTCGGAGGTCGCAGGCCCGTCTGCGTCGATTCCACCGCCACCAGAACCAACGGTTGGTGGAGGAGACGCCGTCGGAAGGGTGGTCGCCGGCGAGGATACTCGCGGCGCCACCAAGTCCAAGGACAAGACGGACGACCCGGCGAACTCCAAGGCCTCGGTGTCCGTGGACGCGCCACGCCTCTCTCGGGAGGTGCAAGACCAGCAGCGGCGTGGTACAGGAGGTACCATACGCTTGCTGGGGCGAAGCCAAGCCGGAGGATCGCGGGATGCTCAAGGCCAGTGTGCTGTCACGAGCAAGGCGCGGTCGCCGGGGCGGGAACGTGCTCCTTCTAACGCTGTTAGAAGTCCGAGCGTGTCCCGCTCCTCGCAGCGCTCACCGCCGTTCCCCTCTTCTCCCGCAGAAGCTCTAGCAAGAGCACAGCTGCTCCTCGATTTCCCTCCAGCAGCGGACAAAGCCGAAGACAGGAGGGCGACGATTCAGAGCCTCATCGCCTTCGCCAACAACGACACGCCGCAGCAGCCGGCGACATCACGGTCGCGGCAAGTCGATCAAGCGAAGGCCGACGGCGACAAGACCGCCGGGGGTGCAACCACCGTGCACTCCCCACCGCGGAAGCAGAAATCGCCGCCCCGCCGGATCAACGTCGACGACGACTCCACGCCGTCGTCTGATCCGCGGGCTCGTCGGGACCAGCGCCAAGTCCTCGACGACCTGCGACAAGAAGACGCTCGGACTCGCATCGAGCGTCGACGAGAAGCTCGAAGGCAATTAGATCAGCGCGCTGGGACCGCTGTCGACACGCACGCGCCCGGTGAACCAGGCGACTTGCCCTACGCGGCAGGTTGCCCTGCGTTCACCTGCGAGCTGCGGCGAGTCCAGTGGCCCAGCATGAAGAATTTTAAGCCCGACGTACCCGAGAAGTACGACGGCAAGATGCACCCCTCGGAGTTCCTCAGCATCTACACCATCACGGTGCAGGCTGCCAGGGGACGCGACGAGAAGATACTAGCCAACTACTTCCCGCTAGTGCTTAAGCCAAACGTCCGGTCTTGGCTTATGCACTTGCCGGAGAACTCCATTTCTTCGTGGGCAGATCTGTGCCACCAGTTTGTTGGCGCCTTCACGGGCGGCCACAAACCCCACGGCCAGGAGAGCGATCTACACATCTTGGCCCAGAAGGAAGGAGAGTCCCTGCGCAAGTACATCCAGAGGTTCAGCTGCGTGCAACACAACATTCCCGACGTCCACCCTGCCGCGGTTATCAGCGCGTTCCACCAGAACGTGCGTAACCGCCGCATGCGGGAAGAGATGGCCATGACCAAGATTCGGGATGTCAGCGAGCTCTACGCTCTGGCCGACAAGTGTGCACGCGCCGAAGAGGGGAGGAAACTCCCCGGAGAGGATGCCGGCGCAGGAGGAAGCGATAGCGAGGATGCCGCCCCGGCAAGGAAGAGCCGACGGCGGAACAATCGGAAGAAGAAGAACAAGGAGGTGCTGGTTGTCGAGCAGTCCGGCAAGGAGGCTCCCGCTAAGACGGCACAGGCTGGCGGTTCCGGCAAGGAACCTGCCCCTGTAGCGGCAGTCAACAAGCAGGACGGCTCCGACAAGCAGTACTGTAAGATTCACCGCACCAAGGGCCACGATCTTCAGAACTGCAAGCGAGTTGAGTACCTCGTAGAACAGCAGAAGGCTGAATACGAGCGTCGCGACAAGGAGAAGGCCCAAGGTGGCGGAGGAGAGCCAAGCAAGAAGCGGCCATTCAATGGCCGGGGAGGACGCCGCGGCAATGCCAAACAGCGGCAAGGTGATAGACCTCCCCGGGGCCGCGACAAGGATGAGGAAGAAGACGACGACATGGATGAAGGAGATAATAGCGAGCAGGAGTTCCAGAAGGCCACAGAAGTGCTGTGTGTCGATGGAGGCGCCTCTCTGCACACTTCCCACCGCCAACTCAAGCAGTGGGTGCGAGAAGTGAACGCAGCAGAGCCGCCCGTCGAGTCACGCAGGCTGCTGAAGTGGTCCGGCACGCCCATCATCTTTGACCTTGAGGACCACCCTGACTGCACCACAGCGGTCGGATGCTTGCCGATGTTGGTCTCACCAACTATCCGCAACCTCAAGGTCACCAAGATGTTGGTTGACGGCGGGGCTGGCCTGAACTTGATCTCCTCAGCTGTGATCAAGAAGCTACAGATCCCAGACGGCGAGCTCGAAGAAACCGGGTCGTTCCAAGGGATCAACCCGGGAAGGAGCAAGCCGAAGGGCAAGATTACTCTGCCAGTGACCTTTGGCGGGGAGCTCAACTTCAGGACGGAGAGGATATTGCAAAATCCGGAGGCAACGGGCAGGATTGTCGAGTGGGCACTGGAACTGTCAAGCTTTGGTCTCAAGTTTGAAAGTACTTCTACCATACAGAGCAGAGCTTTGGCAGAATTCATAGCAGAATGGACCCCAACACCGGATGAACAAGTCCCAGAGACAAGCGTCCCCGTACAAGAAGCGAGCAGCGAATGGATGATGTACTTTGATGGTGCTTTCTCGCTGCAAGGCGCCGGTGCCGGCGTGGTACTCATAGCGCCCACCGGAGAGCACCTCAAGTATGTTGTCCAGATGCATTTTCCCAAGGAACAAGCGACAAACAATACTGCTGAGTATGAGGGTTTGCTTGCCGGCCTCAGAATTGCGGCCGAGCTTGGGATCAAGAAGTTGATTGTGCGGGGAGATTCACAGTTGGTGGTCCGACAAGTGAATAAGAGTTATTAGAGCCCTTTGATGGAAGCTTATGTCGATGAAGTGAGGAAGCTTGAAGAGCACTTTGAAGGTCTGCAAATGGAGCACGTCCCAAGAGCTCAGAACGATATTGCAGATGGCCTCTCAAAGTGTGCTGCAATGAAGTTACCTGTGGAACCAGGGACCTTCCTGCTCAAGCTAACTCAGCAATCCGTTACACCATCAGTTGGGCAGAACAAGAAGAGAAAGTTGGTCTCCGACGACTACTTGCCGGCGGATCTTCCCGAAGCCGCCGCCAAAGTCCCCAAGATCGACAGTCAAAACGCTAAGGAACAGTTTGCTCCTGCAGATCCAAGGGTTTGTACAGTTGAAGCAAGCGTTCCCGACAAGCCTTGCCCCGGCAGGCTTGCCGGGGGACCATCAGCTCCGGCAGAACCGGAGGTTCTTGCCGTAGAAGCTGGGGTTCCCGCAGCGGCCCTCATGCCTTTAGTCCTTGCCGTTGAGCCTCAGGCTCCGGCATGGGCACAGCAGATCATCCGTTTTCTGTAAACTGGAGAACTTCCCGACGAGCCAGAAGAAATGGAGAAAGTAACCAGACAGTCAAGTATGTACCAGTTCGTTGACAACGAACTGTACAGAAGAAGACTCAATGGTGTCAGGTTGAAGTGCATTTCCAGAGAAGATGGACAGAAGCTGTTGGCAGAAATACATGGAGGCATATGTGGCCACCACATCGGTGCAAGGGCACTTGCCGGGTAGGCGTTCCGGCAAGGGTTCTTCTGGCAAGAAGCCCTCCAAGATGCAACTGCACAAGTAACCAAGTGTGAAGCATGCCAGTTCCATGCCAAGCAAATTCATCAGCCAGCTCAAGCTCTCCTGACGATTCCTTTGTCCTGGCCCTTCTCGGTCTGGGGGCTCGATATCCTGAGCCCCTTCCCCCGCGCAGTCGGGGGCTTTGAGTACTTGTACGTAGCAATCGACAAGTTCACAAAGTGGCCGGAAGTGGAACCAGTGAGAAAGGTGACAACACAGTCAGCAGTCAGGTTCTTTAGAGAGATTGTTTGCCGTTTCGGAGTCCCTAACAGGATCATCACCGACAACGGCACACAGTTTACAAGTCGCACCTTCATGCAATACGTCCAAGACCTTGGCGCCAAGGTCTGCTTTGCTTCTGTTGCTCACCCGAGGAGCAATGGTCAAGCGGAGAGGGCCAATGCTGAAGTGCTGCGCGGGCTCAAGACAAGAACCTTCGACAGGCTGCGCAAGTGCGGAAGAAACTGGATAGAGGAGTTGCCGGCGGCTCTTTGGTCAATCAGGACGACACCAAGTCGAGCCACCGGACAGACACCCTTTGCTCTTGCCTATGGAGCAGAGGCAGTTCTCCCCAAGGAACTCGTATACGGATCTCCTCGAGTGCTCGCTTATGATGAGCTCGAGCAAGAGCAACTGCGACAAGATGATGCATTGCTCCTCGAGGAGGAACGTCTCCAGGCTGCTGTACGAGCTGCTCGATACCAGCAAGCCTTGCGTCGCTATCATAGCCGCAAGGTCAAGGCCAGGAGTCTCGAGGAAGGCGACCTTGTTCTTCGGCGTGTTCAGTCCGCCAAGAATTCCAACAAGTTGACGCCGAAGTGGGAAGGCCCTTATCGGGTGAGACAAGTCACAAGGCCCGGAGCTGTCCGCCTTGAGACCGAAGAAGGCTTACCGGTGAGCAATTCCTGGAACATAGAGCATCTTCGCAAGTTTCACCCATAAGGCGCGGTTGCCGTGATCCGCTCCGGCAACCACCTTTTGTACGAGTGTTGCCGCTGTTGCATGTAAACCTTTGTACAAAGCCGGGCGCAGACCCCGCGCATCAGTAAAACTTTTGTGCTTCGCACTATTTGTCGTTTTCATGCTTTTCTTTGTTATTTGCATGCATTATTTGACACCTTGTGCAACGCACAACCATGGTGAGCTTTAGCAAGCCATGAGGCCCTATACTTGTTTTGCCTCCTCTTTTTCACTCTTAAGCAGAAGGAATGTTCCTCGCGCACAAGTTTGCCGGGGGGAAGGAGATGGAGGCATGAACCAAGTGTTGTTCAAGAAAGAGGAGCCTTATCGGGGAGCAGACAATCCAGGAAAGCTAAGCTAAGTTACCAAAGTTTGAGTAATTCAATTTTTTTTAAATTTTTAGTTGTCTTCCTTGAACAACCACACTTTGTATGGAAAACCTGTGCGCGGAGGAACCTACCCGTGGCTAGCCGCACCCTTAATTTGTTTTCGAGCACGCTCAACGACTTAAGTGAGCTGCGACAAGTGTCGCGCCCTTACTTCGTTTTCGAGTTCGCTCAGCAAGCTAAGTGTGCTGCGACTAGCTGCGGCAAGGTTACTTGCCGACAAGGTCTTTTGCCAGCAGGCTGCTCAGAGTCCAGCACTCAGCGCTCGCGGCAAGGGCCCCTTGCCGGCAAGTCCCCTAAAAGCGTAGGGTAAAAAGCATACAAAGTAAAGGACCAAAAGCAAGGGAGATAACATAGCATTGATTGATCAAAATAGGATTGTATATTACAAAGATAGCTTGCCGTAATACTAATAGACTCTTGTCCATAACATGCCTTGCAGCGGCAAGGGAAACAGAAAGAAAGAAATCTAGTCTACGCGGTCGCCTTCACGCCTTGTAATTCTATTCACCTTGGCGACGATGTGGGCAACATGCGCCTTCAACGCCTCTTGGTCAGCTTCGGGCGGCAAGGTGCGGAGGACGTTGACAAGGTTGATGCCGGGGTTGCGGTAGACAATTTTCGTCAAGACACGCTCCAAGGTGCCCATGAAGAGCCGACGCGCCTCGTCGGCCAGCTGCACGGGGATCTTCTCCTGCAACCGCGCAAGTGCCGGCGCTATTCCCCTGAAGAACAGACTTAACTTGGCGCTGTGGGGGAGGTTCTCGTCCGGGGAGTACGCGAGATGCTCCGCCCTCAGTGCCACCATTTCCTTGTCAATATTGGCAGCGGAGGTGACCAGATCGTCAGTCCACTGCTCCACTGCCCGGCTGAAGTTGTTCGCTGAGACTGCGGCGCTCTCCACCAGGCCCCGTTCCTTGCGGAGTTCATCCTTCAGCTTCGTCTCGCGATCCCGGGCGGCGTCGAGCGAATCAGTCAGATTGGAGACCTTCAACTCCAAGTCAGCAATAGAATCTTTGGCGGCAGTGAGCTCGTCGCCTTTCTTGGAGAGACGTACCTGCAAGTCAGAATTGTTGTGGGCATCTTTCTCCCGCTCCACATTGAGCGCGGTGATTCTGTCCGCACTCGCCTTCAGGTACCGCTCCAGCTGCTCCACCTTGGCCTCAAGGTCCTTCTTAGCGGTCTCCGCGGTGGCTGCGGCGGCCTTCGCTTCCTTCAGGGCCCCGCCAATGGCCTGTTCCCAGGCGGTGAGGTCGTCCTCATGGGCATCGAGGTCGACCTTCCTCTGGTTGAGCACTCCTTCTCGCCGGGACAGCTCCTCGGCGGCCAACCGTTGCTGCTCGTCCACCTCGGCCTTCTCCAGGAGGAAGGCTTACTGCGCTCCGGCAAGCTCTACGCGCTCCTCTGCCAGGTGGCGGAGGGCCGCTTGGTTGTCGGCGCGAAGCTCCGCGGCGCGCTTCTAAAGATCAGCCCCAGCCTTGGCGGCAAGAGCTTCCCGAGACTCTAGCTTCGCCTGCCTGGCCCGATACAGAGCCAGGAGCCGGCGAAGGAGCTTCTCCTCTTCGGGCTCGTCGCTACCGCCGGGCGCTTCAACAACCTTCAACCCCGCGGAGGCGAGGACCTCTCCGTCAAAGGTCTCTCCCTCCACGGGGGCTCGAGACGAGGACGCCCACGGGACTTGTATGAAAACCCCATTGGGGGCCTCCAGGTAGACGCCCTGCTCGGCCGTGGAGGCGGAAGGGTCGGCGGCCGGTGCAGCGCTTGACGCTCCTGCTGCCTCCGGGCCAGCAGTGTGGTCACCGGTCCCTTCCCCAGCCGTGGCGTCTGCGGGCGGGGCGGTCTCTTCAGCGGCAGGCTCGTCGGCTCCAGCCATGCCCTCAGCGGTAGTGGCGTTGCCGCCGTCGCCGTGCACCTCCTCCTCAACGGTGGCCTCCGTCTCCATCCGCTCTGGGGCAGGAGGATCTAGCAGAAGAAAAAGAAAAGAAAAAGTCAAGCAAATATTCAAAAAGACAAGTTCAAGAAGGAAAAGCTACAAGGATTTACCTTCGCGGACTTCTTCGACGACAGGCTCCCTCGCCGGGGAATCCACCCTTGGCGGCGGAGTGGTGGCCCCTGCTGGCGGAGGGCCGCCCGCGCCCTCCCTTGGCGGGGTGCTCACCCTTGTCGGGCTGCTCACCCTTGGCGGGGTGCCCGCCCTTGGCGGGGTGCCCGTCCTTGGAGGAGCGTTCTCCCTCGCCGGGGAGTTCACCCTTGGCGGGGAGGGTGGAACAGGCAGCTCTTCGGGGGTGACCTCCGGTTGCTCCTGCGGCTGCGGCTCCACTTCTGCACAAGACAAACAAGACAACAAAATATCAGTACAAGCAACAATCTCAAGCGCGCCCGACAAATAGAAGAACAAATACCAGACTTACGCTGGGGGCTGCTCCTCGGAGTAGCAGGTTGATCCGACAAGCTTGCCGCTGGCACGTCTCCTGTCGCCGCGACGAGCGAGTCGTCTTCAACCTCAACCACAGGGATCTTGGCCCTCTTCGCCATCCGTTGGGCCAAGGTCCTGAAAGTAAAACAAAAACAAGATCAGAATCAACAAGGAAAATCAAGACAGAATCAAAGAAACTAAAGAAGTACAAACACTTACTCCTCTTCCTCTTCGTCGGAGCTGAAGGCGGAGAAATCAAACTCCGCCCGGTTTGCTCCCGCGCGAGGAGCTGGAGGAGAAGGTTCCCTCGGGCGCTTGGCGGGCTCCGGGGCCGTGGGCTGCGAAGACCCGGCCCCCGTCGTCGCCGGGGCCCGAGGAGCAGGTGGAGCACCCGTTCCGCTCCGGGAAGATCCTCCTCCGCTTGGCGCTTGAGCGCGAGGCGCCTCCTCGACAGCTTCACTCGTCCTGGTGGCGCGCGACACGCGGCGCGTTGGCTGCTGTCGGGGTGCCTGCGACCTCGCCGTCTCAGCTGCCTTGCGGAGGCGCTTCCTCGGTTGCTGCTTGGGGCTTGCTGGAGGTGGGGAGTTCTCTGAGGACGAGGAGGCATCTTCGTCAAGTCCCAGAGATCCACCGGAGTCTTCGTCGGCCCCGACGTCCTCCTCCTCGGCAGGCCCGCTGGACTCAGCACCATATCTGGCGGCTTCGCTTCCTCCGGCAACCTCGCTTCCCCCGGCGACTTCGCTCGTCCCGGCAAATTTCAGAGATGGCACCCCGGCAAACTCCTCGGGCGGAAGCTTGAGCAGCTTGAGGATCTCCGCCTCCTCTGCTTGGCTCACCTCGTCCGCGGCCAGTGCCTCTTCCACAGTATACCCGAAGTCACCCGCCGCTGCAGCTGCGGCGGCCTCCTCCATCCTGGTGGCGATGTAGGCTATATCCCTCGCCGTAGTGGCCCGGGTGAGGCCCTTGTTCTCCTCGGCGTTCTTGGGCGTCTCGACCAAGTTGTCGAAAAAGCTCTGCGCGGCGTCCGGCGGAGGCTCGATCCAGGTGGGGACGACGCCATGGGAGTCACACGCAGGCATCATTGCACGCAAGGAATCCCGGGCAGTGCTGTTGCACAGCGGCACCACTCCCCGGGGAGGTCTGAACCATTCCAGGTGGGCCGGGTCATGCTTGAAAAGCTCCCGGACCATCCCTTTCAACTCCAAGGCAGTAAAATTGTAGTTCAACCCAGGGCACAGCCTCATGATATCCGCCGCGTTGCCGAATTCCCATGCGGGCCTTTTCCTTTCTTGTAAAGGGGCAATGCGGCGGCGGAGGAAATCTGCCCCTACCTCTCCGATGGTCAGTTTGGCTACCCGGAGACGAATAATCCTGATAAGGGCAATACTAAGCTTGTTGTCCTCCGGGGCCAATTCGCTCCAGTCCCTGCCGCGCACTATGGCAGTTGTGCGCGGCGCAGTGAATGGCTCCGGCTTCTCCTCCACCACCCAGCACCAATCGGCTCTCCATTCTTCCCACTTGCCGCGGAGCTCTCCCTTCAGGTACGAGTCCTTCTTGTTCAGCCTGAATATCCAGGAGATGCCGCCGGAGAGGGGAGCGCCAGCCTCTACTCTAGGCATAAAAAAGTGGCGGAAAAGGGCTACGTTTGGATGAATCCCAACATAGTTTTCGCACAAATGTGCGAAAACGGCCATCGTAAGGATGGCGTTGGGAGTGAAATCTAGGAGGTGGAGGCCGTATGTGTTCATGATATCACAAAAGAGCTCCGAATACGGAGGGCACAGTCCACAGTGGAAAAATGCAGCGAAGAAGAAATACCCGCCGGGGAACATATCTTTGGCGACGGCGGGGAAGACTCTGGTGCGGGGATGGGCTTTGGTCTCCCTCGCCCAGAACAGATAGTATTTGTTCCGCTGCTCCCTCACGCGAAGCCTCGGCGCAAAGACCACGGACCTCTTCCGCAGGGCGGCCAGCTTCGCCGCCTACTCGGACTTCTCCTTCTTGGCCTTGTCGTTCTTGGCCTTGTCGCTCTTCGCCTTGTCGCTCTTCGGAGCCATGGCGGAGGCGGCGAGGGAAGAAGCGAGGAGCTCGACGGCGACGCGGATGCGGAAGACGGTGGAGGAGGGGCGGAGGCAAGAAGCAGCGGAGGTTTCTGGAGAAGAAAAGCGCAATGAAGACGAAGGAGAGGAACTGCCCCTGCTTCCTCTGCTTTTAAGGGGGAAGTGGGGGACGTTCCGCATTTCCCATTAAAGAACGAGGCCACGATCTCCCCCATGACGCCGCAATCAACGCATGCCGTTAGGGGGGGATGCGGCGGATACGGAAGGGGATACGGCTTGCCGTGGGCCGCACGTGCCCGTGCACTGTTTTGGGCCTGGCCCAACAGCGCTTGGCACCGTGTGTGGCCCAGGCCCGGGGGCTCCTGTCGGTGTACTAAGATGGGGGTACCTTAGTACCCCAACTTGTGCACGGGCAGTAGCAGCTTCCCGCGGCAAGGCTTACCACGTGCTCGCCAAGTACCTTTCCGGTCCTTATGAAGCCATTCAAGAACAAAGTATACAAGTCAGAAGATCAAGACCCCGGCAAGTGGAGCTTGCCGGGAAGGCCGCACCAGGCTCAAGGTTATCACTTTAACGCAAGACCCTGGCAAGTGGAGCTTGACAGGAGGAACAAGGAACACATATCCCAAGAGATGCCTCGGCGCATCATGCGCCTCGGCAGGGCCCGGAGAGCGACAAGCTTCCGGGCCCGACAAGATCAAGACCCCGGCAAGGTGCTTGCCGGGGAAACCCACACTGTTTGCCCGCGCTCCAGCTCATCTGCCCATGCGTCGCCCTGGGGCCCCTCCAGGGACGCGTGGCGGATGGCTGTGCAGCCTGGGGTACACGGTGGCGAGCCACGGTGACGAGGCTACCGTCGTGGCGAACGGAGGAGCATGGACGGACACTTTTGGGGTCGACGTCGACGGGCATTTTAAGCTCTTGACCCCCACCGTCAAAGTTAGGTGAAGACCACTGTTCATCCACTGTTCACGCACTATTCCCGCACTGTTACAACTACCACCAAAATTACACTTTTACCCTCCTCTACGTTGACACCTGTCGGTGACCCCTTTGAGCTATAAAAGGAGGCCCATGCACAACATAGAATGGGTTCGGAACCTAGACAACTCTTTCGCTCGGTGTAGCTAGCTCTTCAAGCTCCCGATCTCAAGAACTCAATACAATCCAAGCAGGAGTAGGGTTTTACGCGTCCGCGCGGCCCGAACCTGGGTAAACTGCCCGCGTGCGCTCCTCGATCTGCTCTCCGTGCTCCCTCCGCTCCCTTACCGCAACGTAGAAGGGGCTCCGGTCCCATAGGTGCTCGCGGGAGGACAGTTTCCCCCGACACCGTGGCACCGTTTTCGGTATCGCCACCATGGCACCCCTTTCTTTCCACCACGGTGAAAAATACTACATATCTCTTCATATTAACTTTTACTAAAAATTGCATAAAACTTTATCATGTCATCCGCAACATGATAACAACCTCTGAATGTTAAATTGTTGTTGCTTTAATAATTGCTAATTATGACATGGGGAGTTTCCGGGAATTGTTGTTGTTATTTCCGGCCTCATTTAAAATGCCTAGATAGTGTAGTTTTACTTATGCTTCACCTCTTGCCATGTTTAATAAAAACATTTAATCTTGTGTTGTAGATAAACGAGAGTCAACTAAATAAATAAAATGGGGGTGTTTCATCAATATGCAACTCATTGCATATTGAGCTCCACTTAACTTGTAGTTTTGTTTGTGCACTTTGCCATGCCATGCATATCTAAACCGGACATGCATAATACTTGATTGAGCATTATGCCATGGTTATGATATGTGTGTTTACCGTGTTGTTTGCTTCTTTCTGGTTGTGCTTCTCTCGTTAGCGTTGGTTTCGTTCCGGAGTTGTGAGGATTTGTTCGACTACTTCATGGACTTGTTCTTTTTCCTTGCGGAATCCTAGGAAAGATGACCATCCCCTTGGATACCATTACTATCTTTGCCATGCTAGTTGTCTCGATGATATCGTTATATGTCGCGCTACCTATCTGTTGTTGTCAGCCTCTCCTTATTGCCATGAAACCTCTAACCTTTGACACCTTCCCAGCAAAACTGTTGTTTGGCTATGTTACCCACTTGTTCAGCCCCTCTTATAGCGTTGTTAGTTGCAGGTGAAGATGAAGTTTGATCCATGTCGGATCTTGTTGTGGGAATATCACAATATCTATTATTATTATTAACACACCTATATATTGGGCATGGGTGGAAGGCTTGGCCTTTTTCTCGGTGTTTTGTTCCACTCATGCCACCTTAGGAGCCGATAAACCGGCGTTATGTTCCTTGATTTTGCGTTCCTCACACGGTTGGGTATATGGGGACCCCTTGACAGTTCGTCTTTGAATAAAACTCCTCCAGCGAGGCCCAATGTTGGTTTTAATTTGCCTCATAATAATAACTTAATTAATTAATTTAAATTGCATAGGGGGTCGCGTCCCCGAGGATTCTTTCTACATAGCAGGGGGGCTAGTGCTGATGGTGTTGGTCCCAAACGGGGAGCCTGCAGGGCCACCTTGGGGAAACACGAGGGCTGGTTTTACCTGTAGCATCGCCCATCCGGACGTGGACTGAGACGAGATACGCGCGGCTATTATCAGGGTGTCGGCACGCCGGGAGGTCTTGCTAGACTTGTTTTACCATTGCCGAAATGTCTTGTGCACCGGGATTCCGAGCCTGATCGGATTGTCCCTAAGATAAGGGGTAATATTATTATTATCTCTGCTGATCGTGAGAGATTGTGATGGGCTAAGTTGGGACACCCCTGCAGGGTTATGATCTTTCGAAAGCCGTGCCTACGATTATGTGCCAGATTGGAATTTGTTAATGTCCGGTTGTAGAAAACTTGACAGAGGATCCGAAGTAAAACACACAACCGTGTGAGTAACCGTGACTATCTCTTTTCACTTTGAGAAGAGAACACGGTGGGGTTATGTTTGACTCATAGGTAGTTCAGGATCTTTAGCGATCATCACTAGTTTGCGACCGCTTGCGTAGATTGTCATCTTATTCTTGTACTCGTAAGTTAGCCACCATATATTGCTTAGCCGCTGCTGCAACCTCACCACTTTACCTCTTCCTACCCATAAAGCGTTGCTAGTCTTGATACCCATGGATATGGGATTGCTGAGTCCTCGTGGCTCACAGATACTACAACACCAGTTGCAGGTACCGCTGAGATTAGAGCAGGAGTCAGTTCAGAACTTCACTCGGAACTCGATGAAGAGAGTGGCTGTATGTATGTGACATTTTTCGATGATCAGTAGTGGTTCCTACTAGGGGCGATCGGACCTTGTGCATATGGTATCTTTCGCATTTGGATTATCGTCCGTAGTCGGACTCTGTGTTATTGGATGATGTATGCTATTGTTTTCATTGTGTGACGTGGCGAGTGTAAGCCAACTATCTTTTACTATTTCATCCCTGAATTTTACATGAGTTGTGCAAAGATACCATACTTGAGATCATTCTAGTATGCGCTTATGTCTTTAAGTCGTGCCTCGACATGTGGGAGACATAGTCGCATACTGGGCATTACACCGCTTTCTTAGTATACCCATGCACGTGAATGATGAACCTTTACCTCCTGCTTATTTAGACTACCATGCTATGACTAGTCACCGGTTTATAGAGTGGGATAATCAAACCCTCAAATATCGACTAATCTTTAACAGGCAGCATGCCATCCCTATTGTTCTTCCTGCCCCTACTTTGTTTGACTTTCAGGAAAAGGGGAGATACACTATAACTATGGAGGAGGAAAATGCTTGTTATAACATGACGGAGGCAGCCCGCCTTCGAGCTGCAGCTCAGCATGCAGCATCTGTTGCGCCTCAGTACGACCCCAACTACAACTTTGGATATTCGTCAGGCCAATACTGGCCATAGACCGACTTAGGCCAAAAGCCTAAGCTTCGGGGAGTACGTGTTTCTCACCGACTTACATTCATGGTCACACTTATTCTAGTTGTCGGTGCTCACACTCTTTCACTGTACCATCCATGCTTAGTTTCAATTCCTTTTTCTTAGTCTTTTTCTTGTGTGCTAGAAAAACCAAGAAAAACAAAAAAATAGTAGTTGTAGCTTCTAGCTAGTTTACTTTTTTTGATGGTAGCAGTAGTTTAAAAAGTGAAAACCCAACAACATTTCCCGTTCTTCCTTTGCTTGTTGGGAGCTTTCCCGTGTAAATAGTTTCTTTTCTTTTCTTTAGGTGTTAAGAGTAGAAGACCATGATCAAATTGTTTAGTGGCTCTCATATGCTTTGTTGTTGATTTAACCTTGAGCCATACTAACTTGTCTTCTCTCTTGTATTAAATGCCTGCAGATTCCAGCTTAGTCCAATGCATGTGTACTATTATTATTTTCCACACCGTTCAGTCGTGCGAGTGAAAGGCAATAAGGATGATATATGATGAACTAATTGAGATGAGAAAAGCTGGTATGAACTCGACCTCTTTTGTTTTTGTAAATATGATAGGTCATCTTTCTTGATTTAACTTGTTATGAATGAAACATGTTTGCAATGACAATTCGAGATCATAGCTGCTTATGCCATGCTTAATTAGCTGAGAGTTTATAATGGTCTATCTTGCGTGCCAACATGATATTGAAATGGTTGTGATGTGGTATGATGGGTGGTATCCTCCTTTGAACGATTTAAGTGATCTAACTTGGCACATGTTCACGCATGTAGCTGAAACAAATCAACATAGCCTCCACGATATTTATGTTCATGGTGATTTATATCCTAATCATGCTTGCATTCATTGTTGATTAATTTTAATGCATGTTCATGACCGTTGTTGCTATCTAGCTGGTCGCTTCCCAGTCTCTTTCTAGCCTTCACCTGTACTAAGCGGGAATACTGCTTGTGCATCCACTTCCATAAACCCCAAAGTTATTCCATATGAGTCCACTATACCTTCATATATGCGGTATTTACCTTCCGTTCCAAGTAAATTTGTATGTGCCAAACTCTAAACCTGCAAATGAAATTATGTTTTTGTATGCTCGAACAGCTCATGTATCAACTAGGGTTGTCTATATCTTCCATGCTAGGTGGGTTATTCTCATGACGAGTGGACTCCGCTCATCATTCATGAGAAAATGGCTGGTAATCGGGATGCCCAGTCCCATGCTCAAAATCATAATAATTAAACAAAACTCCCCTAGGGTTGTTGCTGGTTTGGATGGTACCCATTGTTTCGCACTAGCCGTGGAGTGTGCTTGTTGGTGGTTGGTGGAGTATAAACTTTACCATTTTGTTTGGGAACCGCCTATAATGTGCATAGCATGGGAGATATCGAGATTCTTGGTTGTTATGTTGACAATGAAAGTATACCGCTCAAAATTTATTCATCGCTATTTAAAAATCGAGCTCTGGCACCTCTACAAATCCCTGCTTCCCTCTGCGAAGGGCCTATCTATTTACTTTTATGCAGAGTCATCATCCTCTTATCAAAGAGCACCAGTAGGTGAGCACCTCTGTGGTTGCATGTATTACTATTAATTTGCATTGAGTATGATCATGACTGGATCTCTTTTACCATGAATTACAATGTCTATTCAGTCCTTGATTCTTAAAGGTCCTCTGCATTTATGTTTTGCGGTCTCAGAAAGGGCTAGCGAGATACCATCTTGTTATATCATATCATGATTGTTTTGAGAAAGTGTTGTCATCCTAGGTTTATTATTATTGCTCGCTAGTTGATTATGCCACTGATGAGAGTAGTCTTGAGACTTGAAAGTTATTGTGAATGTGGTTAGTTCATGATCTTGTTGAAAACCTGAATGCTAGCTTACATATTTACAACAACAACAGCAAACAAAGTTTGTCAAAGTTTTTCTTTATCACTTTCAGTTTATCAACTGAATTGCTTGAGGACAAGCAAAGCTTTAAGCTTGGGGGAGTTGATACGTCTCCAACATATCTACTTTTCCAAACCCGTTTTCCGTTGTTTTGGCCCCTAACTTGCAGGATTTGAATGGAACTAACCCGGACTGACACTGTTTTCATCAGAACTGCCATGGTGTTGCTTTTGTGCAGAATAAAAAGCTCTCGGAATCGCCTGAAAATCAACGGAGAATTATTTCAGAAAATATAAAAAAATACCTGCATGAAGATCCACACCAGGGGGCCTTGGGCCAGTCCACGAGGGTGGGGGCACGCGCCCTGCCTCCTGGGCCCCCTGGTGACTTACCGACGTACCCCCAGATCCTATATCTTCCATTTCGGGGAGAGAAAAATCAGGGAGAAGGAATTATCGCGTTTCACGAGACGGAGCCGCCGCCAAGCCCTAATCTCTCTCGGGAGGGCTGATCTGGAGTCCGTTCGGGGCTCCGGAGAGTGGAGATCGTCGACATCGTCATCATCAACCTTCCTCCATCACCAATTCCATGATGCTCACCGCCGTGTGTGAGTAATTCCATCATAGGCTTGCTGGACGGTGATGGGTTGGACGGGATCTATCATGTAATCGAGTTAGTTTTGTTAAGGTTTGATCCCTAGTATCCACTATGTTCTGAGATTGATGTTGTTATGACTTTGCTATGCTTAATGCTTGTCACTAGGGACCGAGTGCCATGATTTCAGATCTGAACCTATTATGTTTTCATGAATATATGTGTGTTCTTGATCCTATCTTGCAAGTCTATAGTCACCTACTATGTGTTATGATCCGGCAACCCCGAAGTGACAATAATTGGGACCACTCCCGGTGATGACCATAGTTTGAGGAGTTCATGTATTCACTATGTGTTAATGCTTTGGTCCGGTACTCTATTAAAAGGAGGCCTTAATATCCCTTAGTTTCCTATAGGACCCCACTGCCACGGGAGGGTAGGACAAAAGATGTCATGCATGTTCTTTTCCATAAGCACGTATGACTATATTCGGAATACATGCCTACATTGCATTGATGAACTGGAGCTAGTTCTGTGTCACCCTAGGTTATAACTTCTACATGATGAATTGCATCCGACGTAATTTCCCATTACCGATCCAATGCCTACGAGCTTTTCCTATATTGCTTGTCGCTTATTTACTTTTCCGTCGCTACTATTACAAAAACTACAAAAACACTATCGTTCCTTTTATTGCTGCTACCGCCACTATCATTGTACAACCCATTTTTTAATTCTAATGGAATTTACTACAACCCATTTACAATTTGTTAAAAGTACAGCACATTTTCTAGCTAGGACAAGGATTAATAATTTCAACCAACCGCCCAAAACAGAATTCAAAAAAAAATCCCACATTTTTATGGGATCCGAAATATTTTTATCCGAAATTTTTAGTCATATTAAATATAACTTTAGAATTAAGTTGTATTACATTAAAATCCAACGAAATATTGCACGCGTAATAAGTAATGAAATTAAAATTTTCAAATTCCGAAAATAATATATGTTTTAAACTAATTACGCGTTTCGTGCATTTTTTTATAGTTACTGCCTAGTTATTGTAATTACATCCCATTTATTGTTTCTTCATGTCCATTTTCTTATTAAGCCTAATGCATACCTTCTAGGAAAGTTTGCAGCCCAGCGGGGCAAAAATAACAAGTTGACCCGGATATTGTGTACAACTGTCGGCCCAGTTGCATTGCTGATGTTGAAAAAAAAGGCCTGTGTAGTATAGTACAACCTAACATGGCTACTCAGCCCACATTCAGCGACGCCAGAAAGGCCCAAACAAGGTTTCTGTACTACTTTTTGATGTCACTGAGCTGAATTAATAACATAAGAAAAAAGTTACTCCCTCTATAAACTAATATAAGAGTGTTTAGATCACTATTTTAGTATTGTAAACACTCTTATATTAGTTTACAGAGGGAGTAGATTACAGTGGAACCTAATTAAAAGCTGTCACGAGCAAAGAAATAATTCAACGGGTCCCAGTTGTGCGTGTGTGTGTGTGTGTGTGTGTGTGTGTGTGTGTGTGTGTGAGAGAGAGAGAGAGAGAGAGAGAGACCCATCGGTCGATGCTCGTAAATACATCTTTCAGCCATATGCTTTGCTGATGCTCGGTAAAAACTTATATAGTTGACACAATCATATGGAACATCATAGCACACTGAACTTGCATACAAAAATTTCACTCAGGCGGCACAATCATGATGGAAACAGTGGATTGCTACGGGTAGGGCTATGTTGAAACCAACGAACTCGTACATAACGGTTCATCGTCTTTATCAATGACAGGGAAATATCTTGAATGTTGTGCAAAGAAAATAGACTGACAACACAATAAGTTCTGCTAGCACATTAAGTTGACGTACAGCCCTTTCTAAAAAAAGTTCAGGTACAAAATTAGAATAGGTCACAATCAAATGTACTGGCACATCAGTGCTTCACACCCATAGCTCGGATTTAACTAGTATTTAACAAGATTCAGATGTTACCTCAAATTAGAGCACATCCAGGCAGCTAGCCCTGCCTCTTCTCCCAAAGAAGCAGTGGCCTCCGCCGCGCGATGGAGTAGGCCCTGTGCCATCCATCGTTCCGAGCAACACGGGGAAAGTCTGACGATGACTCCTACAATGGAAGTAGTCGACGGACCATGGCACCAGCGGCGGCGGCAAGACTTCGATTGATGGATTGACCACTTCTTCGACATGCACGAACACTCTATACATGTACATCCCTAACGTGGTCCGTGGCGGCCTCGGTGGCGACGAATAGTATAACCCCGGTTCCTGCACCAGTATCTCAACACCAATCACCTTCGGCATGGTGGACGGCTTCTTCATCCATGCCATAGCCGTCAGAGCCCAGCTATCTGGAGGAACAAACACACTTACGAGCTCACCTCCAAGGTCGTTGATAAGCTCATTCATGGACTCGCTGTTCCAAGCACGTCGATGCATGCCGTGGAAGGTAGGCTTTGTTAAAAACTCAAGCTCATAGGGCACCGAGCCCCATCCTGGGTGCCACCGATCAAAGCTCACCAGCGCGCCATCACAGAACAAATGTCGGGAAGATTCGAACACACGACTGCAGTCGAAAGTTGTCCGGAACCTGACGAAGAAATCAGCCGGTGGCGGACAGACTTCGATGAGCAAGTCACTTATTTGGATGCCGTGCGCAATGCCAAGAGCTTTGACAAGGTTGTCCGGTGAGATGGGAGGTCGGTCGCCGTTGATGGTTACCATCAGCACTTTGCTGGCAAACTGGTCGTCAAGCGCCGCCATGCCACTGTTGAGCGACAGCATGCAGCGACCGAAGGCAGGACGAACCTCAGGATCTCCAGCTCGGAGATCCGCGTTGACCGGCGACATCATAGTGAGCTTGAGTACATGGAGTATAGGAGGGGGATTTGGGGGAACTGGAGTAGGAATCAAGATTCCAGAGGTGGGGGAGGGGCGGGAGATTGGGGATGAAAAGGTAGCTTGAATTTCGAACACACGCTAATATGCTCTCTGCACGCAAGCGCACGAAAACACCGGTGGCGCCTACATGTCGGCCTAGGAGTCCTTATTCAATCTTTTTTGGAGAGCCCGGCCTTTTTTTAGGATCTTTTGAGAGCCCGGCCTGAGAGTCATAATTGACCTGTTTGGCATCTTGTTACTACTCGGCCCATATTCAATGACACCTCACTGGCCCAAACAAGTGTACATCATCGAAAAGACACTGAGCTCAAATTATATAACTTGAAAAAAGGAGATACACTCTCAACACTAGAGAATGGTGATGCCCTAATTTAGCCCACCAGTAGTTCGAGACAATAAACAGTTCAAAACAACGATATATACAACATTCAAACACTGATTCATAGTAAAAAAACATTCAAATACTGACTAGTGATTGCTACTGACATAAAAAGCAAGACATGATATTTCATAAGAAGTCTTGCTACACCACCAAAACGCACCCATCTGTAGCGCTCAGACTCTCATGATCCAGACGAGAATGACATTCTAAACAGAGCCAACTATTACATAGTAAGAGTACCATAGACGAGGATGACCAAATGACAAGGAATATGCATAACAAAAGAAGGAACTACCCATCCAGAACAAGCAGCAAAGACAACAAAGTCATTCGAAGAGATGATCCAATGATCCGGAGACACCAGTACTACACCCTTTCGACGCAACAGCCCAATTACCTATCAACCTAAAGGCTTGAACCACATCACTGCATGTCGTAATTGAGACATCCAAGGATCAAAGTTAATCTGGATGCCTTTGTCATTCTCACCTTCTTTTGGCTGCAGGTTGTATCGTTGACAATCAGGGGAGTTTGCTCCCGAACTCCTAGGGCTCGCCGTGTAGACACAGTTTTCCATAGCAAAACAGAGCCTCTCTGCCATCAAGGTCCTTGCCAACAGTGATCTCCTGGTTAATTGGATAATTGAGTCTGAGAAACAGAGAGTGTGAACCAAGGCTGTTTACCCACCTCCAACTAAAAAATCCTGAAGGCCCCAACAAGCTGGCATCCTGCTCATAGAAGTAACATCCACTGTCCAGATACTCACGTATTTCATGGTGCTTGTATACAGTGGGGGTTTTGCAATAAAACTTTTCCGGCTCATGTGTACGAATGATCATCAGTCTTTTGCCGTCGTCTGATCAAGCGAGGAACCAGTTGTGCTTCCCTGTTTTTGGCAAAGGTGGTGTGATTACAAAGGGCAGTAATTGTAGGGGCACTGCATCATATCAAAAAGGACATGCATTGTTAATTTAAGATCAACGTTGTTCAGAGTATGAATAGGATAATGCAAGAAACAACATTGATATGTTCCTGTTGGAACTAGGAGGAAAATACAGGGAAATGTATATTGGGTTCGAAAATATAGAAGTGACATGCATGGTTATACTCATGTTATCTCGCAATCGATTCTTCACAGGAAACTACCATGTCATGCACGTTATGGAATCATGTTATGTCCTCACAAACAAATTCTTCAAGGTAACTAACATACCATGCATTGTTATATACTCGTGTTCTATGGGCAAATTTTTTGTGAGGATATTATTCTAGCCATTGATTGTTGAAGGGCGAATATATGTATGTACACATGGTAAGCATTACAGGATTTCACTACTTCCAAATATAGAGTTCTCCATATGCACATTTACTTCCCTAATGTATGGTTCGATGAAACCAACAGTGGGTGCATGTTTCTACATCATGAAAATGAGTAAACTAACATGGCCATTGATACACACTCATATTTAGTAGTAGTATATAGTTTACTGTAAAATAAGGAGAATATCCATATATTCCTAACCGTTTGATTATTCAGGGGTACAAATTGGTTGTAATGACATGATCACACTCGCATGAATTAACTCATTCCAAATATAGCTGATTTATGGCGTCTCTAATACATTGCCATAGTTCTACTCAAATTCTGTTCAAACAGGGATATGCCAATCATCACAAAAAGTTCAAACAGTGTCATGGCGTCATCATTAACATGAGACGGAAACAACTTACACACGTCGTCCCAGCAATACGTTGTGCCATCTACTTTGTCGATCGCGTAGATGATGCCATTGTGTTCAATAGCATCACAGAAGTGTGTATCAGCTTGGACGATGATCCACTGCGAGTTGTGTTGTCTCCAGCTAAAGAAGGCACCGGCATAAAGATAGGCGAGTCCGCGGTCGAACAAGGCAATTAGCTTGAGGTCTGCGTAATTCGCATGTTGTGTGGGCACTTGGCAGATTACAATCTTCTGCAAAACAAGGTTCGTCCAACTGACGTGGTAATCTAGATGACTAGGACCGCGATAGTAAAACTCTATATAATCCAACGGAGGAAGGATAATCTCATGAGAGGTCTGGAAGTTCACGAGCACCTACTTATTACCGTCTTCTCTGAAGGCAGCCATCCAGTGGGAGTTCATGCCGACCCAGTACAGACCTGCCAAGAAGTTTCGGGCGATGGTGATCGGATCGAATTCGAGGAAAATGATGTACGGCGACCCACTACATACCTGCAAAGAAGTTTTGGCTAATGGAGATCGGATTGAAGTCGAGGGGCATCACGTACGCCTCCGTATCATGGTGAGCCAATCTCGCAAGACCAGATAGCAGCAAGCAGGGTGACTTGAAAATCTTTGGCCTCGCTTCGATGATGGCCGTGTGCATGCCCCTCAAGCATGCAGCCAACCGCGGGGCGCTCAACATATCCATACACGAACAACAGAGGTCGAGGACGTCACTGGGGAGATTGCTCCAATCGCGACTCATATGGATCCTGCACGGTTCGCGTTCGGCCATGGTGGAGTTTGGAAGGTGGGGTTTTGGGGGGCTTGATTTACAGGGGAGAAGGTTGTCGGTGCTGGAGCAGCTAACAAGGGAATAGTGGTACTGGGGGAGGCGAGCGAGGCGAGGGTATGTGGGGGCACAGTGAGATAATGAAGAGTGACCTCAGGATCTCTGGCGAGACGGAGATGGAGATGGAGTGGTGCTTGGGGAGAGGGAGACGAGGCGAGGCATGCTATACAGCGGCGGTGGCAGTGATTGCACAGTGCACAATGTGAGGATGACTTTGGTAACCCGGACACGCCGCCTGGACTGGTGCCACCTCGGGCGCAGGGTCTTGTCACTTAACTATGAGGACCGGATGAATAATAATATGACCATCAAGTGACCTCAACTAGCCAGTGGCAGATGTAGCGCTGGAAGGATGGGCACGTACAGGGACAGGCCCCATTCCTCAGCCTACCCGCGTAGCCTTTTCGTTTAGTCTACCTAGCCGTCTAATCAACTGCGTGCAGGCCACTTCTACCATTTACTTCTTCATCGGGAACCGATTTTCCTCGGCTTCTTCACTACTCCTTGATCTTCATTTGCATCCAAACTACACTGCATTCACATTGTTTTAACCTCTTCACATCCACCTGGAGTAATTCCGTAGCCCCTATAAATAATTATCTTCTTCAGTTAGACTAGCCATCTAATCCTAATTCTCCAAACCATAGCCCTCCGGTCCAGCGGTTCCAAATGGCGATAGAGATCGAGATGCAGGTTTTTAGCGTCCAACATGTCCTCGTCGAAGGCTCGTTGAGCATAGTTGCCACAGTCAAGGGTTGTTCATAAGTGGATCAATAATGTATCCAACTCCCTCCAAAAGGTGGAGATGAATGTCATCGGTTTAGATGCAGAGTACACGGAGCGTGCCACTGGGAAGATCCAACGCGCCACTTTCCTTCAGCTGTGCCTCGAAGATGATGTTTTGGTGTACCGCATCATACACGCGCCCTCCATACCAGGTGCACTTCACGATCTCTTGTCTCGGGAGGACATATACTTCTGTGGGGCAGCCATCGCAGGTGACAACATAAGTTGGAGCCGTACAACCTTGATTGGAATAGCATCGCTGACCTACAAACCAGAATAAAACTTCCTGTAGAAGATTGTGATAAAACGACACCATCCCTGTTCGACGTAGAAAATTTTGTGCCAGGAACAAATCTTCAGAAGGGTGATGAGACGCTGGCATTAAGGTCGTCTGGATGGGAGAATTATCCCTTGACGTACGAGCAGATAAAATATGCTGCCCTCGATGCCCGTGTGAGTTTCGAGATAGCTGCAAGGTCCAGAGAGCTTGTTGCGAAGCCGTCTCCCGCAGAAAATGAGAAGAAGAAGAGGAAGAAGAAGAAGAAGAAGAAGAAGAAGAAGAAGAAGATGAAGAAGAAGAAGAAGAAGAAGAAGAAGAAGAAGAAGAAGCACCAGCAGTAGGGCATTATGGATGGATGAACTGTTTCCTCTCTTGTAAAAAAAATATTCCCACTCTATGTATATTGATATAGATGGACTATTTAGATGGCGTGCATGTCTTTGGAACAAGTAGTAGGGTGGGTCCGCTTGACTATAAGGAACTATTTATCTGCCTAGCTTTCTCTACTACTCCTTCCAGTGATCGGTATGCAATGCATGTGTCCATAGACATGACAGCTTGTCCATGGAAGTTCAACTATGGCGACCATCACGTTTCATCCACTGCCACTCGCGATTCCCACGACGCCGCTCCAATCCACGGCACCACGTCCCCCGACGTGCGCCTCACCCCTCTCAGCAGCACCGCCCCTCTGCCTTTGTGTGCATGACATGCGGGCCACCTTAAATGCGGTGAGCATCAAGTTTCTACCACAGCCACACGCGATTCCCATGACGCCGCACGAACCCATGACACCACACATCCCACACCATCGAATTTTCATCCAGCGGCTGTGACACATTTCGTCCTGGGCATCAATCCTCAGCTGGAGTACTTCTATACTATAGGTAGTACCCGCCGGTGTGGCCATCTACGCCTCGTAACGCCCCGCCCAGCTATGGCACCCTCGCCATGGCCACGCCACCACCGGCCGGTTCATCTCAAACTAGTGAGTCGCGAACCACACCACCACCATGAGAATGGCATCTGGGCCAGCCGCAGTTAAGTTCCGCATGTCATTGACTCATAGGCCGGGCACTTAGCCACTAAAATTCGGTCCCGTGGGCCCCGAGAGGGAAATGTAACTCCTGCGGCAGGCCTTGTGGTGCTCCTTAGTATGAGCTCGTGCCAAACCCGAAAGTTGTTTCTTACTACTACCTACTAGTACGTACTAGTAAGGAATGCTCCTACTCTATCAACGAGCCCCATCTGACACAAAATTTCTTGGCTTCCGTGCTACAGCTAGATCTTCCACTCGTTTCTGTTTTCCAACCAGGCGGCGGGCGAGGTGCGGTTTGCCAATAGTCGGTTTGCTCAACGGTGGTCCCACATGAAAGTGAAAATGCTAGGCAACACGCCTTCCCTAAGCTATGTGTCGTGCTGGACGGGCCATGGAGTACTCCCGATTCTCGGGCGTGTGTGTGGGGGGGGGGAGTGCGATGCGAACGCGGCACGCCTTTTCCTTTTACTAGCAATGTGCCCGTGCGTTGCGACGGATCCAAAGTAGTAGAATAGTAGTACTTTTCACAAACTTGAAAGAAATCACTCTTGTTTCGATATACTCCTAATATATTGCTCCCTCCGTTCCTAAATATTTGACTTTTTTAGATTTCAAATGGACTATCACATACGGATTATATAGACATATTTTGAAGTGTAGATTCATTCATTTTGCTCCGTATGTAGTCACTTATTGAAATCTCTAGAAAGACAAATATTTAGGAACAGAGGGAGTACTTTTCACTCAAAATATATTTCTCAGGTTGTTTTGATGAGGTGAGAGAGGGATGTGGTTGCTTTCAAGATAATAAGGGTTTTTTTGGAAATTGGAGCAGAGAAGTGGGCTATTGTTGCAAAAATGCCACAACTTACCTCACAACCGTTAGATGCAGATCTAATGGTCAGAAACGACGGATGGCGGACACACCGACATCACCAACTGAGTCTTTTATAGGAGTATATATATATTTCTCAGGCTGTTTTGATGAGGTGAGGTAGGGATGTGGTTGCTTTCAAGATAATAAGGGGGTTTCTACAAATTGGAGCAGAGAAGTGGGTTATTGTTGCAAAAATGCCACAACTTAACTCACAGCCGTTAGATGCAAATCTAATGGTCAGAAACGACGGATGGCAGATGCACCACCATCACCAACTAAGTCTTTTATAGGAGTATATATATATATTTCTCGCGCTGTTTTGATGAGGTCAGGGAGGGATGTGGTTGCTTTCAAGATAATAAGGGGTTTTCTACAAATTGGAACAGAGAAGTGGGCTATTGTTGCAAAAATGCCACAACTTACCTCACAACCATTAGATGCAAATCTAATGGTCAGAAACGACGGATGGCATACACACCACCATCACCAACTGAGTCTTT
>LR738713.1:132606905-132629684 GCA_902687465.1 Secale cereale
GGCTGTTTTGATGAGGTGGGGGAGTGATGTGGTTGCTTTTAAGATAATAAGGGGTTTTCTGCAAATTGGAGCAGAGAAGTGGGCTATTATTGCAACAATGCCACAACATACATCACGGACGCTAGATGCAGATCTAATGGTCAGAAACAAAGGATGGCAGACACACGACCATCACCAACTGAGTCTTTTATAGGAGTATATATATATTTCTCACGCTGTTTTGTTGAGGCGAGGGAGGGATGTGGTTGCTTTCAAGATAATAAGGGGTTTTCTACAAATTGGAGCAGAGAAGTGGGCTATTGTTGCAAAAATGCCACAACTTACCTCACAGCCGTTAGATGTAGATCTAATGGTCGGAAACGACGGATGGCAGACACACCAGCATCACCAACTAAGTCTTTTCTAGGATTATATATATATTTCTCAGGCTGTTTTGATGAGGTGAGGGAGGGATGTGGTTGCTTTCAAGATAATAAGGGGTTTTCTGCAAATTGGAGTAGAGAAGTGGGCTATTGTTGCAAAAATGCCACAACTTACCTCACTGTCGTTAGATGCGGATCTAATGGTCAGAAACAATGGATGTCAGACACACCACCATCACCAACTGAGTGTTTTATAGGAGTATATATATATATTTCTCACGTTGTTTTGATGAGGTGAGGGAGGTATGTGGTTGCTTTCAAGATAATAAGGGGTTTTCTACAAATTGGAGCAAAGAAGTGGGCTATTGTTGCAAAAATGCCACAACTTACCTCATTGTCGTTAGATGCAGATCTAATGGTCAGAAACGACGGATGGCAGACACACCACCATAACCAACTGAGTCTTTTATAGGAAAATATATAGAAGTAGGGAAACATGTATAAGTTGTAACATTTTGGTTTTGCTCCTTGCACGATTGATAGATAGAAATAACGATTGGAAACGCTGGGGCGGGGCTATTTCCGCTAGATACGCATGGTACATAGTAGCTAGGTTGGCGCATCATTGGTTTTGTCACACGCGGTCCGACAAGTTCTAGTGTTTCTAGCCAGATGCCCGCATGTTCCATGAAGTTGATGGAAAAGGTAAGCACAACTTATAAATTGACGGATGGAGTATTAGTTACAGTGATGCATATAATTAAGCAAAGGGATCACACATGTTGGTATTGACTGGAACGAGAATGCAATGGCACAATAAGAATTAAGGCCACGATGATGATGCGATCGCAGTCGTGGTTACAGAAGGCAAGAAGAAAGATGCATCCATCAACGTACGAGCTCCTCCTCCTCAACTTAGTGCGTCGGGCCACCGACCGGCGGCTAAGGAGTGGCGGCTTTTGTGGTGAGGTCGAGGTGCTTCTCAGCAAAGGCATCCAAGGCTTCCAGCAGGTTGAGGAAGGGCAACGTCGTAGCGTCCTCACTGGCCTTTTAGATACCTATGTACACGATTTACTCGTACACGTGGATGTGTAGGTCGACGAATTCTTACAAGGCGAGGCGCCTCGCGGCGAGCGCGACCTCCAGGTGGACATTCTTCGTGGCGTCGGCGAGCAGTCGCAGGGCCACCAGTGCTTCAAAGAGGTTCCGGCCATGGAGGCCGATTAGGGTGGCAGGCAATTAGGAGCCCGGGCGTGCGGGCTGGAGGAGTACGGCGATGTCGTCCGTGAGCTTCTTGAGCTCGGTGATCTTGGTGATGGTGGCAACGATCATCTGGTCCAACTGAGAGTCATACTTGGCGTCGACGGTGGCCATCCACCAGCCGGTCTGCAACACCGTCTAGAGACGAACCTTGACGCCATGCCATAGGCCGACATCGTGGACCATCTGGCATAGCCGCTGGCTGCTCGCGCGCATCGCCGCCATGGGTCTATAGTGAGCTCTTTTGCGCTTAGTGTAGGTGCTTAGGAAAATGCTTAGGTGCGTACGATGTGGTAGATGCATTGGAATGGAGGGGCGCCTTTATATGAGGGAAAACTGAGTTGCATTCACATCGTGCAGCCTCTTTTCCCGGTCCTCCTCCCATTACTTCCCTCATGCATTAATTGAACGAGGATGCATTGACCGTTCAACATTTCGGGAACCGCTACTACCTCCCTCGTCTGCATTAAAGCCGTATCGGGAACTATGCCGCCCGTTGTCAAATCGAATAGTACTGCGCCGCCCGCTGCATGCCCGGCTTAACACGCCTCCTCGCCTCCATCAAACCCCTCCGTTAAACCCGCATGCAAACCGAGAAACCTACTCCAGCCACACGTACGTTCTTGAGCGGGCCGGAATTAAACGCAACACCGGCCGAGCTCCTCCCGTCCGCCCTCAGTTTAAGAGCAAGTATAAGGCCCTATTTGGGACGAAGGAATTTTACGGGAATTGTGGTGGTTTCCTTTCCTATGGTATTTTTTCTTTAGGCGCGTTCGGTACAAAGGAAACAACCCAGCCGATTTCAAAGGAAATGCTTCTTAACCTGAGCTTCTCACGGGAACTGAAACATCTGCCGGAAGCTTATTTTTCGCGTAGGCCCGAGGCAAACTGACCCAATGCAGGAACACTGGATTTGACATGTCTGACTCCATAAGTGGCGTACACCTGGTTTACATGGACCATGCATGGACCTGTGTTGCTAAAACGGTGGTGGTGTATGTGGTCTATGTTCACATGTAACCACGATTCACCCAGTCGCATGCACAGCAGGTTTCCCTTGATTTTTTTTATCCATCCATAAGTGCATTCTATCTCCTGTACAGCTAGCATAGCTTCCTGCGTTCTGAGCACCACTAGTTAGAAAAATTCCTCCAATTTCAAGCCTATAGGTTTTGACTTTGTCCTCCACCCTGTTCATACAGGGCCTAATAGGGTGATGTAAGTGGGCTATAAGGATTTAAATATTGTATTATTGCTTAGTTGGAAGAGAGAGAAGAGGAGAGAGAGGGGCAGCGGGTTGTAGACTTACAGCCGGCTGTAGCACGAGGTCCAAGAAGCTTTGTGAGAGTGGAAGGTGGGCCATATGTTGACAGGATGGAGTACTTCCTTAGGCTGCCCGTAAGAAAGTATCATGCATGCCAACTAAGCCATTTTGATGAGGTGGCATAGAATTAAATGAAGAAAGAGAGGCTTGAGTATCATATCATGATACCCTATCATATTAAATGATGTGCTACTTTGTGTCATGCATGGCAATAAATATAGTCTTCTATGATACCAAGATATGATACTATGCATTACGGATGTTGTATCATATATTAGTATCATACATATGATACTAGTATATGATACTTCCCATTACAACCAGCCTTATAGCCAACTATTACGTGTTAGCTATTACATTGGCTGTAAATGACATGGCAACATGTTATAGCCAGCATCTGGCTATATTATTAACCATGCTCTAAACAAGGCCAGGCGCCGGCCAAGCTCCTACCGTCCGCCCTCTATTTACACGAGGCCAGACAGACAGCGGGCAAGAATCGCACCCCTCCGTTGATCCCCCATCTCCTCCTTCACCATTTTCTCCACTCTTCCGATGGCTTCCGAGGAGCCATTCTCTGGCATATTACCCGGCTGGGTGGCCCGCCGAGCCCTCCGGATACGGGAGAGGCCGCCTGGTACTTCACCAACCTCGCTTGGCCCGACGGAGCCAGTTGTCGCCCCAAGCAGGCGCGTGGTTCAACAACTTGCCTCTCTAGTTCAGCTCGATGAGGAGTGGCGAGTTGCTCCACGCCGGTATGGGCGTCGTCGCTGCCGCATCATAACGCGCCACCAGTGTCTGCGGTGCCGCGCCTCCCGTGTATGTGGGCATGCCTCCCGTGCCTATGGCAGCGCCATGCAGGTAGAGACAGAAGTCGGGTGCATGGAGAGCGACGAGTGAGTGGCCAGCTTCTCCGTGTCCACCGCCATCATCGAGGAGAAGTAGAACACGGGAGGCCACCACAACTTGGGTCCTATGAAGGCCACCGCTGAGGCGACGACTGCGCATTTAGGTGGTTTCTTTGCTTGTTCGTCCCTTCCGAGGACCTTCGTCGACCCCGCAAAGTGTCTGCCCGACATGAGGAAGACAAAGGGATCCGCGGGCGGCCATTTAGATTATGTACTCCCTCTCCATTTAGATTATGTACTCCCTCTCCAGCTGACGGAGGGAGTATTAATTATACCTACAGAGCCGGATTGGCACCGCTTAGTTCATGTAAATGTAATGAAATCCATCATGTTTATATGAAGATCTGACTTTTTATACGAAATCCTTCATGCTTATATGAAATCAGTCCGTGTTTGTACGAATTTCATCTGGTGGTTAGAGTGGTGAAAATGTATGCCGCTGGCTTTTGATGTCGTCCTCCGCGGAAGGAAGAGGGAGGGAATTTGCCAGCTATCATTGGAGATGCTCTTATGCTGGAAATAATACAGTGACATCCAATCCATTTGAGTTAATTGCGTGTATGATTGTCCCTCTATAAAAAGTTAATTGCATGTCTAGTGTAAACGTGAATTGCAAGGTGTCTACAGCTTCGTACAGAAAGTTAAAAAGAAACAAGTCCATCCTTAATCTTGTATTCTAAGTACTATGTGGGTTCCACTATCAGTACAGTAGTGAAAGAAGTATATATTAAATAAGTAATATATAATATAAAAATCTGAAGTTAAAGACAAAATTCAAACTCATCTCATCGCGTTGCGAGCATCCAGTGCTAACCAGTCCAGCACATTTTTGTTGTAGACCATGCTGGAGATATATCTCCATGTCTACTCTTATACTCCATCCGTTCCTAAATATTTGTCTTTTTCAGATTTCAAATGGACTACCACATATGGATGTGTATGTAGACATATTTTAGAGTGTAGATTCACTCATTTTGCTCCATATGTAGTCACTTGTTGAAATCTCAAAAAAGACAAATATTTAGGAACGGAAGGAGTAGAAAACCGAGTTGGTGATGATGGTGGGTGTGCCATCCTGCAATATAGGCCGTCGGATTTATATCTAACAGATAGGAAGAAAAGTATGGCAATTTTGCAAAAATATACCCACACCCCTCTCCACGTTCGCAAATACAGCCTTCCCTCGTTCATCCTTTTCTCTCACAAGATAAACTACTCATACAAATGCTTCTTGATGTTCCGTGCAATGCACGGGCATCTAGCTAGTTTATTTTAAAATAGTTACTGCGATAATTGGGTTGAAGTGATATATTTTATGTCTGCCGCGAATGATTTCAGATTCACTAGTAGTAACAAAGAAAAGGCTGCCTTGTTAATTAACAGAAAACAGGGTGAAAACTATCACATGAGGCCGGTACAAACGAGGCACACTGGGTTCAGTGTCATCGTCACTACAGCTGTGCACGCGCGAGAAGTCTACATATCAAGGGGGCTACTGAGCGAGGCACAGAGACACAATGTTCGAGAGAGAAACCAATTGACATATTATTATTAGATTGAGTTGTCACCCTTCTGCTGTCATTGTTAGGGCGGGGGAGGAGGGGGAGGGAGAGAAAGATGTATCGAGAGTGTGCACGGTAGGCATAGAGGCACAACTAGCGAGTGTGTGTGTATGTGTGTGTGTGTTTGAAAGAGTAGTAGATAGATTACTATCAAGATCGACGTGCCGCCCTACTCCTTCGGTGTTAGGTAGTGTGTGTGTGTGTGTTTGAGAGAGAAGCCAGTCGATACATTATTATCAAGATCGAGGTGTCACCCTACTCCTTCGGTGTTGGGAAGTGTGTGTGTATGGTTGTGTGGGTGTGGGTGTGTGTGTCGGGGGGGGGGGGCAGTGACACTTACATATCCCTACTCTTATAAAAAACAGAGTTGGTGATGATGGTGTTCCTGCCATCGTGCAATATAGGCCATCCGATTTATATCCGACGGATAGGTAGGAAACCGTGGCAATTTTGCAAAAGGATACCCACACCCCTCTCCGCCTTTGCAAATAAGGCATTCTATCGTTCATCCTTTTCTCCCACAAGATAAACTACTCATACAAATGCATCTTGATGTTCGGTGCAACGCATGACCATCTTGCTAGTAGGGAGAAGGAGTTTGTGTGACCCATATCTAGCTATATTAAGGGATAGGTAGATAGAATTTGTGTGAGGCATACTTAAATCATCACGAGGATAAACAAAATTGTGTGCATGCAAGTGCCAGAAAAAATGAAGCGAGAAACAATGTGTGTGTGTGTGCGCGCGCGCGTGTGTGTGTGTGTGTGTGTGTGTGTGTGTGTGTGTGTCTGTGTGTGTGTGTGTGAGAGAGAGAGAGAGAGAGAGAGAGAGAGCAAAATCTCACAACAAAAGGTCCTCTGTTGGAATCCCACTGTATGTATTCATATGGTTCCGGAACTCGAGTTAACCTTAGGCATATGTGTGAGAGACATTATTATACTTTGAGACAATAGTGGTAGTGGGTGGGCAGAATTAAAGGGGTGGGCTTGTCCGACAGAGAGAGCGTGTGTGTTTCTGTGTGAGAGACTTGTAGTACAGGGTAGAAAGACGAATAATAACCTCGACGGAGGGAGAGAAATACACGAAGTGCGCGTGTGTTATTCCGATGCCCATAGGGAAATGAGATATGTATGCGTGTGAGAGAGATTGCACAATTCATTCACGTATCACTATCTAGCGATCGTGGACGTGCATCGCTTGAACATAAATTAATGTCTACTTCGTATCATGGCCAAAGGTACAATATCGATTCAACGGTATAAATGTTGGACACTCACATATCACATTTTTTCTATTTAAATAAAGCTTTTCAATTGTGCATGCCAAAGTTACAGTCATGTTTCTTCAAACAACCAATGTAGCTATCATGTACATGCACCATTGTTACTCTTGCATTCAAAATCATTAGTCTTGGATGATTTAAGGTTCTATTATGAAGTAATATATGTAATATTCATATATGAATTCAACGGTGTCGGGGGAAACTGTCCACCACGAACACCTATGGGACCGGAGCCCCTTGTTTGTGCGGTAAGAGGGCGGAGGGAGCACGAAGAGCAGATCGTAGTGAACACGCGGGCAGTTTACCCAGGTTCGGGCCGCGATGGACGCGTAAAACCCTACTCCTGCTTAGTTTGTATTGAGTTGGAGAGCTCGGGAGCTCGAAGAACTAGCCACACCGAGCGTGTGAACGATCTAGGTTCCGAACCCCCTCTACGTTGTGCATGGGCCTCCTTTTATAGTGCAAGGGGTCACCGACAGGTGTCAACGTAGGAGAAACGGTAAAAATGTAAAAGAGGTGGTAGTTGTAACAGTGCGGGAATAGTGGAGCTACAGTGTATGAACAGTGGTCGCTACCTACTTTGACAGTGGGGGACAAGAGCATTTAATGCCCGTCGCCGTCGACCCCAAAAGCGCCCGCCCTTGCGTCTCCGTTTGCCACGGCGATGGCCTCACCACCGTGGAGTGCCACCGTGTCCCCCAGGCTGCACAGCCATCCGCCACGCGTCCCTGGATTAGCCCCAGTGCGATGCGTGGTTCGATGAGCTGGAGCGCGGGCACACAGCACAACTCTCCCCGGCAAGTTCCTTGCCGGAGCCTTGACCTTGCCGGGCCCGGGAGCTTGTCGGGCTCTGAAGCTTGTCGCTCCCCGGGCTCTGCCGGGGCGCATGTTGCGCCGAGGCGTGTCTCTTGTAATATAATCTTCTAATCTTCCTGGCAAACTCCTCTTGCCAGGGCCTTGCGTGAGTGAGGTAACCTTGAGCCTGGAACAGCCTTCCCGGCAAGCTCCACTCGCCGGGGTCTCGATCTTCTGTCTTGTATACTTTGTTTTTGAATGGTTTTATATGGAGCAGGAAGGTCTCCGGCGAGCGCGTGGTAGGCCCTGCCGCGGGAAGCTGCCACTGCCCGTGCACAGGTTGGGGTACTGAGGGACCCCTACCTTAGTACACCGACAGGAGCCCCCGGGCCTGGGCCACACACGGTGCCGAGCGCTGTTGGGCCAGGCCCAAAACAGTGCACGGGCACGCGCGGCCCACGGCACGCCGAATCCACTTCCGCATCCGCCGCGTCCCCCCGTAACGGCACGCGTCGATTGCGGCGTCGTGGGATGGGACGTGGCCACGTTCTTTTAATGGAAAGAGCGAAACGTCCCCCACTTCCCCATAAAAGCAGAGGAAGCAGGAGCGGTTCCCCTCCTACGCCTTCATTGCTTCTTCTTCCATCTCCAGAGATCCCCTTTGCGCTCCGCCTCCACACCTCCTCCGCCGTTTTCCGCATCTGCGGCACCGCCGGACTTTTCGTCCCCTTTCCCTCGCCGCCTCCGCCATGGCCCCGAAGACCGAGAAGGCGAAGGCGGAGAAGACCAAGAAGGAGAAATCGGAGCAAGCGGCGAGGCTCACCTTGCTGCGGAAGCGGAACGTCGTCTTCGCGCCAAGGCTCAGCGCGCGGGAGCTCTGGAACAAGTACTACTTGTTCTGGGCCAAGAAGACCAAGGCGCACCCCCGCACCCGAGCCTATCCGGCCGCCGCCAAGGACAACTACCCCGGCGGGTACTTCTTCTTCGCAGCTTTCTTCCACTGCGGCCTCTGTCCCCCTTTTTCCGACTTTTTCTGTGATATAATGCACACCTACGGCCTCCATCTTCTAGACTTCACCCCCAACGCCATCCTCACGATGGCGGTTTTCGCACATATGTGCGAAAACTATATTGGGATATACCCAAACGTAGCGCTGTTTAGGCACTTCTTCACCTCTAGAGTAGAAGTCGGCGCTCCCCTCTCCGGGGGGATTTCTTGGGTCTTCCGCTTGAATAAGAAGGAGTCCTACTTGCCGGGGGAGCTCCGCGGCAAGTGGGAGGAGTGGCGTGCAGACTGGTGTTGGATTGTCGAGGACGAGCCGCAACCCTTCACCGCGCCGCGCACAACAGCTATCATGCGCGGCAGGGACTGGAGTGAGTTAGATTCGGACGACGGCAAGCTCAACGTCGCCCTCATCAGAATTCTTCGTCTCCGGGTAGCAAGGTTGTCCGTCGGAGAAGTGGGCACAGATTTCCTCCGCCGCCGCATCGCCCCTCTTCAAGATAGGAAGAGGCCAGCCTGGGATTACGGCAACGCGGCGGACATAATGAGGCTGCGCCCCGGGCTAAACTTCAACTTCACATCACTGGAGCTGAAGGGGATGGTCCGGGAACTATTTAAGCATGACCCGGCCCACCCGGAGTGGTTCAGAGCTCCCCGGGGAGTGGTGCCCCTCTGCAACAGCACGGCCCGGGATGCCCTTTGCGCCATGATGCCCGCGTGTGACTCGCACGGTATCGACCGCACGTGGATTCCGCCCAAGCCAGACGTCATCTTGAGCTTCTTCGACAACCTGGTGGAGGTGGCGAAGAACAAGGACGAGATCAGGGAGCTCACACGGGACACCACCGACCAAGAGATAGCGTATATAGCTTCTCGGGTTGAAGAGGCCGCTGCAGCCGCAGCGGCGGGAGAATTTGGCTTTACGCCCGAGGAGGCAGAGGCTGCGGAAGCGTCCTGCCAAGCGGAGGAGGCGGAGATCCGCAGGCTGCTGAAACTTCCTCCCGACGAGCTCGCCGGGGTCCCATCCTTGAGGCACTCCGGGATCCCCGGAATCCTGACCGAGGCCGCGGCGAGAGGCGGCGCCGCCGGAGGAAACAGAGGCGCCGCAGGAAGCGGAGGCGCCGGAGGGAGCGGAGGCGCCGGAGGGAGAGCGGCCACAGTGGAGGGCGCTGGGCCCAGCAAGCCTGCCGACGAGGAGGAGGAGGAGGAGGACGTCGGGGCTGACGAAGACTCCGACGGATCCCTGGGGCTCTACGCCGACGACCTCTCCTCGTCGTCGGAGACCTCCCCGCCTCGGGCAAGCCCTAGGCGCTCTCCGCTAAAGCGTCTCCGCAAGACGGCAACAGGGACGAGGGCGCAGGCGCCCCGACAACAACCAGCTCGCCGGGCGGCGCGAGCTACCCGGGGGAGCCAAGCTGCGACGGGGGCGCCCGGCGCACCAACCACGGCGGGGGCGACCCGCACACAGGCCACGACGGAGGCGACCCGCGCACAGGCCACGGCGGAGGCGCCCCGCGCGGCAGCGCCAAGCGGAGGAGGGTCTTCGCGGAGTGGAGCGGCAGCTCCGCCCGCTCCCCGGGCCTCGGCTACCACAGGGGCCGGGTCTTTGCAGCCCCCAGCCCCGGGGACCGCCAAGCGCCCGAGGGAGTCTTCGCCTCCTGCTCCCCGCGCGGACGCGTCTCAGGTGGCGTTTGACTTCTCCGCCTTGAGCGACGACGACGACGACGAGGAACATGAGTAAGAACTTGAGGCTTCGCATTTTCTTTAACTTTGTCTTGATTTTTGGTTGATTCTGATCTTGCTTTTTGCTTTGATTTCAGGACCTTGGCCCAGCGAGTGGCGAAGAAGGCCAAGGTGCCCGTGGTCGAGGTCGCGGACGACTCGCCCGCCGCGGCGACAGGGGACGTGCCGGAGCCGAGCCTGCCGGACCCGAGCGCTGCTCCGAGGAGCAGCCCCCGGCGCAGCCCCCAGCGTAAGTCTGGGTTCCATACTTCCGCTCGTCGGGCGCGCTTGAAGATCTTGTCTTGTGCTAATATCTTGATGTCTTCGTCTTGTCTTGATTGTTTTGTGCAGAGGTGGAGCCGCTAGCTCAGGAGCATCCGGAGGTCGCTCCCGAGGAGCCGCGGGCCCCGCCGGCCCCGCCAAGGCCGAACTCCCCGGCAAGGGAGAGCACTCCGCCAAGGGAGGGTACTCCGCCAAGGGCGAGTACCCCGCCAAGGGCGAGTAGCCCGGCGAGGGCGGCCACTCCGCCAAGGCAGAGCTCCCCGGCGAGGGAGCCCGCCGCTGACGACGTCCGCCAAGGTAAGTTCTGTACCTTTGTCTTCTCGGATTCGTCTCTTTTTGGATATTTGTTTAAACTTCTTTTGCTTTTTCTTCTTCTTCTAGATCTTCCTCCCCCCGAGCAGATGGAGACGGAAGTCATCGTCGTCGAGGAGGAGGGCGTGCAGGGCGGCGGCGGCGACGCCCCTGTCGCTGAGGACACGGCAGGAGCCGCCGAGCCGGCTGCGGAGGAGGCCGCTCCGGCCGCAGATGCGGCGGACGGGGAGGGGGACGGCGGCCATACTGCCGGCCCGGAGGCGGCAGGAGCGTCGGGCGCTGCGCCGGCCGCCGGCCCCTCCACCGAAAAGGAGCCGTCGGCCTATTATCTTGAGGCCCCCAACGGCGTTTACATCCAGGTGTCGTGGGGTTCTTCTTCGCGAGCCCCCGCGGAGGGCGAGGCCTTTGATGGAGAGGTCCTCGCCTCCGCGGGTCTGAAGATCGTCGAGGCGCCCGGCGGAAGCGACGGGCCCGAGGAGGAGAAGCTGCTTCACCAGCTCCTGGCCCTTTACCGGGCCAGGCAGGCGAAGCTTGCTTCTCGGGAGGCCCTTGCCGCCAAGGCCGCCGTTGAGATGGAGAAGCGCGCGGCGGAGCTCCGCGCCGCCAACCAGGCTGCCCTCCGCGACGTGGCGGAGGAGCGCGAGAGGCTCGCCGGGGAGTACCAGGAATGGCTGCTGGAGAAGGCTGAAGCCGAAGAGCAACAGCGACTTGCCGGGGAGGAGTTGTCCCGGCGAGAAGGAGAGCTCGCCCAACGAAAGGTCAACCTCGACTCCCACGAGGAAGACCTTGCCGCTCGGGAGCAGGCCCTTGGCGGAGAGCTGAAGGAGGCGAAAGCCGCCGCGGCTGCCGCGGAGACCGCCAAGGAGGAGCTCGCGGCCAAGGATGCGCAGCTGGAGGAGTCGTTGAAGGCGAGTGTGGAGAGGGTCACCGCGCTCAACACAGAGCGCGAGAAGGACGCCCACACCAACTCCGAACTCCAGGTGCGCCTCTCCAAGCAGGGCGAGGAGCTGAAGGCCGCCAAGGACTCAATTGAGGATCTGGAGCTGAAGGTTTCCACGTTGAAGGACTCGCTCGACGCCGTCCGGCACCGGGAAACCAAGCTGAAGGAAGAGCTCCGCAGGGAGCGAGGCTTGGTGGAGAGCGCCAATACTGCGGCCGAGAACTTCCGCCGGACCGTTGAGGTGTGGACCGAGGACTTGGTGTCTTCTGCATCCAACATCGACCAGGAGCTGCTGGCGCTGAAGTTGGAGCATCTCATCTACTCTCCGGACCCAAACCTCCCTCACAGCGCCAAGCTCAGCCTCTTCTTCAGGGGGATCGCGCCGGCTCTTGCAGATCTTCGGAAGAAAATTCCCGCGCAACTGGCCGAGGAGTCGCGTCAGCTCTGCACGAGAACCTTGGAGCGCGTACTGACGAAGATTGTATACCGCAATCCCGGTATAAACCTCACCAACGTTCTCCGCAGCTTGCCGGCCGACGCGAACATGGAGGCGCTGAAGGCGCAGGTCGCCCACATCATTACCAAAGTGAACAAGATCTCCAGGATCGAGGGCGACAGCGTAGATTAGGCCTCCTTTTCCTTTATCTCTTTTTGTTGCTGCATAGGGTGTTATGAACTCATTAATCATTGCGACAGGTTATCCTTTGTAAGATATTTATCTTTATCTTAATCAATCAGTGCAATGTTATCTTCCTTGTCTTGGTCATCCACTTTGTATATTTTTCACCCTACGCTTCCAGGGAGCTTGCCGGCAAGGGTCCTTTGCCGCGAGCGCTGAGTGCCGGACTCTGAGCAGCCTGCTGGCCAAGGCCTTACTGGCAATCAACCTTGCCGCAGCTAGTCGCAACGCACTCGGCTTGTTGAGTGAAACTCGAAAACGAACCAAGGGCGCAACACTTGTCGCAGCTCACTTAAGTCGTTGAGCGTACTCGAAAACAAGACAAGGGTGCGGCTAGCCACGGGTAGGTTCCTCCGCGCACAGGTTTTCCATACAAAGTGTGATTGTTCAAGGAAGACAACTAAAAATTAAAAATTTGAACTGCTCAAATTCTAATAACTTAGCTTTCATATATTGCTTGCTTCTTGGTAAGGCTTCTCTTTCTTGAACAGCACTTGGTTCCTCTTCCATCTCCTTCCCCCCGGCAAACTCGTGCGCGAGGAACGTTCCTTCTGCTTTAAGAGGCAATGGAAAGAGAAGAGGGAAACAAGTATATGGCCTTTTGGCGCGCTATGCTTACTGGATATGTATGTTGCACAAGATGCCAAATAACACATGCAAAGAGCAAAGAAAAGCATGTAAAAGGCAAATAGCGCAAAACACAGAAACTTTACTGATGCACGGGGTCTGCGCCCGGCTTTGTACAAAGGGTTACATGCAACTGCGGCAAAGCTTGTACAAAAGGTGGTTGCCAGAACGGATCACAGCAACCGCGCCTTATGGGTGAAACTTGCGAAGATGCTCTATGTTCCAGGAGTTGCTCACCGGTAAGCCTTCTTCGGTCTCAAGGCGGACAGCGCCGGGCCTTGTGACTTGTCTCACCCGATAAGGGCCTTCCCACTTCGGCGTCAACTTGTTGGAATTCTTGGCGGACTGAACACGCCGAAGAACAAGGTCGCCTTCCTCGAGACTCCTGGCCTTGACCTTGCGGCTATGGTAGCGACGCAAGGCTTGCTGGTATCGAGCAGCTCGTACAGCAGCCTGGAGACGTCTCTCCTCGAGGAGCAATGCATCATCTTGCCGCAGTTGCTCTTGCTCGAGCTCATCATAAGCGAGCACTCGAGGAGATCCGTATACGAGTTCCGTGGGGAGAACTGCCTCTGCTCCATATACTAGAGCAAAGGGTGTCTGTCCGGTGGCTCGACTTGGTGTCGTTCGGATTGACCAAAGAGCCGCCGGTAGCTCCTCTATCCAGTTTTTTCCGCACTTGTGCAGCCTGTCAATGGTCCTTGTCTTGAGTCCGCGCAGCACTTCAGCATTTGCCCTCTCCGCTTGACCGTTGCTCCTTGGGTGAGCAACAGAAGCGAAACAGACCTTGGCGCCAAGGTCTTGGACGTACTGCATGAAGGTGCGACTAGTAAATTGTGTACCGTTGTCAGTGATGATCCTGTTAGGGATTCCGAAACGGCAAACAATCGACCTGAAGAACCTGACTGCTGACTGTGCTGTCACCTTTCTCACTGGCTCCACTTCCGGCCACTTTGTGAACTTGTCGATTGCAACGTACAAGTACTCAAAGCCCCCGACGGCTCGGGGGAAGGGGCCGAGGATATCGAGCCCCCAGACCGAGAAGGGCCAGGACAAAGGAATTGTTTGGAGAGCTTGAGCCGGCTGATGAATCTGCTTTGCATGGAACTGGCACGCTTCACACTTGGTTACTAGTGCAGTTGCATCTTGGAGGGCTTCTTGCCAGAAGAACCCTTGCCGGAAAGCTTTCCCGGCAAGCGCCCTTGCGCCAATGTGGTGGCCACATATGCCTCCATGTATTTCTGCCAACAGCTTCTGTCCATTTTCCCTGGAGATGCACTTCAACCTGACACCATTGAGCCTTCTTCTATACAGCTCGTTATCCACGAACTGGTACATACTTGACTGCCTGGTTATCTTCTCTATTTCTTCTGGGTCGTCGGGAAGTTCTCCAGTTTACAAAAAACGGACGATCTGCTGCGCCCATGCCGGAGCCTGGGGCTCGACGGCAAGGACTAAAGGCTCGAGGGCCGCTGCGGGAACCTCAGCTTCTACGGCAAGGACCTCTGGTTCCGCCGGAGCTGATGGTCCCCCGGCAAGCTCGCCGGGGCGAGGCTTGTCGGGAACACTTGCTTCAACTGCACAGATCCTCGGATCTGCAGGAGCAGACTGTTCCTCAGCGTTCTGATCGTTGATCTTGGGGACCTTGGCGGCGGTTTCAGGGAGATCCGCCGGCAAATAGTCGCTGGAGACCAACTTTCTCTTCTTGGACTGCCCAATTGATGGTGTAACGGATGGTTGATTCAGCTTGAGCAAGAAGGTCCCTGGTTCCACAGGTAACTTCATCGAAGCACACTTTGAAAGGCCGTCTGCAATTTCATTCTGAGCTCTCGGGACGTGCTCCATTTGCAGACCTTCAAAGTGCTCTTCAAGCTTCCTCACTTCATCTACATAAGCTTCCATCAAAGGGCTCTGGTAACTCTTGTTCACTTGTCGGACCACCAACTGAGAATCTCCCCGCACAATCAGCTTTCTGATCCCAAGTTCGGCCGCAATCCTGAGGCCGGCGAGCAAACCTTCATATTCAGCAGTGTTGTTTGTTGCTTGCTCCCTTGGGAAGTGCATCTGGATAACATACTTGAGGTGCTCTCCGGTGGGCGCGATGAGTACCACGCCAGCACCGGCGCCTTGCAGCGAGAAGGCACCATCAAAATACATTACCCATTCACTTGTCGCTTCTTGTGCGGGTGCACTTGTTTCTTGGACTTCTTCATCGGGCGTCGGGGTCCACTCAGCTATGAATTCTGCCAAAGCTCGACTCTGTATGGTTGAGGTACTTTCAAACTTGAGTCCAAAGCTCGACAGCTCCAGTGCCCACTCAACGATCCTGCCTGTTGCTTCTGGATTGTGCAATATCCTCTTCAGCGGAAAGCGAGTGACCACTGTTATCTCATGTGCCTGGAAGTAGTGACGCAGCTTTCTCGAGGCCATGAGGAGGCCGAAAAGCAACTTTTGCACCCCAGAGTATCTTGATCTAGCCCCCTGCAAGAGGGAACTTACAAAATACACTGGGCGCTGCACCAACTTCTTCCGCACTTCTCCTTGTTCCTGCGCAGAGTCTACCTTGTCGGGGCCTGAGCTTGTCGGAGCAGCCCCCTGCTTGTCGCTGGATTCGCTTGCCGGTGGTGTAGACTCCTCGTCGGCCTCCCTCTCCGCTACTAACGCAGCACTAACCACCTGGTTGGTTGCCGCTAGGTATAGCAACAACTTTTCCTGTGGTCTAGGTGCGACAAGTATTGGAGTGGAGGATAGGTACCGTTTCAAATCCTGCAGCGCTGTCTCCGCTTCCGGAGTCCACTTCATGGGACCTGCCTTCTTCAAGATTTTGAAGAAAGGTAGGGCGCGTTCCGCAGACTTCGAAATGAACCTACTGAGGGCAGCCACACAACCTGCAAGCCTTCTGACATCCTTGACGCGCTTTGGGGCCTCAATCTCCTCAATGGCTTTAATCTTGTCGGGGTTAGCTTCAATCCCCCTCTGTGACACAAAGAACCCGAGAAGCTTGCCGGAGGGGACTCCAAAGACGCACTTCTCGGGGTTCAACTTGAGCTGTATCTTGCGCAGGTTCTGAAATGTCTCTTCCAAATCTTGGACCAGGGTATCCTTGCTCTTGCTCTTCACCACGATGTCATCCATGTAAGCCTCTACATTTCTGTGGATCTGTGGCTCGAAAGCAGTGTGCACTACCCTTGCAAATGTCACTACTAGGAAAAGGCCTATTAATGGCGCACCTAATTTGGCCATTAATGGCGCATTAGTGGTGCGCCATTACTAGCACGCCATTAGTATTTGATACTAATGGCGCACCTCTGGTGCGCCATTAGTATCTGGTATACTAATGGCGCATCCTGGGTGCGCCATTAGTGTGCACCTTAGTGCGCCATTAGTAAGCCTCCCAGGGGCCAGGTGCTATGGCATACTAATGGCGCACTAAGTATGATGCGCCATTAGTATTATCCGCATAGTAATGGCGCACTGCGTGTCAATGCGCCATTACTATGATTTGGCATACTAATGGCGCACTGCCAGTTAATGCGCCATTACTATGCTTTGGCATACTAATGGCGCACTTTCCTCTGATGAGCCATTAGTATGAATATTAGGTTTTTTTTAATATTATTTTTCTGTTTTTTTTTTGCACCGATTACAAAATATATAATTGCACAGAATATAGACAGCACACATCAACAACACATTCATCGAATACAATAGAAGATTAATCTCTGAATACAATTCATCATATTAGTCTCCGAATACAATTCATCGATCATATTAGTCTCCGAATTGAAAAGACCGAACAAAGATAGAACAATATATTACAAGTCTCGAGATCGCGAGTAGTGAGTTTGTCTTCGCATTACAAGTCGATATCGATCATCTAAACTACCATCACATAGAAGAGAGCTGCGGTCGTCACGATGAGCATCATCACGATGAAACTCGTCTTCATCCGGTTCCTCCAACGCTCCCTCCCCTCTCCCGCTAGATAGCGGGCGTATCTAGATTCGGCCTCGGCCCTAGTGGTGTACCCTTTGTAACTGTTACCGCTGAATCGGTGAACCTGTCTCCGACACTCCTCCCATTCGTCGTAGACTTCGGGAACCTTACCCTTGTACACGACATACGACGGCATCGCTATATATATGCACTAGCCAAACGAAACGTTAGTATCAATTCACAGACAATTCATAAGCAATATATAAGTATGCAACAGAACGATCGAAAGAGAAAAGCAAGACATTAATAGCATCAATTACATCTAAGTTGAACGACTCTCGAAACCAAAGAGACATACTACAAGTTCATTAAAGTTTAATTACAACAAGAGCCAATCGATGTTTCAGAACTAGACACAGCATCACTGCTTTCGACTCGACTCAATGCACCGGAGCATGGATGAAGCCGCCGTCTATCGTGGGAGTCATGAAATCACGGGCGTTGTCAGCCTGCATTTGTAGCATTGTGTCGATGTCACTGTTCGACGGTTGATTCCTGAGGTAGAACAGCCCCGAGGTACGAAGGACATCTTGATGGATGATTTCCGCAAACTCCGACTGGATGCGAAAGAAATCTTGTCTGATGTCCGCATCCTGGATTGCCGACACGCGCGCGGCCCAATCTTTGAGCTTACTCGGTAGCAGAAGTTGATGATGGTCCCGTACGATCGCCGCATGTGATGGATGGCGTAGTAGGCACCCTTCTGACCGCCAGGCGGCTGCTTGACGCAGCAGAACGTCGTGTTGTGGGAGAACACGTGCTTGCCGTACTTACGAGTTGTCCTGGTGAAGGTGCCTCCAGATTTGGCGTAGCCGGCGAGAACATCATCAAGAACCTTCTTGACATTTGTGTAGTCCACAGCCGACTTACGGTCCGGGTCGAAATACGTGGCCATGGAATATTTGGGGCTTAGTAGGATGAGCGTGCACTGTGTGTCACTGCAGAAAACACGGAATGTTAAAAGAAGAACGATCGAAATCTAAGAATTCATATGTTACGGGGCGGTTGAGGCGGAGGACTTACTCGGGAAAGTAAGGCACGAGGAAGTTATCCTTATCTCGGTTTGCCAGAATGACGCCTGCGAGGTAAGAACTCGCGACTTGCCGGTCCCCAGCGCTGCCCAAGATCTTGGCACGCATGTAGAAGGGGTCGACTATCACGATGTTCGGGGTCTTGTCGCGAATGATCCGCATCTCCATACTCAGCGAAAATAGCCGAACGAAGGAGTAGTGCAGCGGATGAAGGTTCAACATAGCGTGGATGTCATCAAACCGCAGCACGATCGTACCCCCGATGGAGTTATCCACAAAGCCCTTGCCCTCCGGCACCTTGGCCGCGAAAACCGGGTACGCCACATCCTTCTGTGTGAGACGCCGCTTCTCCAAAGAAAGAACACTGTCATGCAGACTCCGCATGGCACCGGTTGCAGCATCGAGTATATTTGTCGGTAGCATCGGCCTACCCGCCACATGCACCCTCCTCATTACATCCTCAGGTGAAGGTGGCCCGTCCTGAGCACGGATCGTACTCGGTGCCGGCTGGCTCGCACCCTTGTTAGTTTTTCTTTTGCGTGCCTTCTTCTTGATCTCCATAATTGGGACCGAGTTCTGCTCAGAGACAGCCTTCTTTAGTGTGTTGGGGCTGATCATATTTCGCACCTCGCATATCTGAGGCTCGGTGAAATCGGCAGCTGGAGGCGTCTCCTGAGAGCTGAACGGCAAACGACGCCTGTTGCAACTTGGCTTCTCCGCTGTACCGGCTTGATCGCGCACGTCTTTTGTTGGGTTGGGTTCTTGAGAAGGAGCCCCCATGAAGTCGTCACCGTACCCATGATCGGCAAAGTAATGATCGACGTTGGCAAATGTATCGTCGTCGTCGTCCTGATCCTGTGCCATATGCATGTTTGGATCCAGTGGCATAGGGATGTCCGGCACCGTTGCAGCGGACTTGCCATGGGGACGACTTGGCGCCGGCACGACTGGCGGTGTTGTCTTTGGTGTGGTTTCCCCCGCCCCCAAACGAATCTGGCTCTTCGGCCAAAGCAGGGGCCAGCTCAGGCAGGCGCTGAGGGTCATGACGTCATCATCGTCGGCCCCGACGGGTCGAATCGGAGGTAACACGTCGTCGCAGCCTGGCAGCACCCGAACCAGTTGAACCCTAAACAAGTTGGGTGGCATCTGGGTACCGTGGAACAAGGGCTGGCCCGGTTGAACGATTTTACCCTTGGCGACATCGACCAACTCGTTGTTCACGAAGTGCAGTAGAGTGCACGGAACGTCGGCGGCGCCCTGCGAAAATATGTAGGGCGTCAGGGATGCCCAGTCAAAGGCAAGGAGATGAAGTCCTCGGCCGAGAGAGGCTTAATTAGTTACCGTGATGATGGCGTCGAGCTCGGCTAATGTCGAGGCACCGCCAACGGCGGGAGTGCAGTTGACGGAGGGGCCGCTTGCTGCAGAGGTGCCGGCCGGCGTACACACGGGTGCATTAAGCTCCCGTGCCGGCGTCGGAGACACCAATGCCGCCTCCGCCGAAGACACCAATGGCCCCGCCATCTCGTTCTGCGAGTTGCTGGCCGTGAAGCTGGGAATCGGGGGCGGCCCCTGTTGGCCGCCAGCAATCCACGCACTCAACCCCTCGATCAAGCTAGGCACAATGGCGGTGATCGTCGCTCCGAGCTGTTGTTGCACTTGCTCTTGGACAATCTCCGGAATCCGCGCCACCTGTGCCTTGAGTTCTTGAACCTCGTGCGCCTGGCTTTCCGAGCTGGTCTTTTTCTCCTTTCGCCCACCAGCGTTATAGTATGACGACCATTTTGTCGACAAGCCTTTGCCGGCCACACGACCAGCTGACGTCGGCTTCTCGAGCTTATCCTTGTTCTTCATTACATTCAACGCCCTATTTAGAGTCGTGTCCCAAGGGCCGCTCTTAGTCGACCCCGCGCTACTGCTTTCAGTCGCCTGCGGAAGGAATGTGAATCATTTAGAAATTTGGCTTAATTAATTAGAATGCAACCATATGGAGCTAATTACGCGGGGGTGTATTCCTTACCAGAACAAGCTCAAGCGCCCTGGTCTTCGGATCCGTGGTTAGCTCCTTTGTTTTCGGGTCCTTCCTGTACCGGGCCCTGATAAAGTTCCTGGTCTGCTTGTCATCGTATTTATCGAAGAGGGGCGGTAGGCCTTGCTCGGCACGGTCCGCCTCCTCCTTGTCCCATATAGGCTCCGCCACTCTGTAACCGCCGGGACCGAGTCTGTGTTCCCCTAAGTTGAGCTCCCGCATTTCTTTCCCCCACTGACTTGATTCGGAGTGTGAGTCGCTCGAGCAAGTGATCTTGAATTCGTTGTAGTCATCTTCGGTGATCGAAGGATGTTTCTGCTTGATCGTCTCATAACTCTCACCTTTCTTGATCATTATCTTCACATTGCTTTTCCAAGTAGACAGGACCTTGCTCATCTTCGTGAGGGCAGCATTGTTCACTTTATTCCCTTTGAGGCTTGTGTTATCAAATTGAGCGGGGAACTTGTATCGTTCGTGCAGCTTCGTGAAGAGGAGGTTGCGGTAATTCGCGTTGTCAGGATGCCTCAGGTTCTCGCTGTTGATCGAGACGGTGCTCCGAAGAATGCACCCGAGCTGAAGCGAGTACCCCTTGACTATTCGTTCGGGCGCCGTTGGATTCCCGTCGGGGTCCACTTCAGTAACTTCCTCCTTGAGGGTGCGGAGCACGGTCGGGCGCCGGTCCTTCCGTTGCCTCTTCGGTTGGCTGCCATCTGTGCGTGCGCCGCCATCATCAGTGGTGGCATTCTCAGCGGCACCATCAGTGGTGGCATCAGTGGGGTCATCCTCCGCGGTACCATCAGTGGTCTCAGGATCGGTGTGGAAGGCGGCGTCCTCATACAAGTGAGGTTGTTCCTCCATCTCCTGGGAAAGCTCCCAGAATGCCTTCCCGCCCGAACCGCCGGCCTCATCGTTGTTGGCCATGTTTCTCTCTAAATAGGAACAAAGTTTGGTCAAAAAGTTGGTTATTGTCAAGGAACAAGATCATGGTCTCATCATTTAGGGTTTGTCGACACCGGGGCATCCTAAAAGCTAAGCTTTTATAATTGAGGGTTTTTCGACGCCGAGGCACCCTAAAAGCCTAAGCTTTCATCATTTCGGTTTTCATCGACACCGAGGCACCCTAAAAGCCAAGGTTTTATAATTAATGGTTTGTTGACACCGAGGCATCCTAAAAGCTAAGCTGGGCCTAATCACTTGGCTCTATTGACGCCTATGGTTTAATGCAGCTAGAACAAAGGGGCACTTGATCCTACTTAATTAACTACTAAGATACCCCGGCCCATGGATTAGTCACAAGTACCCCATATGTCCTATTTTTTAGCAAAGTCATGCTAAAATTCATGGAAAATTTCAGCATGACCTATGCTGAAAATAGGACATATGGAGTACCCGAATTTGCCGGAACGGAAGTTAATCGACATTCCGGCAAACTCAAGGGCCTCTCGGGGTACCTGCAAAACTATCACGACACGATGGCCGAAGATAAAACGCAGCCAAAATACCACTGGCATATTACAATTATTGTTTCCGCGCTATTACGCAGATTCAGGTTGCCGCAACTATCACAAATCCAACCGTAAATTTCAGTGAAGATAGTTCACCTTCTATGTGTACATGACAAGAGCAGATCATAAGATAATACTACACCAAATGTGCATAACAGCATCCGTTTACAAAGGAAGCTCATACATTCGATTTCAGGCTCTGTTACCAAAATATTGCAGTAATCTGGACAGGACCTCACATTTTACAGGCAAGAGTTTTAACAAGATAGTCATTTGCATCAAAATAAGATGCCAGATTGTGGAAAGACCCACGAGCAACATTTGCCCAAGATTTCTCCTATATTCTAAGGATGCCATATGACGCTCTAACCAAGATTCAGATAATGTACGTCAAGTTCAGTAATCTCGAGCAAACATTCAGCTTAACTTCCCCTATAACGCCATTCATCTACACTGAAAACTGATACATTTTGGCATCAAGATTTATAACCAAAATATGACAGTCAGCAACCACTGCCAAGACATTAGACATGATCCCCACATTTTTCACTTGCAGCAAAAGTGCAAAACATGCCATCAAACCAAACAGAAGAATCAACTACCACTGAACAAGAACAAGATAATCAATTAGCAAGCCGGGAAAATCCCCAAGATTCCGTTTGTACTACTCTAAAATTTCAGCAGGCAACAAGGACGTGTGTAGTCCTGCCAACATTTGCCCAAGATTCCCCCTATATTCTAAGGACGCCACATGACGCTGTAACCAAGATTCAGATAATGTAATCCCGAGCAAACATTCAGGTTCATCTACACTGGAAACTGATACATTTTGGCATCAAGATTTACTGTCAAAATATGACAGCAACCACTGCCAAGACCTATCATACCAAACAGAGGTATCAATTAGCACTGAACAAGAAGAAGAAAATTAATTAGCAGGCCTGGAAACCTAAATCTTGAGCAGTTTCGAATAATCACAACAAGATCCTCAAACTGTCCCCAAGATTCCGCTCTAAATCATCCCCAAGATTACTTGGAATTAATATTAATGCGTATCAGTCAAAATATATTAAGCTACCATTACTTGGAATCAAATTGGGAGGGGATGAACTAACCGAGAAGAGGCAGAGGGAGATGGCGAGCTTGGGGAGGTGGGGATCCGG
>LR738713.1:132630332-132651972 GCA_902687465.1 Secale cereale
TAGGGGAGGGGTACGGGGGTGGTCGGCGGCGGCGGTTGAGTAAGGGGAGGGGTGCGGGGGTGGTCGGCGGCGGCGGTTGAGTAGGGGAGTAGGGGTACGGGGTGTCGGCGGCGGCGGTTGAGTAGGGGTCGGCGGCCGGTGGACCAGGCCGGGGGGTGCTCTCGGCGACGAGGGGGATCGAGATCGAGTGTCCATGAAATTTAAAAATATTCATGATAGTTCAAAAAGTGCCCATGAAATACAATCGAGGAATGAAGGCTACGATTTAAATACAAACGATCTTAGCTAGCTAGCTATTTGTTCACAATCTTCTTGCCCTTCTTTTTCGCAAATGGGGTTCTTCTGTGGAACGGACGTCCTTTAGGTAGGGTGGTCCTGCTTCTTCTTGTGGTGTATGCTGCTACTTCATCATCGTCGTCATGTTCGATCCTCGGGTCGCCGTACTTGTCGAAGTCTTGCTCATTGGCTACTCCATCCATTCCGATGATCTTCCTTTTGCCTCTCCTCACGACAACACGACTGGGCTTTGACGGGTCGGTAATGAAGAAGCATTTGTCAACTTGGGAAGCCAGTACCCATGGGTCATTTTTCGCGGTGACGTTTGCGCCCGCGGTCTTGGATTTGGCTTCGGGTATAACCATGGTGGTGAAATACCGGTCTTCTTTTAGGACGCTCTTGGCCCATCTGAAACGGAACATCGGGACCTTCTCTCCAGCGTAGCTCATCTCCCAGATCTCCTCGATCCTTCCGTAGTATCTGTCCTTGTCATTACCGGTGTAGGATTCCATCGTTACCCCGGAGTTCTGATAACCATCGCTCTTCATGTCCTTGGCCTCGGTGTAGAATGTGTAGCCGTTGATATCGTACGCCTCATAGGTCATCAGGTTGTGCTCGGCGCCCTGTGACAAGGCGAATATGAGTTGTTCTTCCGCGGAAGAATCATCATGTAAAGGGTACGACAGAAGCTTCTGCTTAAACCAACGCGTGAAACATGAGTTGTGCTCTTTGATTATATCTCCGTCCGTCCTCTGTTGGCCTCGGTCATTTTATGTCTTCTCAATAAAGGTTTTGTGCTGAACCACCCAAGGATCGACCACGTCTATGTGTTGTAGCGTGACTAGGTTTGCTCTTTCAAAGTCGGCGAGTCGACCCTCGAAGTCGACATGCATTTCGCGGCGACCCTCACGGTGACCCGATCCAGCGATCCTGCCGAGGTGCCTGTTGACGGGCAGACCAACGGGGTTCTCGATGCCTAGATAATTCGTGCAGTACGAGATGCACTCTTCGGTCAGAAAGCCCCTGGCTATGCTTCCCTCTGGACGTGACATGTTGCGAACGTATCCTTTGATGACACCATTCATCCTTTCGAACGGCATCATGCTGTGCAGGAACGTCGGCCCGAGTTGGATGATATCGTCCACGATATGGACCAGCAGATGCACCATAATGTCGAAGAATGCGGGCGGGAAGTACATCTCAAGCTCGCATAGTATCACGGACGTGCGCGTCCATGATACCACGGATTGCAACTGGAAGTATCTGCGTCATCAGCACGTGACAATCGTGAGACTTCATCCCGCTGAACTTCAGCTTCGCCCGGTCTAGGTATCTGCTTATCTTCCCCGCGTAACCGTAAGGAAGTTGTACTCCTACGAGGCAGGTGAAAAACTGCTCGATCTCCTCCTGACTTAGAGTGAAGCACGCGGGAGGGTAGTCATTTCCGGTCTTCTTGGCCTTTTTGCCTTTGCGACGACTTTCCGTGTCCTGCTTCGCCTCATCATCATCATCATCATCATCATCATCATATAGCGTGAAGCTCCTGCCTGATGCCCATTGATTTCAAGTTTGCCCTTGCTTTCGGCCCATCTTTGGTCCTCTCTGGCATGTTGAGCAGGGTACCAAGCAGACTCTCGCACACGTTCTTCGTGATATGCATTACATCAAGGCTGTGAGGCACACGGTGGATCTTCCAGTACAGCAAGTCCCAGAAAACAGACCTCGTTTTCCATACCTTCAGCAGCGGCTCTGGCGCCTTTCGCTTCTTTCCCGGCTCTGGCGCCTTTTGCTTCTTTCCCGGCAGTGGGCAATCTTTCCAATTTTTCAACAGCTCGTCTATTTCCTCGCCGCTCCTCGTACGCGGGCGTCCTCGGGGTTCAGTTTCAGCATCGAACAAATCCTTGCGTTTTCTCCACAGGTCATCGTCGCGAAGCCACCTTCGATGTCCCATGAACACGGTTTTCGAAGACCCGGGATCTCTATCTAGCTGGCGATACGTTGTGTCATCCATGCACCTGACGCATCCAGAAAATCCGTGGACCACCTGCCCCGCGACATATCCGTAACCGAGATAGTCGTGCACCGTCGTGAGCAGCGCGGCTCTCATAGGGAAATATTCTTTCTTTGCGGCGTCCCACGTATTGGCTGGCGTTTTCCACAGCGTGTCTAGCTCCTCTTTCAGCAGCCCCAGATACAGATTGATGTCGTTCCCTGGTTGTTTCGGTCCTTCAATTAGCATACTCATGTGAATGTACTTCCTCTTCATGCACAACCAGGGGGGAAGGTTGTACATCCACACAAACACAGGCCAGGTGCTATGTGTGCTTCTCTGGCTGCCAAACGGGTTGACTCCATCGGTGCTCGCGCCCAGCACGATGTTCCTTGGATCGTTCCCAAATTCTAGGTCTTCGAAGTTCAACGCTTGCCACTGGCTCGCATCCTTAGGGTGACTCAGCATCTTGTCTTTTTTATCTATCTCCGGATCATTTGCGTCATCTTCTCGCTTCTTCTCCTCCCTATCCGCGTGCCAACGCAGAAGCTTGGCTACCTTAGGGTCCGTGAAATACCGCTGCAGACGAGGAGTGATCGGAAAGTACCACACCACTTTTCGAGGAGCTTTCTTCCTCTTCTTGTATCGAGTGACGCCGCACACCGGACATATGGTAGACTCCGCGTGCTCGTCCCGATAAATGATGCAATTGTTCATGCACACATGGTATTTCACGTGCGGTAAATCCAGAGGACACACGATTTTCTTCGCCTCCTCCAAACTGGTGGGGCACTTGTTCCCCTTGGGAAGACGTTCGTGCCAGAATGACATGTTCTCGTCGAAGCATGCGTCGGTCATTTTGTGTTTTACCTTCATCTCCAGAGCCATGAGCATTACTTTCAGGCGGGTATCCTAGGGCCTGCATCCTTCATACAATGGAGTAACCGCGTCTAACTCAAGTTGATCCATCTTGGCTTTCTCTCGGGCGGCAGCTCTTGCGTTATCGGTCTGCTTGAGAAGCAGCTCTTGAATATGAGGGTCCTGCACCCAGCCCATCGATGGTTCAGCGTCGTCTGCTCCGCCGGCATCATCATCTTCATGATCATGCCCGTCGTCTGCTCCGGCATCTTCCTCATCATCATGTCCTGCATCTTCTACATGATGACTGTGTACAGCATCACCGTCGTGATCATCTCCTGGGGATTCTTCGTCTTCTCGCCCGCCCGAGCCGCGGTGGTTGTCTTGCTGCCCTTCCTCATTTCTTGCCCGGCCCCCATGAACGACTTCGTAGTCATCTTCATCACCTTGCCACCGATAGCCATCCATGAAACCACGCAAGAGCAGGTGGTCCCGCACCTGCCTGGAATCCGGGTCCGCAATAAGGCTCTTCAGCTTGCATCTTCGACACGGACATCTTATCTCCGTCTCGTTCTTTTGAAGCATCTCGGCCTTCGCGGACCTCAAAAACCTATTCACGATGCCTTCGGTCATCGTGCGCACCATGGTCGCCCTGCGGGGTAGAGCAAAACGATATTTTAGAACCAAGAAAAAATTTGCCATGACTTTCCCTAAAAATAGGACAAAAATGAATGCTTAATGCCAAAATTCTCACCGAAACGGAAATGAATCAACATTCCGGGAAAATATTGGCAACTATCACATTTCAAATACCGGTACACCTCCAAACACAAACACATATGCAACACAACAAACCTATGCAACACCACAAACATACATAGATCTAGCTATAGGCCATAAAAGTGCATGTGCACATTGTTTGTATGGAGTACAACATAAATATAGCTTCCCCCCATACTTACCTACCAAAACAAGGTAATTTAACCACTTAATTTGAATGAATATATGGTGGAAATGAGGTGGAAAAGAGGAGGGACCAGAGAGGAGAGGAAGTAGAGAGAATGAAGAAGTGGGGGGGAAAGTGTGTGTGGTAGAGAGGGGCTGTCCAAAATATCTAGTTCTTGCGCGCATACTAATGGTGCACCAGCTACTAATGCGCCATTAGTAATCAAGGTCACTAATGGCGCATTTAAAGCTGCTGCGCCATTAAAAGTTTTGCAAAAGAAAAAAACATACTAATGGCGCACTTCAGCGTAGTGCGCCATTACTGGTACAAACTAGTAATGGCGCACTTCGGGGAAGTGCGCCATTAGTAGTTCTGTAAAAAACAGAATAATAAATATCATAAAAAAAACAATTAATGGCGCACTTTACTGCTGGTGCGCCATTACTATTTACAGCTAGTGATGGCGCACTATTAAAAGATGCGCCATTAGTATGTTTGGACAGGCGCGCTAGTTAAAAAAAAAATTCTTGATACTAATGGCGCACTCCGGGCAAGGTGCGCCATTAGTACTTCGAACTCTAATGGCGTATCAGTTGCTAGTGCGCCATTACTATATACTAATGGCGCACTTGCTGTATGGTGCGCCATTAGTATCAATTTCATCTATAGCCCTTTTCCTAGTAGTGTGTTGACCCTGCATTCTTCAGTCCAAATGGCATGCGTATGAAGCAATAAGTGCCACATGGAGTGATAAATGCAGTCTTCTCTTCATCCTCTTTGGCCATAAAGATCTGGTGGTAGCCTGAATATGCATCAAGAAAAGAGAGTAGCTCACATCCGGCGGTGGAGTCAACGATCTGGTCAATGCGCGGCAAAGGGAATGGATCCTTGGGACATGCTTTATTCACATCGGTGAAGTCTATACACAGTCTCCACTTCCCATTGGCCTTGCGCACGACGACTGGGTTTGCTAACCACGTCGGATGGATCACACCTCTAACTAGGCATGCTGCCTCTAGCTTCTTGATTTCTTCAGCAATGAATTCTTGGCGCTCCACGGCTTGCTTTCTGACTTTCTGCTTGACGGGCCGCGCATGAGGACAAACAGCAAGCTTGTGCTCAATTACCTTCCTGGGAACACCGGGGATGTCAGATGGTTGCCAGACAAACACATCGACATTCGCCCGCAGGAAGGCAACGAGCGCGCTTTCCTATTTGCTGTCAAGTGTGGCACTGACGGTGAAGGTACCACCAGTGCCGTCCTCCTTGGCGGACACCTTCTTGGTTGCCGGAGGAGCGGTCATCCCCTTCTTACACTTGCCGGTGGAGCTCGATGGAACGTCCTCGACGGCAGCGCAGCACTCCGAAGAGGTGCGGTTGCTGGAGTGGGTCCCAGAGCTCTTGCCGGACTTGGTCTTGGTCTTCTTCCCCCCGGGAGCTTCAGCGGCAAGTGTATCCTTCTCTGCCGCGGCTGCTGCATCCCGGTAGATCTTGTCGGCGCAGACAAGCGCATCCTTCTTGTCGCCATGGACAGTGATGACGCTTATCGGCCCCGGCATCTTGAGTACGTTGTAGGCATAGTGGGAAGCTGCCATGAACTTGGCGAGGGCGGGACGGCCGAGTATCCCATTGTATGGCAATGGGATATCGGCGACGTCGAATGTGATGCGCTCAGTTCTGAAGTTGAGCTCCCCGCCAAAGGTCACCGGCAGAGTGATCTTCCCCTTGGGCTTGCTCCTTCCCGGGTTGATTCCTTGGAAAGAACCGGTCTCTTCGAGCTCGCCATCTGGGATTTGGAGTTTCTTGATCACAGCAGAGGAGATCAAGTTCAGCCCGGCCCCGCCGTCAACCAACATTTTGGTGACCTTGAGGTTGCGAATGGTGGGTGAGACCAGCATCGGCAAGCACCCGACCGGTGTGGTGCGGTCAGGGTGATCCTCAAGATCAAAAATGATGGGCGTGCTGGACCATTTGAGGAGCCTGCGCGACTCCACGGACGGCTCTGCTGCATTCACCTCGCGTACCCACTGCTTGAGCTGGCGGTGGGAGGTGTGCAGAGAGGCTCCACCGTCGACGCACAGGACCTCCGTGGCCTTCTGGAACTCCTGCTCGCTGTTATCTTCATCCTCCATGTCTTCGTCGTCGTCTTCTTCGTCCTTGTCGCGGCCCCGGGGAGGTCGGTCTCCTTGCCGCTGCTTGGCCTTGCCGCGGCGTCCTCCCCGGCCATTGAATGGCCGCTTCTTGCTTGGTTCTCCACCACCACCTTGGGCTTTCTCCTTGTCGCGCCTCTCGTACTCAGCTTTCTGCTGCTCGACGAGGTACTCGACGCGTTTGCAGTTGGAGAGGTCGTGTCCCTTGGTGCGGTGGATTTTGCAATACTGCTTGTCGGAGTCGTCCCGCTTGTCGGCTGCCGCTACAGGGGCAGGCTCCTTGCCGGAGCCGCCAGCCTGTGTTGGCTTGGCGGGAGCCTCCTTGCCGGACTTCTCGACGGCAAGCACTTCCTTCTTGTTCTTCCTCCTGTTGTTCCGCCGCCGGCTCTTCTTTGCCGGGGCGGCGGCGTCGCTGTCGCTTCCTCCTGCGCCAGCATCCTCCCCGGGGAGTCTCCTCCCCTCTTCAGCGCGTGCGCACTTATCAGCCAGAGCATAAAGCTCGCTGACATCCCGTATCTTGGTCATGGCCATTTCTTCACGCATGCGGCGGTTACGCACGTTCTGGTGGAACGCGCTGATAACCGCGGCAGGGTGGACGTCGGGGATGTTGTGTTGTACACGGCTGAAGCGTTGGATGTACTTGCGCAGGGATTCTCCTTCCTTCTGGGCCAAAATGTGGAGATCGCTCTCCTGGCCGTGGGGTTTGTGGCCGCCCGTGAAGGCGCCAACAAACTGGTGGCAAAGATCTGCCCAAGAAGAAATGGAACCTTCCGGCAAATGCATGAGCCAAGAACGAACGTTCGGCTTGAGCACGAGCGGAAAGTAGTTCGCCAAAATCTTCTCGTCGCGCCCCCTGGCAGCCTGCACCGCGATGGTGTAAATGCTGAGGAATTCCGAGGGGTGCGTCTTGCCGTCGTACTTCTCTGGTACATCGGGCTTGAAGTTCTTCATGCTGGGCCATTGGACGCGCCGCAGCTCACGGGTAAACGCAGGGCAACCTGCCGCGTACGGCAAGTCGCCTGGTTCACCGGGCGCGCACGCGTCGACAGCGTTCCCAGCTCTCTGGTCTGATTGTCGCCGAGCTTCTCGGCGGCTCTCGATTGTTGTTCGAGCGTCTTCTTGTCGCCGGTCGTCAAGGACCTGGCGCTGGTCCCGACGAACCCGCGGATCCGACGATGCCGTGGAGCCGTCGTCGGCGTTGTTCCGGCGGGGCGGCGTCTTCTGCTTCTGCGGCGGGGAGTGCACGGTGGTTGCACCCCCGGCGGTCTTGTCGCCGTCGGCCTTCGTCTTCTCGACTTGCCGCGGCCGCGAGGTCGCCGGCTGCTGTGGCGTATCGTTGTTGGCGAAGGCGATCAGGCTCTGGATAGTTGCCCTCCAGTCTTCGGCCTTGTCTGCCGCTGGAGGGAAGTCGAGGAGCAGTTGCGCCCTTGCGAGCGCTTCTGCTGGAGTGGAGGGGAGCGGGGGCGAGCGGTGCGAGGAGCGGGATATGCTCGGACTCCTAACAGCGTTAGAAGGAGCAGGGTTCCGCCCCAGCGACCGCGCCTTGCTCGTGCCAGGACGATGGCCCGGAGCGTCCCGCGAACCTCCGGTTTGCCCTTGGCCCAGCAGGCGGATGCCACCTCCTGTGGCATGGCGCTGTTGGGTTGTCGTTTGCTGAGATGGACGCGGCGCGTCCACGGAGACCGAGGCTCGGTCGTCCGTCCTGTCCTTGGATTTGGTGGCGCCGCGAGTGTCCTCGCCGGCGACCACCCTTCCGACGGCGTCTCCCCCGCCCACCGTTGGCTCTGGTGGCGGCGGATGAGACGCAGACGGGCCTGCGACCTCCGAAGCCTTCTTCTTCGGGGCCATGGCGCTGTTGTTGATGAAGTTGCTGATGAAACTGGAGAGGTTGATGAAGAATACGCCCGCGTGAACGCCGGATCAGGTTCGCACAACCTCGACGCCCCCTACCTGGCGCGCCAAAGATGTCGGGGGAAACTGTCCACCACGAACACCTATGGGACCGGAGCCCCTTGTTTGTGCGGTAAGAGGGCGGAGGGAGCACGAAGAGCAGATCGTAGTGAACACGCGGGCAGTTTACCCAGGTTTGGGCCGCGATGGACGCGTAAAACCCTACTCCTGCTTAGTTTGTATTGAGTTGGAGAGCTCGGGAGCTCGAAGAACTAGCCACACCGAGCGTGTGAACGATCTAGGTTCCGAACCCCCTCTACGTTGTGCATGGGCCTCCTTTTATAGTGCAAGGGGTCACCGACAGGTGTCAACGTAGGAGAAAGGGTAAAAATGTAAAAGAGGTGGTAGTTGTAACAGTGTGGGAATAGTGGAGCTACTGTGTATGAACAGTGGTCGCTACCTACTTTGACAGTGGGGGACAAGAGCATTTAATGCCCGTCGCCGTCGACCCCAAAAGCGCCCGCCCTTGCGTCTCCGTTTGCCACGGCGATGGCCTCACCACCGTGGAGTGCCACCGTGTCCCCCAGGATGCACAGCCATCCGCCACGCGTCCCTGGATTAGCCCCAGTGCGACGCGTGGTTCGATGAGCTGGAGCGCGGGCACACAGCACAACTCTCCCTGGCAAGTTCCTTGCCGGAGCCTTGACCTTGCCGGGCCCGGGAGCTTGTCGGGCTCTGAAGCTTGTCGCTCCCCGGGCTCTGCCGGGGCGCATGTTGCGCCGAGGCGTGTCTCTTGTAATATAATCTTCTAATCTTCCTGGCAAACTCCTCTTGCCAGGGCCTTGCGTGAGTGAGGTAACCTTGAGCCTGGAACGGCCTTCCCGGCAAGCTCCACTCGCCGGGGTCTCGATCTTCTGTCTTGTATACTTTGTTTTTGAATGGTTTTATATGGAGCAGGAAGGTCTCCGGCGAGCGCGTGGTAGGCCCTGCCGCGGGAAGCTGCCACTGCCCGTGCACAGGTTGGGGTACTGAGGGACCCCTACCTTAGTACACCGACAAACGGGTACGCATTTTATGAAATGGAGGCTATGTAATCATATGAGGTAACACTTTTAAGTAGCGGACTGCAATATCCATTTCTTTTTGTGCGCCTCTACACTAACACGTCAATGCATTATGTTTAAAGTAAATAACCAATTGCACTAAATTATCTATTTACACGAGAAATACATAGGCTGAGCGTTTGATCCCTTTTTTGTGAACGCGCCACTACACCAGTACGATTGGCCGCGCCCGTGTGAACGTCCAAGTTATCGACGCATCATCCCAAGGTATTATCTTTTTTTCTGGGGTGGACTTCACACCAATTATTAACTGCTGACGTGTGCCCCGTGTACACAGTCTCACATGACCTTCCCGCTAGCACGGTCCAAAATTAGTTGAAACTGGATACGAACGATCCCACGGGCGGCAAAATCTCCCGCCTCCTTCTAAAATTTCCGCCACCTTAATCTTTAGCATGCGAAATTCCCCTTTTGTCCTTTGTGCACGGAGACCAACAGTTACAATACCGCCTTCATCTACATAATAGGTCGGGGCTGCTTTGGTAACTTCCGGTTCCCCCCACCACACGGCACCCCCATTTCCTCTCCCCTCCTGCAAAAATGACTAACTCCACAACACTAGAGCATCTCACATCACGTCGTCCGTACTTCATCGGCCTTTCTCCCCTCCCCTCTCGAAACCCTAGACTGCTCATCCACCGGCGTACCAGAGCCTATTCACTGCCAGCGGCGTCCACCTCACCGGATCTGCTTCTGCGGCCGCATCTACCCCTCCCACCTCCCCTAGAAACAAGTAGACTCCTCATCCACCACTGTACCACAACCCATTCAGTGCCAGCCTTGTCCACGGCGCCGGATCTGCTTCGCCGGTACTCCCGTGAACCGCAGCGCATCTGCAGCGGCTCATTCGTACTCCCCACTGGAGACGCTTCGTCTACACCCCCCGGAGCCGCCCCACCGACGCCCCGGTCGACGGCCTCTGATCCTCTTCGCCGACACCTTTCTCAACCCTACCGGAGCCGCTTCGCCAACACCATCGTCAACCCCACCGGAGTAGCTTCGCATATACCATTTTCAACCCTACGGGGCGGCTTTGCCAACTCACAAGTCCACGGCCTCAGATCCTCTTCCTCGCACCCTCATCCAACCTACCGGAGCAGCTTCTGACGCCCCGTCCACGGCTGTAGATCCGCATCGTCGACACCATCCTTAACCCAACCACTGGAGCAGCTTCACCTACGCCCTCGTCCACGGCCACAGATCCGCTTCGCCCACACCGTAGTCCACCCTACCGGAGCCGCTCCACAAACACCCTACTCGACGGTTCTAGATCTCCTTACCGGACCCCGACAGCTAGCGCGGCGTCATCACCCTTGACGTTTCTAACCTGATTCCCACCGTCTGCCAAGATGCCAAGCACCCGCCACGGCCTAGGTACTTGTCACCTTTAAACCCGTCCAGCATCACCTGCTCGATGTACTTCAAATATACTAACAGGTCGGTGTTACCTTTTATGCAGCTGGCAAAAACTACAAGGACGATGTTTCTTCTGGATCTAGCAGCTTGGCCAACCAAGATCCTAGACCGAGACATTGCTATGATCTTGTAAGCGTGTCTCTCTCTCTTGTATTGTTCTGTGCCTGCCTGCGTGCTTTGCTAGGATTTTCGACCAATAATCCCTTTGTGCAGACAATGATTTCTACTACTGGTTGCTAAATTAGATATGTAGATGTCATACATGATACTACCTCGTACCTCCATTCCTAAATATAAGTCTTTTGAGAGATTCCACTATAGGCTACATACGGACCAAAATAAGTGAATCTACACTTGAAAATGCATCTATATACATCTGTATGTGGTCCATACTGGAATCTCTACATAGACATATATTTAGGAACAGAGGCGGTACATTACACAAAATCATAGGTGGCATGTAGGAATTCTAGTACACTACATTAGGTTCCCTTAGAGTGCCTGCTAGTCCAGCACACAGAGTCATGGCTAGTTTATGCTACGCACACAATCATTAATTGGTGGTTTAAATATGCGCAAGGGATATGCAATGTATTATCATGTAGATATGTCTGAAATTAGCCGTGTCAACTTGCAGATAGGGTTACACAATGAAAAAGTACAAGATGTATGTGGCAATTTCATGCAACATCGCAAAAAAGGAGAGCCAGTGGTGAGCCTATACAGTGTGATATGGTACGTCACTCCTCCATTGCAATCATCGTGACATGTTATTTGTATGTCAGTTCTATTGGCCAAGTTTCTTAGGGACAGTAATTACGAGTTATCCTAAGAAAATAAGCACCTGTGAATATAAGCTCCATGTAATAAGACAACCAGTTCTTTTCATTGCGTTTTCAGCTTATCTTTGGTATGACCAGTGAAAAGTCTAGACTGCATTATATTTTTTCATTTTGCTGCCCATATGAAAATTAATTTGACTTGCAAACATCACAAATTGAACCCAGTGCAATAATTAATATGATAGGAAAATAGACCATCACTATTTGCTCAAAATGCAAATACAAAGATACCATCTACTGGGCACAATATACTTTGGTCAATGTTTTCCATAGAGATCCCATTGCCTAATTAAAAAAACGCATGACCATCACTGTTTGCTTTGATTACTTGTTGTTCTTGACCTAACACTCTAACAGAGCTTGTCAACGATTTAAACACTAAGGGCTGCTGTAGTGGGGCCTTTTCTAACTCATAGGTGACATAGAGGTTTGGTTGTACACTAAAGTAGGCTCTCCAAGAGTACCTGGAGATCCAGTTCGAAGGTATGCCTAGTTTTTACATAGTGCATACATAGTAAATGCTCAATTCATTGCGTGCAAGTGCAAGAGATGCGGCATGTTTCATTATGTGGTGTTGTTTTGTTATAATCTCATCCTTTTGTGTTGACAGACTGGAAAGTATTCATATTTATCTTCAAAGGAGACGAGTAACTAGTTTGTGTCACCTTGCAGAGGGGGTGCAATGAAGATAAGATTGAGGATTTGCAAGTACAAGATGTTAGCAAGGAGCCTTGCAAGAGAAGTAGGAGCTGCGCTGAGCCTCTTCAACCTGTTAAGGTAAGTCACTATATCCAACTCAACAGTTCAATTCTTTGTTTGTTTCAGGCATAGTTAATTTGCACTTTTCAATTGCTTTATTTGTCCTCATTTAATGAGATGCCCAAAGAATGATGCCTGATGTTGGGTGCTTGTATAACTATTAGTTGACATAATTAAAGGCCTTACCATTTAAATACTCTGCCGAAGTGTGCCTGAAGCTTTGAAGTCTATTAACCAACTATTATTGAATGAGGCTCACAATCTTGTTTATACTAGGCTAATGATTGCATAGTTTTGCTTGCTGTAGTATGTTTGTATGAAATCCGCTGTTGTTCATTATGCTCCCTAAGACTTTAATTGAGCTACAGAATGGCCAACTACTTGCTTACTTCTACGCAACGTGCTGTCTAAATTTTGTAACTTGTTTGTGTTTTGGATTGGGCCCCAACATCATGCTCCTCTAGTGAGCTAAGAGAGATTTCTGTATGCAGGCTGCACAGACTACCTTTTTTATAATTTTTAAAATATCACATGCTTATGCTTCATGATGTGTAACATTATTGTTAGCCCTATTTTGCCATGTACTCCCTCCGTTCCTAAATATAAGTCTTTTTAGACATTTCAAATGGACTATAACATACATATGTATGTAGACATATTTTAGAGCGTAGATTCACTCATTTTGCTCCGTATGTAGTCACTTGTTGAAATCTCTAGAAAGACTTATATTTAAGAACGGAGGGAGTACAAAATAGTCGGTCTTGCTCGCTTCACTGTTGTAACTATATTTTGCCTAGTCATGTGTACTTATAGAAACAATTCAGGATGAAGTGATATCAACACAAAGATCTGCGAGCAGTGCGGCATGGCCGTTACCGAATGGTTATGGATTAGAATTGGAATGTGCTGATGTTCTCGAGTGGAAATCGTATATTTTATGGGCTGACCATAACGGGCCGTTAATAGTCCATATTTGATGATACTATGAAAATAGCCCAACGTATTAACGGGCCACAAACGGGACGACTGTAACCACAGGCTGAATTTGGCCCACATGCAAAAAATGATAGTAACGGGCCGAACGTAAACGAATGCTGGAAATGAGCCCGAGAATAAATGGGCCCTGAGAAGGCCAAAAGATAACATGGGCTGCAAACCGCCCAGCAGAATAATGGGTCGTTAATGGGTATAAAGTGATACACTCTTCATTACGGGCCAGTTTTACCACGGGCCGTTAATGGGCGACTGTTACTAAGGGCCTCATATGGGCAAAAAGCCATCATGGGCCATACATGGGCTGGAAGTTAAAATGGGTTGGAATTATATTGGACGACCTAGATGAAGCTACTGGCCTAATTCGAATAGGCCGTAAACGGGCCCTAGTTTAGCGGGATGTAAATGGGCTATACGCGAACAGGCCGTTAATAGGCTTGCCCTGGGCCGGCCCGCCACCTTTTGACCAAGTCAAACGGGCCGGTCTTTTCACAGGAATGGGCCTCTGTTGGGTCATGCCACGTGTCGACGTATCATAGGCGCTATGGGTCCAATGAGTAGATGACGCTACTGGGCCTAATTCGGATAGGCCGTAAACGGGCCTTGGGTTAGCGGGCTGTAAATGGGCTATATGCGAACAGGCCGTTAATAGGCTTGCCGTGGGCCGGCCCGCCATCTTTTGACCAAGTCAAATAGGCCGGCCTTTTCATAGGAATGGGCCTCTGTTGGGCTGTGCCACGTGTCGACATATCATAGGCGCTATGGGTCCAATGAGTGGATGACATCTATTCCAACGGTGAGCCGACACATGTTCCCTCCAGCCAATGATGATTTTACACGTGGAAAATCCCCATTGGTCGAGGCTGTTAACGGGTTATCGGATCCAAAACCGGACCCGATAGCTTAACGGTGTTCCGTTACGGTGGATGCCATGTGTCAGTCACCCTTGACGAAAGCACTTCTGTGACGCGCGATTTATCGTCATGCAAGTGGACACTTCCGTGATGATAATTTTGGTAATGTCATGGAACACTTCTACGACAACACAGGTATGACTATCTTGATTCTGTCATAAAATCGTCATGGATGTACATGCATGACAGAAAACGTGACCTACTGTGACAAACACGTATCATCACGGAAGTGTATTTTTTGTAGTGTCACAACATTCAGTCACCAAATCACATAACTCATATAATAATATATTGTCAACGAACCTTAAGCGTGCGGACCCTATGGGTTCGAGAACTATGTAGATATGACCGCGACACCTCTCCGGTTAATAGCCAATAGCGGAACTTGGATTCACATATTGGCTCCTACATATTGTACGAAGATCTTTACCGGTCGAACCGTTATGACAACATACACAATTCCCTTTGTCCGTCGGTATGTTACTTGCCCGAGATTCGATCGTCGATATCTCTATACCTAGTTCAATCTCGTTACCGACAAGTCCCTTTACTCATTCCGTAATACATCGTCCCATGACTAACTCATTAGTCATTTGCTTGCAAGGCTTATTATGACGTGTATTACCGAGAGGGCCCCGAGATACCTTTCCGATACTCGGAGAGACAAATCCTAATCTTGATTCACGCCAACCCAACAAAGCACCATTGGAGATACCTTTAGATCATCTTTCTAATCACCCAGTTACATTGTGATGTTTGATAACACACAAGGTATTCCTCGGGTATCCGGGAGTTGCAAGATCTCATATTCAAAGGAGTATGTATTTGACATACATGAAAGCAGTAGCAATAAATGGTACTATCAAATGCTAAGCTAACGGCTGGGTCTTGTCCATCACATCATTCTCATAATGATGTGACCCCATTATCAAATGACAACTCATGTCACTGGTTATGAAACCTTAACCATTTTTGATTAAAGAGCTAGTCAAGTAGATGCTTACTAGGGACATAATATTTGTTTATGTATTCACACATGTATTTAGGTTTCTGGTCAATACAATTCTAGCATGAATAATAATCCTTTATCATGAATAAGGAAATATTAAATAATAACAACTTTATTATTACCTCTAGGGCATATTTCCATCAGTCTCCCACTTGCACTAGAGTTAATAATCTAGATGCTGAACATGTTTTGCCCGTGGAAGAGGCTTAGTCAACGGGTCTACAACATTCAGATCCGTATGTACTTTGCCAATTTCATGTCTCCATCCTTGACCATTTCACCAATGGAGTTGAACCGTCTCTTGATGTGTTTTGTTCTCTTGTGAAACCTGGATTCCTTCGCCAAGGCAATTGATCTACTGTTGTCACAAAAGATTGTCATTGGACCCGATGCACTAGGTATTACACCTACATCGGATATGAACTCCTTCATCCAGACTCCTTCACGTGTTGCTTCCTAAGCAGCTATGTACTCCGCTTCACACGTAGATCCCGCCACGATGCTCTGCTTGGAACTGCTCCAACTGACAGCTCCACCATTCAATATAAATAATATCTAGTTTGTGACTTAGAGTCATACAGATATGTGCTCAAACTAGCATCGACGTAACCCTTTGCAAAGTGCTCTTCGTCACCTCCATAAATGAGAAACATATCATTTGTCCTTTTTAGTTACTTCAGGATGTTCTTGACCGCTATCCAGTGATCCACTCCTGGATTACTTTGGTACCTCCCTGCCAAACTTATGGCAAGGCACACATTAGGTCTGGTACACAACATAGCATACATGATAGAACCTATGGCTAAGGCACAGGGAATGACTTCCATTTTCTCTCTATATTTTCTAGTGGCCGGGCATTGGTTCTGACTCAATTTCACACCTTGTAACACATGCAAGAACACTTTCTTTGACTGATCCATTTTGAACTTCTTTCAAACTTTGTCAAGGTATGTGCTTTGTGAAAGTCATATTAAGCATCTTGATCTATTTCTATAGATCTTGATGCCCAATATATAAGCAGCTTTGTCGAGCTCTTTCATTGAAAAATTCTTATTCAAGTATCCTTTTATGCTATCCAGAAATTCTACATTATTTACAATCAACAATATGTCATCCACATATAATATCAGAAATGCTATAGAGCACCCACTCACTTTCTTGTAAATATAGGCTTCACCGTAAGTCTCTACAAAACCATATGCTTTGATCACCTCATCAAAGCGTATATTCCAACTCCGAGATGCTTGCACCTAGGGACCAAACGGTTGCACTCTGGGCTCCAGCCTTTACTCTAAAAGGACATGGATAAATCAGGAGGGTCAGTTTGGATGTACGGTGTGTTTGTATTTGGTCAACATAATGTCTTCCCCTCCTCAGTTTTTAAAAAAGAGGCTTGGATTTTTTTAATATTGTACCATGTTTATAATACCAAAATATTAACTAGAGCCAAACACCTAGAAATATTTGGAACCATAGTTTTTCAAGACCAGTATCTTGAAAAACTTAAAAAATATATACTAGGCAAACAAACAAACCCTTAGAGCAACGCTAACTGGCCGACCCAAACGGATGTTGATTTTGTTCGCTTTTTGTTCACTTAGGCCGGCCTGGCGGACACCCATCTCCTTTTCGCATTTGAGTCAGCGCTTGCGCCTAAAGTTGGCCCAACCCATTTTTTAGGTTGTGCGAAAAACTAACTGCAAACATTTTGAAAATAAAAAAATGTTAATTAAACATTAATGCCGGCCACAAAGGCTGGCGAGAGCACACCAGTCCACTTTTACACTGAATTAGTACATTAATAAAATTTAAAACTAGGAGGATGGGCTGTGCCCTAGGTGTCCTCATCGTCGTTGTCGGGGCCGGTGAGGTCGATGAGCGTCAGTGTCGGGCCAGCCCAGGGGGACACCATCGCCCAGGCTGTGGCAACGTCCTCCGGCACTAGTTGTACCACCACCGGCAGGGCTGGCCCACTGCGGGCAAGGCATTCCTCCTCCTCCGCCTCGCAACACTCCTCCGCGTCGCGCTCCAGCCGGTCTAGCTGCTCGCCCGCACGATGCTCCTCCGGCAGCCTTTGTTGCTGCCATTGCACCAGGTAGAGTAGCTACTGCGCCGTCGTCGTCCCAAACCAAATCGGTGGCACGCTGACTCACTCACGCACCACCCCGTCCCATGAGTACCGCTACGGCTTGATGGGGGTCGGTGCCGGCTCGGCCTTGACGGGGGGCGGCGGCATTAGTGGCGGCATGACGCAGTCGCCGACAGTAGAGAGCGCCATGGCCTCCGCCATGCGCGTCTAGTACGCCTGTCACGCCCAAGATGCGATTCTATCTCGATCACTAGATAAGACTCATGCTGGAGGCACAATCGCATTTCGGGCGCATACCAAGATGGATATCATTACATCATACTATTACATAAATAGACGGGGATATATACAAGTCATAGAACTCCACAATAATATGATACATCATACATAAGACATTCGACTACGGATGAAAACATGAAAAGCACAACGACATCCATCTGCTATCCCAGGCTGCCGACCAGGAACCTATCCCAAGATCGACGAAGAAGAAGAAGAAAGAACGCCAACATAAGCAACAACGCTCTCATATCAGGTCATCGGAAACCTGCACCTGCAACTGTTGGTGTAGTATATGTGAGCCACGAGGACTCAACAATCCCAGAACCATGGGTATCAAGACTAGCGAAGCTTAATGGGTATGCAGAGGTTAAGTGGTGAGGTTGCAGCAGCGGCTAAGCATATGTATGGTGGCTAACTAACGAGTACAAGAATAAAATGAGCATCTACACAAACAGTCGCAAACTAGTAATGATCTCTATGGGATCCTGAACTACCTACCAGTCAAACATAACCCCACCATGTTCTCTTCTCAAAGTGAAAAGAGATGGTCACGGTTACTCACACGGTTGTGTATGGATCCTCTGTCAAGTTTTTTACGACCGGGCATTAACAAATTCCAATCTGCCACATAACCATGGGCACGGCTTTCGAAAGATTATAACCCTGCAGGGGTGTCCCAACTTAGCCCATCACAAGCTCTCACGATCAGCAGAGGCAAAAACCATTTATCTTAGGGAACACCCGATTAGACTCGGAATCCCGGTGCACAAGACATTTCGACAATGGCAAAACAAGTCCAGCAAGACCTCCCGACGTGCTGACACCCTGATAGTAGCCGCGCGTATCTCGTCTCAGGCCACAATGGATGAGCTATGGTTACAGCGACTAGATACCCCAAGTTGCCAAGGGGCGGCGCTGCAAGCTGCTCTAGGTTGGGCCAACACTCATGAGGAGCACTGGCCCAGATTGTAAATTAAGTCCTCGGGGTCCGGAAAGTCCCTATGCAAGTTATTTAGTTATTAGGCAAATGGTAAAACCAAAGTTGGGCCTTGCTGGAGGAGTTTTATTCGAAATGAACTGTCAAGGGGCTCCCATAAACCCAACCGCATTAGGAACGCAAAATTAAGGAACATAACACCGGTTTATCGGTTCTTAAGGTGGCATGAGTGGAAAAAAACGTTGAGTCAAAGTCCAAGCCTTCCACCCATTGCCAAGTATATAGGTGTGCTAATTAAGTAATAAATATTGTGATATTCCAACATCCAAGATCCGACACGCAGCAATCTTCATCTTCACCTCCAACTAACAATGCTATAAGTGGGGTTGAGCGAGCGGTGACATAGCCAAACAACGTTTTGCTGGGATGGTGTCAAACGTTAGAGGGTGTTTCATGGCATCAATGAGAGGCTGACAACAAATAGATAGGTAGCGCGACATATAGCGATAGCATCGAGACAACTAGCATAGCAATGGTAGTAATGAGATACAAGGTGACGGTCATCTTGCCTGAGATCCCGCAAGGAAGAAGAACGAGTCCATGAAGAAGAAGAAGCCACGTAGACGAACCAAGCGTAGACGAGCGAATCCTCACGCTCGCAACGAAACAAGAACTAATGAGAAGAAGCAAGCAACACGGTAAACACATAACACATAACAAGACATGATGCGCTACCAAGTATGATGCATGACACGGCTACATGATGCAAATCATGGCAAGAGATGAAGCAAACAAGAACATCACACAAAGCAAGTTTAAATGAGGCCGGATATAACATATAACAATTACGATAAGTCCTCATATGTAATTTTCCAAATTGGTCCAGAACTGAACACACCTTAAGTTAAAGTTGTTAAACAGCAAGTTAACATGCACCATGCTGATCTACTCAAAATTCTAGTCAAGTTACATATAAAGTTCATTTAATTCGGAGCTACGGCCTAGAAGATATGAGCAAAACAAGTCAAGCATGGCATTGATGCAAGATGCATTCAAACAACAAGCAAACACACTCCAAACATGTATACAACATGATATTATGCATCTACATGCAAAAACAAACAAGTTTCATATAGAGCACGCTCAAAATGGAGCAACGGTTCAACACATACACATGAAAAAAGATATAATAACAAGCTGTCCAAAAACAGGAACAAGGCACTTTGCAATCAACCAAACAACATGCTACAAGAATATTTCCTGGCAACAAAGGGCATGGCAAGCATGTATATGTCAAGCACTACAAACATGATCACAGAGCTATTACCAAACAATACTAGAACATGCTTAAAACATCATGGCAATATTGCAAAAGATAACAGATTCCCAGACTTGGTGAAATAAACTGAACATGGCAGCAACAACGACAAGTAGGCATGTTTGCAAGCTTGTGCAACTCATCTCAAAGCATATCATAGAATGTGAATATAACCAACATCAAATAGACATGTTTATGAAGCTACTCATGGCAAGAACATGGTCATAGGACGCATAGAACACTAGCTATTCACATGGCAGAACTGAACTTACTGATAACAGGCTGACAGAAACATTTTATAGCAATTTGAGAGCAAGAAAGAGACAAGCTACAGCAACCTATAATTGCAAACAAGGACATGGATGGATAGAGCATAACATGGACTTCAAGACATAGTCGCTGGAGAATCCAAAACATGCATGGATATGATTGGGGCATCAAGAAAACATGGCATTACAATATAACAGTTTCTAACTTAGCAGTTTTTAACAATTCTCAGAAATCAGCAAACAGCGAGTTGGCCACTTTGCAAGCTTGTTGCACTCACCACAAGGCATATCATGAAAAGTGGATTGCACCACAGAAAAGATGACATGATTGGGCTTCTAAAACATATTGACATGTAGCTCAAACAAAAATCATACATAAAGATATGAAAAAGACAAATGAGCAAGTTATAACAAGTTTCAGCACTTAACAACAACATGCACTCTTGAAAAAGAGATAATCATGGCAAGAGGCAATCTAACATGAATGCAACAGCCACCATCATGGAGAGCATCACTAGATGAACAAGTTGACATATCATACACTCCATTTGGACCAACATGAACAAAGATACAACCTCACAAACATGCTAACATATTGTTGACAGACAACAAGGACTTGACAGTAACATCACATAGCAGTTTTGCAACAAAGATTAATGCATCAAAAGGAACAGTAACATGCATCAAATGCAACTATCATGTAGAGCATAGAGAGACGAACGTTTGGACATATCATTTGCTCAATTTGGATAAGTATGCAGAGAGATACACCCATTCAAACATGCACACATAATATTAGAATATAGGAACTTAGCAGTTTTTTTAACTCCGAAAAAATACAAGAGCGTAGAATAGCCACGGGCTGCACTGGGCGAAGGATTAGGCACGCTCACCGAAGCGGGACGAGCCCAATAGCAGAGGAGATGGAGCCATGCCTGAGGGAAGATGGGGACGGGCTGGCCCGCGAGCAGGCCGACGCTGGCGGAGCAGCTGGGCCGCGGGCGAGGCCAGCCCACGCACGGCGAGGGAGGCCGGCCCAGGGGCGCTGGGGCTCATCGTCGTCGTCCATCCGATGTGGATGAGACCGACGGCTGCGAGGAGCTCCGGTGGCTGGACGGCGGCCGGAAGCGGACATGGGTCCAATGGACCACGGGAATGGGCAGATCCGGGCGGCGCCGGCCCGGATCTGACCGGAGGCGAGGTAGGGGACCGGCGGCAGGGTGTCAACGGCGGCGAGCTCGGCGTCTTGGCGGCGGCGGTACAGGTGAGTGGAGGCAGGCGCTCGGGGTGAGCGCTCAGGTGTAGCCGCGGCAGCGCGATCACGGCCGGCGACAGGGTTCCGACGGGGCAAAGCCGCGGGAGGCGCGAAGCCCGGGCGACGGCGGGCGACCAGGCCAGGGGGCAGGCATGGGCCCTGTGTGCCACGGCGTGGGAGGAGGGAGGTGGTGTGGTGGCGGCGCGGGGTTGGAGAAGAGCTGCGGCGGGGTGATGTGGTGGCTTGTGGATTGGCGGGGCGACGTGGCCGGCAGACATGTCTGGGGCAGACGGACACATCCGGCTGTGTCTAGAGGAAGAAGGGTA
>LR738713.1:132660230-132697765 GCA_902687465.1 Secale cereale
ATTTGAATTCCATTTGAAAATATTTCAAATTCAGAAACTTTATGGAACTCAATGAGTTTCACGAGAGAAGATAAAAGGACTTCTTCAAACTATAAGAAATATGAGTTGGAAGTTTAAAAGAAACAAATTGAAAGTCCTTTTTGAAATATTTCGAAAACCACTTTCAATTTGGAGTTATTTGGTTTTTATTCCAATTATTCTTCTGCAAAAATAAAAAGGATAATTGATTTTATGCCCCTAGTTGGGTCACACTCGGGAGGTTTACCCCTAGTTTCCGAAAACACTTGTTCCTGCCGAAACCACTTTGCTCCTCTTATGCTTTTGCCCTTTGACCGTTTGACCATCACTTTGAAAACTTCATACAAAATGCATACTAACTCAGAAAAATTCAAATAAGATATCAAAATGTTCAAAAAAGCAACACCTATATGTGCATGTCATTTGCATTCATGAAAAAAGTGTTGGCCAGTCCCTATCTGAGTTTTAGCTCATATGATCTTAGCATGAACAGTAAAATTGTTAAAAATTCTAAAAATTATAAAAAATATTGGTGGCAAACTGTGACCAATGTTTTGAGTGCTTGCCAAGTTTCATAAGGGAATGGCATTCATGTAAGTCGTGGCAAAAAAACAAAAATCAATGCTCCAAAATTTCATTTTTTTTACCACAACTTCCACAAATGCCATTCCCTTATTAAACTTGACAAGCACTCAAAACATTGGTCAATGTTTGCCACTAATTTTTAATAGAATTTTTAGATTTTTTGAGATTTTACTATTCATGCTAAGAACGTATGAGCTAAAACTGAGATGGGGACATGCCAACACTTTTTCCATGAATGCAAATGATATGCACATATAGGCGGTGCTTTTCTGAACATTTTGATATCTTATTTAAATTTTTCTGAGTTAGTATGAATTTTGTATGATGTTTTCAAAATGATGGTAAAACGGTCAAAGCGCAAAAGCATAAGAGTAGCAAAGTGGTTTGGGCAGGAACAAGTGTTTTCAGAAACTAGGGGTAAACCTGCCGAGTGGGACACAACTAAGGGCACCAAAATAATTATCCCAAAATAAAATATATGGAAAATAGGGTAAAATGACTCCCTACAGTAGAAAAATGGAGAAAAATGAGTTTGAAATAATTTTGGTATTTTAAAATATTTTAATTTGGTTTTTAAATAAACCACAAGCACTGTTTGCTTATTTTAAAATTTTGTGGATTTTATTTGACTCTAGAAAAATGTTCTTGTTGTAGGAAATCTTTTTCTAATTCTGTTGATATATAATATGCCTATATTATATTTTAATTTTATTTGGTTTTCTTTTATTTATTGTCTGTTAAAAAACTTCCGTACTGGGCCGGCCCAACCAACCGAGCCAGCCAAGCCAAGGTCGCCGCCGCCTCGTCTCCAAGCTTGGGACGAAGTCCTGAGCCAGCATGCCGCGTCGCCGTGCCGCCTTCGGCCTCCTCGCCGCCCTTGCCACTCGCCCCCTCCTCCTTAAATACCGGCCCCGCCGCCCCTCTCCTCCTCCCAATTCGCCCCGCCGCCGCGCCGACTCACCGCAGCCGCATCTCACCTCCGCCGCCGCCCCGCACCCAGTGGTGCCACCGTCGCTGCGTGCCTGCCGCCACCACTGTTCACCGCCGCCGTCGCGGGCTGCTGCCGCCAACGCCCACTGATACGTCTCCAACATATTTATAATTTTTTATTGTTCCATGCTATTATATTATCTATTTTGGATGTTTAATGGGCTTTAGTATGCACTTTTATATTACTTTTGGGACTAACCTATTAACCCAGAGCCCAATGCCAGTTTCTGTTTTTCCCTTGTTTTTGAGTATCGCAGAAAAGGAATACCAAATAGAGTCCAATTGACCTGAAACTCAACGTAGGTTGTTTTTGGACCAGAAGAAGCCCACGGAGTACCAGAGATGGACCAGAGGAGTCCCGAGGCCACCGAGAGGGTGGGGGCGCGCCCTACCACCCTGGGCGCGCCCCCCTATCTCGTGGCCGCCTCGGGGAACCCCCTTACTTGTTCCCAACACCAACACCTATTATATATACCCAAACTTCCAGAACATAACCTAGATCGGGAATTCCGCCGCCGCAAGCCTCTGTAGCCACCGAAAACCAATCTAGACCTGTTCTGGCACCCTGCCAGAGGGGGGAATCCCTCTCTGGTGGCCATCTTCATCATCCCGGCGCTCTCCATGACGAGGAGGGAGTAGTTCACCCTCGGGGCTGAGGGTATGTACCAGTAGCTATGTGTTTGATCTCTGTCTCATGTTCTTGAGATGGTACGATCTTGATGTATCAAGAGCTTTGCTACTATAGTTGGATCTTATGATGTTTCTCCCCCTCTATCTTCTTATAATGGATTGAGTTTTCCCTTTGAAGTTATCTTATCGGATTGAGTCTTTAAGGATTTGAGAACACTTGATATATGTGTTGCATGGAATACCCGTGGTGACAATGGGGTATTCTATTGATTCACTTGATGTATGTTTTGGTGATCAACTTGCGAGTTTCGTGACCTTGGGAATCTATGCATAGGGGTTGGCACATGTTTTCGTCTTGACTCTCCAATAGAAACTTTGGGGCACTCTTTGAAGTTCTTTGTGTTGGTTGAATAGATGAATCTGAGATTGTGTGATGCATATCGTATAATCATTCCCACAGTACTTGAGGGGACAATGGAGTATCTAGGTGACATTAATGTTTTGGTTGATGTGTGTCTTAAGGTGTTATTCTAGTACGAACTCTAGGATAGATCGAACAGAAAGAATAGCTTCATGTTATTTCACTACAGACTCTAGAATAGATCGAACGGAAAGAATAACTTTGAGGTGGTTTTGTACCCTACAATAATCTCTTCTTTTGTTCTCCGCTATTAGTAACTTTGGAGTGACTCTTTGTTGCATGTTGAGGGATAGTTACATGATCCAGTTATGTTATTATTGTTGAGAGAACTTGCACTAGTGAAAGTATGAACCCTAGGCCTTGTTTCAAAGCATTGCAATACCATTTATGCTCATTTTTATCATTACTTACCTTGCTGTTTTTATATTTTCAGATTACAAAGACCTATATCTACCATCCATATTGCACTTGTATCACCATCTCTTCACCGAACTAGTGCACCTATACAATATGCCATTATATTGGTTGTGTTGGGGACACAAGAGACTCTATGTTATTTTTTTGCAGGGTTGTTTGATAGAGACCATCTTCATCCTACATCTCCCATGGATTGATAAACCTTAGGTCATCCACTTGAGGGAAATTTGCTACTGTCCTACAAACCTCTGCACTTGGAGGCCCAACAACGTCTACAAGAAGATGGTTGCATAGTAGATATCAAGCTCTTTTCTGGCGCCGTTGCGGGGGAGGTGAGTGCTTGAAGGTATATCTTTAGATCTTGCAATCGAATCATTTAGTTTTTTGTTTTATCACTAGTTTAGTTTATAAAAGAAAACTACAAAAAAATGGAATTGAGGTTGCCTCATATGCTTCATCTTTTTAATATCTTTCGTGAAAATAATGGAAAGGAAAATTGCGCCAAAGTGTTAGAATAACAATGCATTAAAATGTTTGGCACTAAATCTTTGAATGATGAGCATGATTGCAATGTTGTTAGTACGAGCTCCTTGAATATCCATAGTACTAATGATGATTGAACTAGTCATGATGAAAATATCACATATAAGGATGTGAATTTTTGTGGAGTGCATAGAGTTTGCAAGTACACACCAAATAGGGAAAATAGATTTTGCAAGAGGCATAAGTATTTAGAAACTAAATGTTTGCAAGAAAGGCTAGATGTTTGTGCTGAAAATTTAAATTTTCTTAGCCATTCTTGTGAACTTTGCAATGAACATGTTCATTTAAATATACAATGCAAATTGTTTCATGATCGAATCGTGTCCAAAAATTGTGATGACTTGATTTCCCTTGCACATCATAATGAACCTAGTTTGCTTTTGGGTTATGAAGAAATGAGACGTATAACTAAGAACATTCTAGAATTTGCCCTTGAGAGAGTTCTTGATTTTGATCTAGAAGAAATATTTATGTATTGTGTGGTGAATTGCATTGAAAATCCTTATATTGCCAATTACATAAAGACAAGAAAAAAATAGAAGATGAAGAGAATGCTAATGAAAGGGAAGAGACTTCCCAATATCCTCCTATTATTTGTTATGATGAATCAGGTAACGAGGAGGAGCGTTCTATTCAACCAATCTCATTAATAAGGAGCTCCAAAAAGATGATTAAACTCACACATAATGTGAAGAAGAGAAAGAAAAGACGGAGAAGAAAAGGTAAAAACGTATACCTCCCAAATGATGTTGCTCCTATTACTCATTGTGATGATGACAATTGCTATACTATTGGTGCTATCCATACTATTAATGATGAGAGTGATTATGCTTATGATATGCAAAGGCCCAAGATTGGGGATGCTATGTTTGATGAGAATGATATGTTTGAGAATTTATTTGCTGCAATTAATGTCGGTCCCAAGCTTGGGGATGCTATGTTTAATGAAGATGATATTTTTAGTCTCCCAAGTTTTGATGAGCAAATTTATTATGATGATAGAATGCCTCCTATTAACGAAGATTATATTGATGTAAGTGGGTTTGGAAGAGTGTCAACTTTAGGAAGTAATGATCCCACTATTTTGGAGGATGTTGAATCTTATTGTGATAATTATAAAAGTGGATTTCGAGAGGTCATTACTTTATTTAGTAATGATTCCACAATCTTGGAAGAGGTTTCAATTGATTGTGATGAGAACAAAGTTGCTACTTTTGATGATTATTGTGATGATACTTATGTTATAAAAAGTAGTGATTGTTATATTTACAAAACTTGTCATTATTATGATTACCCTTTTTCTGAACATTACTCTTTTAATGTGGAAACAACTTATAGTATTCGAGTTTCTTATGATACTCCCACTATTCTGAATGGGAAGAATTTTGCTTATGTGGAGAGTAGTAAATTTTCTATGCTTGTAGATCATGAACAAAATGCTTTATGTGATGGTTATATTGTTGAATTCATTCATGATGCTACTGAAAATTATTATGAGGGTGGAAAATATGCTTGTAGGAGTTGCAATAGTATCAAGTTTCCTCTCGATGTGTTGAAAATCTTAAAGCTATGCTTGTTTTGCTTTCCAACGCTAGTTGATTATTGTTATCATAAGTTGTTTGGTCACAAAATCCCTATGCATAGGAAGTGGGTTAGACTTATATTTGCTTGTTATGCAATTCATGATGCTCCCTTTGCGTTTCAATTCTTTACTTTCATGTGAGCATCATTGTCATCATCGTGCCTAGCTAGAAAGGCATTAAAGAAAAGCGCTTGTTGGGAGACAACCCAATATTTACCCCTACTGTTTTTGTGTGTTCAGATGATTAAGCTACTTTATTAATCATGTTTTATAGATTTTGTTTCAATAAAGTACCAAGTAGAACCTTTGGGAAGACTTGGGTGAATGTTAATGTGATCTTGCTGTAAAAAACAGAAACTTTGTGCTCACGAGATTAGCTGCCATGTTTTACTGGAGAGTGCTTTTAAGTTAATTATTTTTGCATAAGATTAATAAACAATTTCCTCACGTCCACCAATTTATTTCAGAATTTTTTGAGTTATAGAAGTATTCGACAGTTACAGATTGCTACAGACCGTTCTGTTTTTGGCAGATTCTGTTTTCTATGTGTTGTTTGCTCATTTAAATGAATCTATGAGTAGTATCGGAGAGTATGGACCACAAAGAAGTTGGAATACAGTAGATATTACACCAATAAAAATAAAGAATGAGTTCATTACAGTACCTAAGTGGTGGTTTCATTTTCTTATACTAACGGAGCTTACGAGTATTCTGTTGAGTTTTGTGTTGCGAAGTTATCATGTTTTGGGTAAAGATTCGATGGACTATGGAATAACGAGTGGCAACAGCCTAAGCTTGGGGATGACCAAGGTACCCCAAGGTAATATTCAAGGACAACTAAGAGCGTAACGTTGGGGATGCCCCAGAAGGCATCCCCTCTTTCGTCTTCGTCTATCGGTAACTTTACTTGAGGCTATATTTTTATTCACCACATCATATGTGTTTTTCTTGGAGCATTTTATTTTATTTTGTTTTGCTTGCTGTTTGAATAATATCCCAAGATATGAAATTCTTTAATGTTAGAGAGTCTTCACATAGTTGCATAATTATTCAACTACTCATTGATCTTCACTTATATCTTTTGGAGTAGTTTGTCGTTTGCTCTAGTGCTTCAATTATATCTTTTTAGAGCACGGCGGTGGTTTTATTTTGAAGAAATTGATGAACTCTCATGCTTCACTTATATTATTTTGAGAGTCTTAAACAGCATGGTAATTTTCTTTGTTTATGAATTTAGTCCTAATATGATGGGCATCCAAGAGGGATATAATAAAAACTTTCATATAAAGTGCATTGAATACTATGAGAAGTTTGATACTTGATGATTGTTTTGAGATACGAAAATGCTGATGTTAGAGTCATGCTAGTAGAGTAGTTGTGAATTTGAGAAATACTTGTGTTGAGGTTTGCAAGTCCCGTAGCATGCACGTATGGTAATCGTTCTGTGACAAATTTGAAGCAAGAGGTATTTCATTGATTGTCATCCTTTATGTGGAGGTCGGGATCGAGCGATGGTTAACTCCTACCAACCCTTCCCCTAGGAGCATGCGTGTAGTACTTTGTTTTGATGACTTGTAGATTTTTGCAATAATTATGTGACTTCTTTATTACTAATGTTGAGTCCATGGATTATACACACTCTCACCCTTCCACCATTGCTAGCCTCCCTTGTACCACGCAAATTTCGCCGGTACCGTACACCGACCATATACCTTCCTCAAAACAGCCACCATACCTACCTATCATGGCATTTCCATAGCCATTCTGAGATATATTTCCATGCAACTTTTCACCGTTCCGTGTATTATGACACGCTTCATCATTGTCATATTGCCATGCATGATCATGTAGTTGACATCGTATTTGTGGCAAGGCCATCATGCATAATTTTTCATACATCTCACTCTTGATTCATTGCACATACCGGTACACCATCCGAGGCACTCTTATAGAGTCATATTTTGTTCTAGTATCGAGTTGTAATATTTGAGTTGTAAATAAATAGAATTGTGATGATCATCATTATTAGAGCATTGTCCCGAAAAAGAATAAAAAAGAAAGGCCATAAAAAAAGAGGAAAGGTCAAATAAAAAAAGGGAGGCCCCAAAAAAGGGGACAATGCTACTATCTTTTTCTACACTTGTGCTTCATAGTAGCACCATGATCTTCGTGATAGAGAGTCTCTTGTTTAGTCCCTTTCATATACTAGTGGGAATTTTCATTATAGAACTTTGGTAGTATATTCCAACGATGGGCTTCCTCAAATGCCCTAGGTCTTCGTGAGCAAGAAAGTTGGATGCACACCCACTTAGTTTCTTTTGTTGAGCTTTCATACATTTATAGCTCTAGTGCATCCGTTACATGGGAATCCCTACTCACTCACATTGATATCTATTGATGGGCATCTCCATAGCCCATTGATATGCCTAGTTGATGTGAGACCATCTTCCTCCTTTTGTCTCCTCCACAACCATCACCCTATTCCACCTTTACTGTTGTATCCATGGCTCACGCTCATGTATTGCGTGAAAGTTGAAAAAGTTTGAAAAAATTGAAGTATGAAACAATTGCTTGGTTGAAACCGAGGTTGTGCATGATTTGAGTATTTTGTGTGACGAAGATGGAGCATAACCAAACTATATGAATTTGTAGGGATGAACTTTGTTTGGCCATGTTATTCTGAGAAGACATGATTACTTTATTAGTATGCTTGAAGTATTATTATTTTTATGTCAATATTAAACTTTTGTCTTGAATCTTTCGGATCTGAACATTCATGCCACAACAAAGAAAATTGCATTGATAATTATGTTAGGTAGCATTCCACATTAAAAATTCCATTTTTATAATTTACCTACTCCAGGATGAGCAGGAATTAAGCTTGGGGATGTTTGATACGTCTCCAACGTATCTATTATTTTTGATTGTTCCATGCTATTATATTATCTGTTTTGGATGTTTAATGGGCTTTAATATGCACTTTTATATTATTTTAGGGACTAACCTATTAACCCAGAGCCCAGTGCCAATTTTTGTTTTCCCCTTGTTTTTTAGTATCATAGAAAAGGAATACCAAACGGAGTCCAATTGACCTGAAACTCAACGGAGGTTGTTTTTGGACCGAAAGAAGCCCACGGAGTACCGTAGATGGACCAGAGGAGTCCTGAGGCCACCATGAGGGAGGGGGCGCGCCCTACCCCCTGGGCGTGCCCCCCTATCTCGTGGCCGCCTCGGGGACCCCCCTTACTTGTTCCCGACTCCAACACCTCTTATATATACCCAAACTTCCAAAACATAACCTAGATCGGGAGTTCCGCCGCCGCAAGCCTCTGTAGCCACCGAAAATCAATCTAGACCCATTCTGGAACCCTGCTGGAGGGGTGAATCCCGCTCCAGTGTCCATCTTCATCATCCCGGTGCTCTCCATGACGAGGAGGGAGTAGTTCACCCTCAGGGCTGAGGGTATGTACCAGTAGCTTTGTGTTTGATCTCTCTCTCGTGTTCTTGAGATGGCACAATCTTGATGTATCGCGAGCTTTGCTACTATAGTTGGTTCTTATGATGTTTCTCCCCCTCTATCTTCTTGTAATGGATTGAGTTTTCCCTTTGAAGTTATCTTATCGGATTGAGTCTTTAAGGATTTCAGAACCCTTGATGTATGTTTTGCGTGGGATACACGTGGTGACAATGGGGTATTCTATTGATTCACTTGATGTATGTTTTGGTGATCAACTTGCGGGTTCCGTGACCTTGGGAATCATTGCATAGGGGTTAGCACATGTTTTCATCTTGACTCTCCGATAGAAGCTTTGCGGCACTCTTTGAACTTCTTTGTGTTGGTTGAATAGATGAATATGAGATTGTGTGCTGCATATCCTATTATCATGCCCACGGATACGTGAGGTGACAATGGAGTGTCTAGGTGCCATTAGGGTTTTGGTTGATGTGTGTCTTAAGCTGTTATTCTAGTACGAACTCTAGGATAGATCGAACGGAAAGAATAGCTTCGTGTTATTTTACTACAAACTCTTGAATAGATCGGTCATAAAGAATAACTTTGAGGTGGTTTTGTACCCTACAATAATATGTTCGTTTGTTCTCCGCTATTAGTGACTTTGGAGTGACTCTTTGTTGCATGTTGAGGGATAGTTATATGATCCAGTTATGTTATTATTGTTGAGAGAACTTGCACTAGTGAAAGTATGAACCCTATGCCTTGTTTCAAAGCATTGCAATGCCATTTATGCTCACTTTTATCATTAGCTACCTTGCTGTTTTTATATTTTCATATTACAGAAACCAATATCTACCATCCATATTGCACTTGTATCAACATCTCTTCGCCGAACTAGTGCACCAATACAATTTACCATTGTATTGGGTGTGTTGGGGACACAAGAGACTATTTGTTATTTGGTTGCAAGGTTTCTTGAGAGAGACCATCTTCATCCTACGCCCCCCATGGATTGATAAACCTTAGGTCATCCACTTGAGGGAAATTTGCTACTGTCCTACAAACCTCTGCACTTGGAGGCCCAACAACGTCTACAAGATGAAGGTTGCATAGTAGACATCACCCACCGCCTCGCCGCTGAGCCCCTCATCGTCGGAGTTGCCGGAGCCAGTTGCCGCCCCGTCGAAACTGCCCGCCCTGCCTGTTTTTTGACGAAAACCGCCGACGGTATAAAACCGCCCTAGTTTCCCCATTTTTTTAGTTTACATTTTTTTTAAAAACCGTTTCGGTTTTTTGTTTTGTTATTCGGAGACCGTTCTCTGTTTAGGTCTTAATAGCGAACGTTCTTTCGATAGTTTTCTTTTTCTGTTATTTTCTGTCTAGCGACATATTTGAAGTTTTTATTTTATAGTTTAGTCTCTGATATTCAAACACCCACAGCTTTTAAACCGTTTGTCCAAATTCAGTGAAACCAACGCCGAATTCTTTGTCATGGTCTCATCTATCTAGAGAACCAAACTAAAAATATTTTTGAAAGTTTTAAAATTTGAATTCAAATAGATTTGAATTTAAACTTCTTTTTGTCATAATTTGAGTTTTATAACTCTGATTTAGCTTATTCTTTTTGCAAATCAAAGCTCTTGACATGTACTTTCTGTTAAGATCAAAATCACACAATTTTGCTGCTGTTAAAAATATGTTTCTGTCCATAAGCCTTATTTGATGGTTTTGAAGTTTTTCGAAGTGGTTTCTTCGTTCTTTCCGACCTTTCGAGTGATTGGTTATGTGTGGTTACAATTGCTTGCTTATGATAGATTGATCGGAGTGTGGCGAGTAGAACTATCAAGAATTATGGATGCGAAGAATCTTCATCAACAATACAAGGCAAGTTCATACTTTGATCATACATTTCAATACCCAATTTTTATTGCATTAGTTCTATCCTCAAAGATTTGCATGAGTAAGACTTGGTTACATGTGGTATTGTTGAGTAGTTCATGAGGTAGGAACCCGATGACTTGAGATAAACCCTGGTAGTATACACTTTGTTACTTATTCCTTAGCCATGCTCATAGACGTGGATTGGTATATGAGATTCATGGAAGGTTGGAGAGAAATATTAACTAAGGGAAACTTAAGGTGACAACATTAAATACACATCTGAGTGGAATGGTTGGGGCACCCAAGAGAAACCAGTGGCTTGCTCGAGCACCTGGAGAAACCAGTGTTTACCCTAGGGGATCCCAGAGGACCCGCGTGATCACCCTATGGAATGCCACTCAGGCTCAAAGGTATCATATGATACTTCATGCCTAGAAACTTCCATGTGTAGCCACAAGTCATTATGGGCTCTGGCATAGTTGAGTAAGTTGTGGGAAGCCTTTCCATGATGGGCTAGCAGATGTATGGGGATTGTAGATGTACCGGCCTATCTATCGGTTAAGGGGACCTCTTCGGAAAGACTGTGTCTCGATCATTCGATTCTCAAACCATTCAACAGAGGAGATCGAATCTTGTGGGGAAAAGTGCACAAACCTCTGCAGAGTGCACAAACTAATCATGATTAGCCGTGTCCCCGGTTATGGAAAACTTTGAGTATCTAGAAGTGGATTATTTGTTGATCTCATCACTGTATTTAATGAAATTATTGGGTTATTAATAACTTGGAGATTTTGGATGGAGTTGGAGGAACCTTCTCAATAATGGCATAAACTTGGTTGTAAAATAAAATGTATTCCTTTGTTGTAGGGAAAAACTAGCTTTATGCAAAATATAAACTCAGAGCCTCCACTAGCCAAATATGCATATAGAGATATATATTTTCATTATTATTCTATGGTGCGAATTTGCCAGTACATTCAACGTACTGACCTACATGGCTGCAACGTCTCATGTTGCAGGAATTATCCGACAAGTAAGTGATACGTTATGGTTGCGATGTCTTGTCGGGACCCCGATCCTAAGTCACACAGGTCTAGCATGAAACACATCATATCACTTTGCGGCCTCACGCACGGTATCCCCACTGGTGCCACCTTACCTGGCCCGGGACCATTTGCGCATTTTGGCACATGTATATGATAGTGTCGCTAGCATCCATATGACAGAGAACCCGGGCCGACATGACTAGTTATAAACCAAAAGTGGCGCTAAATTACAGAGACTTGCATACATGACCCAGCAACGAACGTGTCGGTCATCAACGTATGAACCCAAGTCGTAGCAAGCTACAAGGACTTAAAGGAACAACGCGTGACATTTCCCCTAAGGGACAGACACTGGAACGAAGAAGGACTCATGTCAGCCAGCCTAAGTGTTCCGGAGCAGTAGCAAGCTACCAAGGCTCAGTGGAAGCACTAGGAGACATTTCCCTGTAAGATAGGGTACCAAGGGTAAGCAACTAGGTGTCGAATCCCACACATAGCAATACACATTACTCGTATGCATAACATGCAAGTATGTGTTGTACAACATGGCTTCACAACATAACTCAGCGACCCATATAGATAAGGCCCAGAAGAGCCATCATAGCATTTATTACAAGCAGTGCGTCTCATGACCCAACATACATAGCATACAGCCAACGGAAGCATAACATGTCTGAGTACAGACAACTACAAATGAAGAAGGCTGAGAAGCCTGACTATCTACAAGACCCTCCCAAGGGTACACGATCGTAGCTGAGGTAACAAGCTAAACATCGAAGTCCACGCGGAACCACTAGTGAGACTGAAGTCTCTCTGCAAAAACATAAATTAAGCAAACGTGAGTCAAATGTACTCAGCAAGACTTACATCAGAACTAACTACATATGCATCAGTATCAACAAAGGGATGGTGGAGTTTAACTGCAGCAAGCCAGCTTTGACTCAGTGGCTATCATGAATTACAACTGCTGGTAACTCTTTTGAGGTGGCGCACATGAGTCCACATATTCACCAAATCAATACACCACTATGGATCTGCTCCCGTCTCCCTACGAGAACGCCATCCATAGCACTCACACTTGTCTTGAGCATTTTAGAGTATCCACTTCAAGTTGTCTATGTACCTCGTAAGCATCCAAGAAGTCCATAACCGCGGACCCGGCTATTCGAATAGATCATGTTAACCCTGCAGGGGTGTACTTCTTCACACACACTCTCGCCACTTACAGCCATGTAAACGTCATGTATCTCGGCAATCTTCAAGCGGAAGCCTGGCGAGGGTGTCGGCCACGACCTGACTAACCACACAAGACTCTAGTCCAGGTTTATCGCCTATTCGGGCTCCATCCGCAAGGAGATCCGGCCGGGGTGTCGCTCACGGCCCTAAACGATGTGTACAGGTTTCCCAAGCCCACCATCCGGGTGCCACTTGGTACACTGGGCCACTGCACCTAGTCTGTCCCGAGCCCACCTATACCGGGTGCCACTTGGTAGACTACTAGCACTACCTACAAACACCAGAAACTAGTTGCAACTCCTGGACAGAGATCTAGTTGATTAATAAGTCGAGAGGGGTCGAGTTACCGGAACCCAATGTGTGGTAGTAGCTAGTGATTGGACAACTTACACAGAACTTAGTTCTTAAGTACGGTTCCAGTGAGACAACCCACCATGTACTCCTACATGTCCTCTCACCGCTACCTTTACCAAATCATGTTCACACACTTAGCTCACACACAGTAGGACATGTTCATCACCATTCCAATTCATCCCCGATGAATCAGACCTGACACAACTCTAAGCAATAGCAGGCATAACCAGAAAGCATGAATGAGTAGGCACAACATGGCTCAAACAACTCCTACTCATGCTAGTGGGTTTCAACTATTTACTATGGCAATGACATGTCATGTAAAGGAAAGGGGTTCAGCTACCGCCACAAAAAGCAGTTGAATCGTTGTTGTCCTAATGCAGTAAAAGAGAGAGCAAGAGGGAGAGGGTGGGATTGTATCGGAATGCTCAATGGGGGTTTTGCTTGCCTGGCACTTCTGAAGATATCACGGTGTCTTCATCAGTGGCATCGATCACATCGTCGAAACATCGTCTACTGAGAGGGGACAAACACCGGCAAACAAGAGAGAACACAATTAATGCAATGCGACAATATGATGCATGATCATGACATGGCAATATGTTGTTGATTGAGCTAATGCAACTAGCAACCATATTAAATGAAGTTGGTTTGAACCCAGGGTTCAAATTTAAAACTTCATATGTGATTATTCAAATTGTCCTAAACAATTGTTGTAAGTTGTTCTAACATGCATGAAAATGCCATAAAGAGATTCCTTGGATTTTTCTGATAATTTATCATATATAAATTATTTTCATTGGAGTTATAGATTATTTTCTATGATTTTTAGAAGTTTTGGACTTTTTCTGAATTTCATAAATCATTTCTGATTTACAAAATATCCAGAAAACAGATATGACCTCAGCACTGCATCATGCTTACGTCATCCAGTCAACAGGGTTGGACCAGGGTCAAACCTGACCTGTAGGGCGCACCGGTCAGTGACACAGAGTCAGCTACAGGGGCTGACATGTGGGACCCACACGTCAGTGTCACGGGCTAAATAGGGGGGTTAATTCTAATCTAACTAAAAGATTAGGGGGCGCCAGAGCCCATCTGTCATTGACCCAGAGGGTCATTAGGTTAGTGCTAACTAGTTGTTAGACCTAACTAAGTAGTGCCACGTCCGGAGTTGCCTGTCCGGCCAGCTCCGGTAATGGGAGCTCGCGTGGATCGGTGCGTTGGATAGATGCTGCTGCGGCGCTTTGGATGGTGGCCGTGGCAAGTGCTGGGGTGGCCTGTGGCGGTGGCGGTGGCGAACGGGGCGGCGGTGGTGCTAAAGTGACGCACGACGTGAGGCCGTTGGGGTGCTGGCGACCAAAAGGCGCAGCTGGGCGGCATCAGCAGGTCATGGGGAGCACGACGGCAGCATCACAATGCGGGACGAGCTCGGAAGCAGGCAGGACATCGGCCATGGCGGACGGCGGTGTTCGGTGCTTGCGGGGCAACGGCTACAGGTAGCGCGCGAGGGGAAAAGACGGAGGAGTGAGGCAGTGGCTCACAGCGAGTCGGACGGTGCAGACGAAGGGGCCGGGGAGGCGTCTGAGCGAGTGGGGGCGGCGAGGCGGATCTCGGCGACCCGAGGTTGAAGAAGGCGATGGTGGCGGCGTTCCGGGTCGTCCGGCATCGCGTGAGACGACAGAGCCATCAAGGGCGTCGTGGCGGAGCTCTTAGACACGCCAGGGAAACGAGGGGGAGGCGGTGGCTACGCGTGTGGCGACGGCAAGCTGGTGGCGGCTTTGGCCATAGAGGGAGAGGACGAGGGAGAGAGCAGAGGAGGGAAGAGTGGTGTCCAGGGGGTCGAGGCGGCGCCGAGGAGAAGACGCGAGGCGTCACGGTGGCGCGGACGACGCAGACAAGCAGGGAGGTGCGTGGCGTGCTCGGCGCGCGTGCGCTGTCCCTCCTTTACACAATTTTGTTTCTCTTTTCTATTTCTGTAATTTGTTTCTGATTTAGTAAAAAAAATACTAAATAAATTTATTTTCTTCTGATAAATTTGTAGGGACTAAAAGAATTATTCCAAAGCCCCTCACAATTTTCCAGAATTATTGGAGCAATAGAAATATATTTATAGAGTATATTTGCTCCAATTTCAATAAAGAATGAATTAATTCAAAGCCCTAATAATTTCCCAAAAATGTTCAATATTTTTGGTTCGGATCAAAACCCTTGCCAAAATTATCAAACATTGATGAAGGCATTTTTGGGTTTATTGAAGATATTTTTAGGTTGGACCTGTTTGATTTGATTTGGTGCTAGGGTTTAGTCAACCCCATTTCAAGTTTAACAAAAATTTAAACATTATGCAAACAAGATGCAAGCACTAGGCAGTACCAGAAGCTAGGGATGTGACATGTCTACACTCAATTTTGCCGTTGGTGTTGATGGCACTCCACAACCTTCTTGTTACTTCCGCTTTTTTGATTGAGGTAATAGTATTACGTTACTTTATATACGTGATTTACCTCTGTTATAAATCCTCAAGTACTGTGTGTGTGAGCATATCGATCCAGGGATGACACTTAAGCACAGAGACTTGATCCATTTGGGTCGGGTCGCTACAAGATGATATCAGAGCACATGTTGACTATAGGATGTGACCCCTAGAAATTGGCAAGCCCGTAGGAGATGTTTTCTCTAATATTTTATTTTCAAAAGGATTCTTTCACTCTCATATTTTCCAAGCTTTACCAAAAATTTCGTCTCGCCTCAAATAGTTAGACTATACCCCCTTTTCCCTTTTACCCCGCGAAGATTCAACTGAAGAGACCACTCCGAGAAGGAAAAGATGTCGGATGACTGCAACCACTTCAGAGTAAATAGGATTTACCGTACATTAGAATAATTGAAACTACAACGGTTGAAGACTCCGAAGACCCGGAGAATTTCAAGGTTCTGAATAATTCCCAGAGTGAAGTGACTTGGAAGGCTGTGATAGGATCCACTTAAGTTATTCTCGCACAATTCTGAACTTCCTTACTAAAGAAACTCCTAACTTCAAAAGTTTAGATGAAGAGCTTCACCAAGAACCAAAGACAACACTACAAAGACATACCATGTGGTCGAGCCCTTATGGAACTTGTCAGACTATTTAAGCTGCCGATACCTGAGATCAAGGTGTATCAGAGGAAGACCGGAACATGGAACGTCAAAACTCAAATTTTTGGTCGTCAAGAAAACCCCAAGATAGGAGGTAACAACTATGGAACGATAAATCATGGCGGAGACATGGGCATAAACACGGCTGTCCATGATGCTATCGCCCGCTTGTGCTATCATCACCATGCTGAGTTAAGCATGCATTTATTCAGAAGGATTGGATGGCAGAAGGCTGATGGAGCGCCTATCACCTTGACGAAAGAGCAAAAGATAAAGTTTTCACCCCAGCTGGTGTATCATCAGGATATCGAGTATTACATCAAGAATCTGCAGATAGACCTTTTGGAAGCCTTATTCGATAGGGAAGAATTTCGCGAGGAACTCAGGACCCAGAAACTGAAAGTAGCCAACCCGGAGGAGCAAAACCTTGAGATACTGAAGATTCGTCAAGAACTAAAGGATGGTAGGACAATGGTTCATGCCAAGGATGTTGAAATCTAGAAGCTTCGAACGCAGCTCCAGGATATTCAAGGACGTCACAAGAGACTTCTTGTCAATAGAGATGATCTGGCAGAAGAACTTGAGAAGATCAAGCACGACCAGAAGAAGCCAGCGGAGACATGAACCAAGTCACAGAGAAGCTAATTTAGTTGTATTCCATCATGAGTGAATAGATATATGTTTTTGCATTTAGAGTATCTGACCATACCAACTTTGTGGGTGGAAGTACTATAGGATTGTTTGATTTGATTGAATGTGTGGAGCTTTCCATATATCAGCTGTTGTGTCTTTTGCTTGTTTGGGTACCCTTCCCTCTCTCTCCAATCTTATCTCGACCTTACCTAAAACCCTTTGACCCACTAGAAGGTGTATGGAGATGAACTCATATTTTCTCGATCGATAAGTCAATTGGAGATGGAACAATGGATTCAGGACATGGAAGATCACATGAAGAACAATGCTATAGCCAAAAAGGATAAGGTCCCGTATGCTCTTCAATACTTTGCAAAGGGTGCTGCTACTTGGTGGAGGATGTACCAAGCCGTCAATGGATGGCAAGGAGCAACCACATGGAAATAATTTAAGTTGACTCTACTAAGGTCTCGTCTTGTGTCCCAGAAATTGAAGCCTGATGGAAATGATATGAAGAAACCTTGAGCATGCAAGCTTTGTGGAGAAATAGGACACAACCATAAAGAACACCATGATGAATGCCCGCATTGTGAAGAAAGTCACCCATCTAAAGAATGCCCTACTAGGAAGATTACTTGTTTCTTGTGTGAAGGTACTACCCACTAGCATGCTCGGTGTCACATTTAACCCATAGTACAAAGAACTATCCAGCAGAAGAAAGAAGCACTGGAAGAAGCCCTCGTGAAAATTTTAGAAGAACCAGTGATGAAGAAAGATGTTGAGGACACACACGAAGAAGACCCAATTAAACTTTGCACCAAGTTATGTTATTCATGTGGATAAGAAGGACACATTTCCCAGCATTGTCCAAGATAGTATCTAGTAGAATTCCCGACAGTGGAATTTGAGTATGACCCACAAGAGATAGAAGCCCTGATTGGCATGGAAAAGTCCAGGAAGAGAAATAGAATGGATTCCAAGAACAACCCAATTTCTGCAAAGGACCTGAGTCATATCTCATGTTTCAGCTGCAAAGATCCAGAGCACTACTCCAGCCATTGCCCAAAAAGGAAGCCGAGGACCCAAGGAGGCTATGTAATCACAAGGAAACCCCAAGACTTGTCGGAAGTAATATGTTTCCGCTGTAATGAAGCAAGGCACCTTGATAGAGATTGTCCCAATGAGAAGGAGACTTGTCCTAAGTAGTTGAGTTGAAGCATCTCATGCAAATGCAGTAGATTATAATAATTTGACAATCAATAAAGTTAGCATCAGGGTATTGATTTTGGATTTTATGAATTGTTACTATATAGGCAATGAGTGAAATCATGATACATGGAATAAGATTTTGAAGAAAACTAGTGTTTTTCATTTTAAGGGTGGTAGAACCTAGCCCCGTTACCCGAATACAAGAGCTAGTTACGTCAGACCTTGGAATGGACCACTCAATGATGAGTCTGTGTAATTACATCATAATTTTTACCAATAGAAGGAAGGAATACAATACAATTGGATGGATATAAAAATGCTAAGGAAGCTGGATGTTGGTAGAATGATCATTTGCAACCAGATGATGAGTCCAAGGTTTACAAGTGATGAGATGTGCCATAATCCACAGGCCCCAGGACCTGTTAAGAAGAAAGCATACTCTTGCAGAAGGAAAATCCCTGGAAGAAACTACGACTTTATCAACAGACGATCTTAGAGGTGTTTACGGAAAACCCGAGAGTTGTGAAAAATGATAGATGTTTTCTTCAGCTTACATAAGTAATGGATATATCCGAACACTGTTCATCGACAAGAGAAATTCTATAATGCTTGTGAGGATGACCGAGTGTTAGATTGTGAGATTCACTAAACCATATACAAGGTAATGATTTGGGTGCGGAATGGATTGATCACCATGCCGACTTACTCTTATTATTCGCCTCTGCTATATGGGATGGTAAATCTGAGTGTCTTACCCATAGTAGAGAGACGACGATGTCAAAACCTTGTTTAAACCTTAAAATGGTATGACAATTTTCCCTTGTACAAAGCAGTTGTTGCCAACCGTGGGTCATACGTTGAGAATGAAGCCCGGACCTGTTTTCTGCAGGGACCCAGTCAAATTGTTTGATGACCACCATGAGAGATCAATATTTCTTTAGTATTGGCGTCAGACCTGTCAGCTAAGAAGAACCAGTCTCCGAAGAACCTTACCAAGATGAATGGACCCAAGAATTTAAAAAAGGGTTATGCCACTACCGGAAGAGCCCAGAGAAGGAATTACCCTGAAGATCTGAGAAGGTCGACACTATCAACAATAAGGATGGAGTACTTGAGTTTTCATGGAACCGTAACCATGCTTCTAAGAGCATCTCCAGCTGCGCCCCCAACACGCCCCACAGGCGATATTTTGGCGCCGGCGCACAAAAATCGGCCCACCTGAAAGTGCAACTATCCCTAGGTGGTTTCGGCAATTACTAACAACATATAGCTCATTGAACTAATGCTATCTCAAGATAAATATTTCAGGAAAGTTCAATGATTGGCATGCATGGATTAGAAATGTGGACCCCTCAAAATGCTAAGGTGTAATGCCCAGGATGGAGTTATACCTCCTACGTGTCGAGGCACGACTTAAAGGCATAAATCCATCCTAGAATGATCTCAAGTTCGGTAATCTTTGCACATCTCATGTAAAAGAGGGGATAGTAAACAGAACATAGTTGGCTTACACTCGCCACGTCACAGAATTACAATTCAAGTATCAATCATCATACATTAAGAACATCACAACCCTCTAAGGGCAAAATCCAAACGTCAAAGTACCAAACTTAGATAAATAAACCACAGGCGGATCGAATCCTAGTAAGAGTCTCCACTACTGATCATCCGGGTATCGCACACAACAAAACAACAACACACACAACAACCTCGCGGCACACCGGTAACGTTACACGCCCAAACAACAAAGTAGGCCTACGGGACGTCACGGACACGTGAGGGAGCCCCGGAACGCGAAACGGACAACGGGAAGGAACACGCGGAACCGGACGCAACCGTCAACACGAACGCAATGCGATGCACATGTCTACATGATATGAATGAATGCCACACACTCACACAACAAAACGACGGAAACCCGAAAGACAAAGAACCCGGAATGGAAATAGATGAAGCCGGAGATATATTATATACCCAAAAGGGAAAGTATTACATCCGGGGCATTACAAACTCTCCTCTACTACAAAAAGATCTCGTCCCGAGATCTAGGACTGGAAAAAGGAAGGGTACTCGGAACGAAGATGATCTTCTCGTTCCCAGGTAGCCTCTCGGTCGGTGTGATGTGACCACTTGACTTTCAGAAATTTGATGGACTTGTTGCGGGTCTTGCGTTCGGTTTCTTCGAGAATTGCAACTGGATGCTCTCGGTAGGACAGGTCTTGTTGAAGATCAATCTCTTCAAACGGGATCATGCGCTCAGGTGCCTTGAAGCATTTGCGAAGTTGAGACACATGGAAGACATCATGAACATTTGCGAAGTTTGTAATGCCCCGGATGTAATACTTTCCCTTTTGGGTATATAATATATCTCCGGCTTCATCTATTTCCATTCCGGGTTCTTTGTCTTTCGGGTTTTCGTCATTTTGTTGTGTGAGTGTGTGGCATTCATTCATATCATGTAGACATGTGCATCACATTGCATTCGTGTTGACGGTTGCGTCCGGTTCCGCGGGTTCCTTCCCGTTGTCCGTTTCGCGTTCCGGGGCTCCCTCACGTGTCCGTGACGTCCCGTAGGCCTACTTTGTTGTTTGGGCGTGCAACGTTACCGGTGTGCCGCGAGGTTGTTGTGTGTGTTGTTGTTTTGTTGTGTGCGATACCCGGATGATCAGTAGTGGAGACTCTTACTAGGATTCGATCCGCCTGTGGTTTATTTATCTAAGTTTGGTACTTTGACATTTGGATTTTGCCCTTAGAGGGTTGTGATGTTCTTAATGTATGATGATTGATACTTGAATTGTAATTCTGTGATGTGGCGAGTGTAAGCCAACTATGTTCTGTTTACTATCCCCTCTTTTACATGAGATGTGCAAAGATTACCGAACTTGAGATCATTCTAGGATGGATTTATGCCTTTAAGTCGTGCCTCGACACGTAGGAGGTATAACTCCATCCTGGGCATTACATAAGGACACATATCGGCTCAAGCTCAAGACTCTACATTTTTTATTTTAGTGATCCAAGATCACATTGAGAACATAGGAAAGCCAATACTATTAAAAGGGGATGAGGTGTTGCTTAATGGGTTTCTTGCTCAAAATGCTTAGTGATATGCTCCAAAACCCTCAACCACTCTCTCACATCCACATATGTCCCAAACCAAAAGTCAAACTCGGCCCCACCGAAACCTTCTATCCGGCGCAACCGAGTTCAGTTGACATAGCCACTACCACAAACCCTAGTCACTTCAGTCTCACCGATAGGGATCTCAGTCTCACCGAGATGGGATTGCAAACTCTCTATTTCCCTTCGTAACGTTTCGGTCTAACCAAGATGAGCGATCGGTCCCACCGAGTTCATAATGCAAACTCTCTGTTTCGCCATCGTAACGTTTCGGTCCAACCAAAACGAGCGAATCGGTCCCACCGAGTTTGGCTGACCAACTCTCTGGTTAGCTTATTACCAAAATCGGTCCTACCGAGTTTGTGTAATCGGTCTCACCGAGATTACATTATGCCCTAACCCCGATGAAATTCGTCCTACCGAGTTGATCATATCGGTCCCACCGAAATGCCTAACGGTCACATTATGAACTAAATCGGTCTGATCGAGTTCTCTAATTCGGTCCCACCGAATTTGGTAAATTGTGTGTAACAGTTAGATTTTGTGTGAAGGCTATATATACCCCTCCACCCACTCTTCATTCATGGAGAGAGCCATCAGAACAAGCCTACACTTTCAATACTCATTTTCTGAGAGAGAGAACCACCTACTCATGTGTTGAGATCATGATATTCCTTTCCAACCATATAAATCTGATCTCTAGCCTTCCCAAGTTGCTTTCCACTCAAATCTTCTTTCCACCATGTATCCAAATTTGTGAGAGAGAGTTGAGTGTTGGGGAGACTATCATTTGAAGCACAAGAGCAAGGAGTTCATCATCAACACACCGTCCATTACCTTTTGGAGAGTCATGTCTCCTAGATTGGTTAGGTGTCACTTGGGAGCCTCCGTCAAGATTGTGGAGTTGAACCAAGGAGATTGTACGGCCAAGGAGATCGCCTACTTCATGAAGATGTACCCTAGTGAGGCAAGTCCTTCATGGGCGATGGCCATGGTGGGATAGAGAAGGTTGCTTCTTTGTGGACCCTTCGTGGGTGGAGCCCTTCGTGGACTCGCGCAACCGTTACCCTTCGTGGGTTGAAGTCTCCATCAACGTGGATGTACGATAGCACCACCTATCGGAACCACAGATAAAAAATCTCCGTGTCTACATTGCGTTTACTCCCTCAAACTCCTCCCTTTTACCTTCATATGCAACTGCTTTACATTCCGCTGCTATACTCTTAGAATTGCATGTGTAGGTTGATTGCTTGACTTGTGCATACTTGCTAAAATCTGCCAAGACTTTAAATTGGGAAATGGCTAGGTTTTTATTTGGTCAAGTAGTCTAATCACCCCCCTCTAGACATACTTTTGATCCTACAAGTGGTATCAGAGCTAAGGTCTCCATTTGCCTTGATTTCCATAGCTTTGGTGATCATAGCCTTGGTTTCACAACCTAGGACAGTATGGCGTCTAGTGAGGGAAATTACAACCGTAGAGGTCCTTACTTTGATGGTACTAATTTTGCTAGTTGGAAGCGTAAGATGAAAATGCATATTCCTGGACATAACCCCGTTGTTTGGGATATTGTGTGTATTGGTTTGCAAGGTGAATGCTTTAATGGGAAGGAACCGAATCGTGCAGCATCCGCGGAAGAATTGAAGATGTTGCAATACAACGCTCAAGCTTGCGATATCCTCTTCAACGGATTGTGCCCCAAAGAATTCAACAAAATCAGCCATCTTGAAAATGCAAAGGAAATTTGGGATACTTTGATTGATATGCACAAAGGTACCAACTCCGTCAGGGAATCCAAATTGGATGTGCTTCAAAGTCAGCTTGACAAGTTCAAAATGAATGATGGTGAAGATGTCGCTGAAATGTACTCTAGGCTTGCTCTCGTCACAAATGAGATTGTCGGCTTAGGAAGTGGGGAGATGACCGATAGATTCATCATCAAGAAGATCCTAAGAGCCTTGGATGGAAAATATGATATCGTGTACACATTGATCCAAATGATGCCCAATTACAAAGATCTCAAGCCTACGGAAGTCATTGGAAGAACTGTTGCTCATGAGATGTCACTCAAGGATAAAGAAGAGCTTCACAAGAAGTCTAGTGGTGCTTACAAAGCCTCATGTGATGCTCCTACATCATCAAGAGAGAAACAAGTCTTCAATGAAGAATTGACCTAAATGGCGAATAACTTCAACAAGTTCTACAAGAATAGAAGCAAAGAGAGAAGTTCCAAGTCAAAGTCCTACAATGACAAAAGATCTTCAAGTCGTGAACGAAATTGCTACAATTGTGGAAGACCCGGACACTACTCCAACGAGTGTACGGCTCCCCACAAAAAAAGAGAAGGCTCACCTAAAAGGAGAAGTAGAAGAGAAGAATCAGCACCAAGAGAGAGAAGGAGTAGAGATGATCGTTATGAACAGTGACCCTCTCGTAGAAGCAAGGATTCAGAAAGGAAGAACAAATCATCAAGGAGCTATACAAGACGAAGACATCAAGCTCATGTTGGTGAATAGGTATCCAGTTCCGACTCCGATGACCACTCCGAGAGAAGCTATTACTCCAACTCCAAAGATTCTCAAGATGAAGGTGATGCCAGAATTGCTCTTGTGTCAACCAACTCCTACGACATATTTGACTCACCAAATGAAGGAATTGGAAGATGCTTCATGGCTAAAGGTCCTAAGGTATCACACCCCGAATATCTTGATTGCAATAGTGATGAAGATGACTTGCTAGGAGATGATGATTTACTTGTTGGTAGCAATAGTGATGAAACCTATTGTCGAATTACGGGCTCCGCAAACCCAAGAAATTCGAACACAGGGGCGTGAATGAAGATCTATCCCACTCACGTCTACCTAGCGTCTCGCCCTCGTCCAGAGAAGAGATTCAAGCGAACAACGAGTAAATCACACAAGAGTTTACCCAGGTTCAAGCCACCTTCGGTGTAAAACCCTACTTCCTGCTTTCGTGGATTGTCCTCGGGAGGGCTTGAATATGGATGAATACAGTGGTTCCTGAGCTCAGGAGGGTCAGGAGGCAAGAGTTCTTGCTTCCTTATGCGAGGGCAGAGTTTCTGGATCTGATCCTCTTGCCCCCTCATAGTGGGGATCCTCGGTACTCATATAGGCGGCCAGGGTCCTCTTCCCCCGAAATGTTTAGGCGGGAAGGGATCCCACAACGGCCATTTTGAGCGGGAACACAAGGACGTTCCTACCCTGATAAAAGCAGTCTTCGCCTGCAAAGGGATCCGACGATGACGCAGTGGTGGGCTCGGTGGTGACATCGTCCCTGCCGTCCTTGCGGTCTTTGGTCTTGTTGCACCGAAGGGGAAACCTTTGCCCTGCTCCTCGAGAACGTGCGCCTGCGCTGTCTCCCTTGCACCAAAAAAGCAACTGCGCCGCTGGCACGCGCTAGCACCCGCTGGCGCAGTGCATCACTGCTTGCGTCACTGCCTCCTCCTGAGGTAGACTTGGCCTTGGATTCTCCGCCCCTTCGGAGCAACCTAGCCAAGGCCGCTCCTGAGGGGGTCTTGACGTCGTTCTCCTCACGAATTCTAGCCCCCTCGCGAGGGTCTTGGACAGTTGGTCGATCAGCTGCGTCGTACCAGGCCGTGGGAGCAGTGCGCCGCGGCCCGCAGACAGGCAAGTCTGGGTACCCTGGCTCCCAGGACGCCGACAGTAGCCCCCGGGCCCAAGGTGCGCATGGAGTTGGCTTTGGGGCGAAGCCTTAGTCGAGTACGAAGCGCCGCGGGCCCCAAAAGGCCGCGGGCCAGGCTGGCGCGTGACAATTGGATGGGACGTGGCGACTCCGCTCCCCACGCAGTCTTGGTAACCGTGTGACTTGACAACTCCCTAGATGATACATCTCCAATGTATCTATAATTTTTTATTGTTCCATGCTATTATTTATGATTTTTTGGATGTTTAATGGGCTTTGTCATACACTTCTATATTATTTTTGGGACTAACCTACTAACCCAAAGGCCCAGTCCACATTGCTGTTTTTTGCCTGTTTCAGGGTTTTACAGAAAAGGAATATCAAACGGAGTCCAAACGGAATTAAACCTTTGGGAAAGATATTTTTGGAGAAAATCATGCACGGGAGACTTGAGAACCACGTAATAGGGATGAGGTGGCGTCCACGAGGGTGGGGGCGCGCCCCCTGCCTCGTGGGCACCCCTTCTGGCCCCCGGTACCCTCCTTCCTCTTATTTATACCTACGTACCTCGAAACCATCAGAACAACAGAGAAAACCCTAGTTCCACCACTGTAACCTTCTGTTCCTGTGAGATCCCATCTTGGTTCTGGTTCCGGAGCTCCGCCGGAGGGGGGATCTTCCATGGAGTGCTTCTACATCATCATCATCATCGCCTCACCATGAGTTGTGAGTAGTTTACTACAGACCTTCGGGTCCATAGCTAGTATCTAGATGGCTTTTTCTCTGTCTTCGGATCTCAATACAAAGTTCTCCTCGGTCTTCGAGGAGATCTATTCGATGTAATCTCTTTTTGCGGTGTGTTTGTCGAGATCCGATGAATTGTGGGTTTATGATCAAGATTATCTATGAGAAATATTTGGTTCTTCTCTGAACTCTTTATGTATGATTATAATATCCTTGCAAGTCTCTTCGAATTATTGGTTTGGTTTGGCCTACTAGATCTATAGTTCTTGCAATGGGAGAAGTGCTCGGCTTTGGTTCAATCTTGCGTTGTCCTTTCCCAGTGACAGTAGGGGCAGCAAGGCACGTATTGTATTGTTGCCATCGAGGATAAAAGGATGGGGTTTATATCACTAAGTTTGAGTTTATTCCTCTACATCATGTCATCTTGCTTAAGACGTTACTCTGTTCTCATGAACTCAATACACTAGATGCATGCTGGATAGCGGTCGATGTGTGGAGTAATAGTAGTAGATGCAGAATCGTTTCGGTCTACTTGTCTCGGACGTGATGACTATATATAATGATCATGCCTAGATAGTCTCATAATTATTCTCTCTTCTATCAATTGCTCGACAGTAATTTGTTTACCCGCTGTAGAATATCGCTATCATGAGAGAAGCCACTAGAGAACACTATGGCCCTGATACGTCTCCAACGTATCTATAATTTTTTATTGTTACATGCTATTATTTATGATGTTTTGGATGTTTAATGGGCTTTGTTATACACTTTTATATTATTTTTGGGACTAACCAACTAACCGAAAGGCCCAGTCCAGATTGTTGTTTTTTGCGTGTTTTAGGGTTTTACAGAAAAGGAATATCAAACGGAATGAAACCTTCGGGAGAGATATTTTTGGAGAAAATCACGGACGGGAGACTTGAGAACTACGGAGTACGGGCCACGTGGTGCCCACGAGGGTGGGGGCGCGCCTCCTCGGTCCCATGTAAGGCCCCTGGTGCCCTCCTTCCTCCTATATAAACCTACGTACCCCGAAATCATCAGACGAACAGAGAAAACCCTAGTTCCACCGCGGTAACCTTCTGTTCCCGTGAGATCCCATCTTGGGGCCTGTTCCGTAGCTCCGTCGGAGGGGGGATCTTCCACGGAGTGCTTCTACATCATCGTCATCGCCTCACCATGAGTTGTGAGTAGTTTACCACAGACCTTCGGGTCCATAGCTAGTATCTAGATGGCTTCTTCTCTCTCTTTGGATCTCAATACAAAGTTCTCCTCGGTCTTCGAGGAGATCTATTCGATGTAATCTCTTTTTGCAGTGTGTTTGTCGAGATCCAATGAATTGTGGGTTTATGATCAAGATTATCTATGAGAAATATTTGGTTCTTCTCTGAACTTTTTATGTATGATTATAATATCCTTGCAAGTCTCTTCAAACTATTGGTTTGGTTTGGCCTACTAGATCTATAGTTCTTGCAATGGGAGAAGTCCTTGGCTTTGGGTTCAATCTCGCGGTGTCATTTCCCAGTGACAGTAGGGGCAGCAAGGCACATATTGTATTGTTTCCATCGAGGATAAAAAGATGGGGTTTATATCATATAGCTTGAGTTTATCCCTCTATATCATGTCATCTTGCTTAAGGTGTTACTCTGTTCTTATGAACTCAATACACTAGATGCATGCTGGATAGCGGTCGATGTGTGGAGTTATAGTATTAGATGCCGAATCGTTTCGGTCTACTTGTCTCGGACGTGATGCCTATATATAATGATCATGCCTATATAGTCTCATAATTATTTGCTTTTCTATCAATTGCTTGACAGTAATTTGTTTACCCGCCGCAGAATATTGCTATCATGAGAGAAGCCACTAGAGAACACTATGGCCCCCGGGTCTATTCTCAACATATCAATCTACACCAACTTTACTTTTTCCGCTTTTACTTTCTGTTCTTGTAATCAAAAATACCAAAATATAAACTATCATCTCTATTAGATCTCACTTTCGTAAGTGACCGTAAAGGGATTGACAACCCCTTATCGCGTTGGCTGCGAAGTTCTTATTTGTTTGTGCAAGTGCGAGGGACTCGCGCATGGTCTCCTACTGGATTGATACCTTGGTTCTCAAAAACTGAGGGAAATACTTACACTACTGTGCTGCATCTCCCTTTCCTCTTCGAGGAAATACAACGCAAGCTCGAGAAGTAGCAAGAAGAATTTCTGGAGCCGTTGCCGGGGAGGCTTACGCAAAAGTCATATACCAAGTACCTATCACAAACCCTTATCCTTCGCATTACATTTATTTGCCTCTCGTTTTCCTCCCCCCACTTCACCCTTCTTTTGTCGTGTGTTTATCGTTCGCTTGCTTCTTGTTTGCTTGTGTTTCTATGTGCACTTTATTAGCTTGCATCTTTGCTTGCTAAATTATGAATCCTTATCCACTTGCTAATATTTTTAAGAGATCCAATTATGTTGAACCAATTGCTAGTGAGTTGAGTGAACTAGATTATCTTTATGAGGTTTTGCTTGAAAATTGTGATGAAATATTGAAAGAAAATTATAAAGTGATTCATGATAGCTCTTTGAGTAAAAAGCATGATTGCAATGATGTTATCATAAATTATATTAATGTCAGTTGTGCTAATGATATGAAAAACCCTAAGCTTGGGGATGCTAGTTTTGCTATGACTTCCACTTGTTGCAATAATCATGATTGGGGTGATTCTTCTTATGATCTTGAAAATTTATTTAAGCCCCATGATGAATATGAGATTGAAAATAGTGTTTGCAATAATATTGAAGTGGGTTTGGAAGAGTGTCAACTTTAGATCCCACATATTTGGAGTATGATCAATCTTATGAATTTTTTGATAAAAGTGGGTTTGGAGAGGTCATGACTTTAGTTAATGTTAATCCCACTATTTTGGAAGAGTGTCAACTTCGTATGCATGTGGATCATGTTGAGAATATGTTTTGTGATAGCTATATTGTTGAATTTGCTTATGATCCTACATGCAATTATTATGAGAGAGGAAAATATGGTTGTAGAAATTTTCATGTTACTAAATTACCTCTCGTTATGTTGATATTGCTATCGTTTCTTTCTTCTTCCTTGCATATACTAGATCTTGCTTGTCTTGCTAATTTTTTTCCCTATAAAATGCCTATGCATAGGAAGTATGTTAGAATTAGATGTGATTTTCACATGCTATATGATGCTCTCTTTGTGCTTCAATTGTTATCTTTCATGTGAGCATCACTGAATTCTCAAGCCTATCTTAATGGCTATAAAGGAAGAGCTTGTTGGGAGGCAACACAATTTTTTTTTGCTTCTGTTTTGAATAAATATTTCATCTAGATTCTATTTAGATGTGGTTTTGTGTTTTGTTTAGTGTTTGTGCCAAGTAAAACCTTTGGGAAGACTTGTGTGAAGTTTATATGATCTTGCTGTGAAAAACAGAATCGTTAGCGCTCGCTAGAATAATCACCAGATTTTACTGGAGCGTGCTATTTAGTTGATTATTTTTGAAGATGATTAGTAGACAAATTCCTCATGTTTACCAATTTAGTTTGAATTTTTTGGAGTTACAGAAGTATGCGAAAACTGCATATTACTACAGACTATTCTGTTTTTGACAGATTCTGTTTTTTCGTGTGTTGTTTGCTTATTTCAATGCATTTATGAGTAGTATTGGGAAGTATGAACCATAGAGAATTTGTAATACAGTAGGTTTAACACCAATATAAAAAAAGAATGATTTCATGGCAGTACCTTTGTGTCGTGGAATTAGCACGGCAGATGTCCGGTTTAGAGGACTTAGGTGTGAGGCCATCGCACGGGTTAGCTTGAAGAGGTTAAAAGCACGCAAAGGACACATAGGGTTTATACTAGTTCGGCCCCTTCAATGAAGGTAAAAGCCTACGTCTAGTTTGGTGTGGTATTGCTTGTGTGTCGATGAACAGGGAGTGGATCGCTTGCATGTGTCTCGAGCTGTTATTTCTTGTCCCTGAACCGTCGTCGGGTCGTCCCTTTATATAGGAGGTGACGCCCGGTCCGGTTTACAGAGTCCCGAGGTCGGTTCATAATCGTGTCCGCCTCGGTCTCTACTCTTTCTATCTTACACCTCAAGTTACATGATATGACGGTTTATAAACCGTAAGCTTTACACATGGGCCCTAAGCCTCTATGGGCCGTAACCTCTGGTTCATATTCTACTGGGCTTGTGATAATACAACTATGTCAGTGTAATTCGGATCTTCCTGGCCAGCTTATACCTGCTAGTAATATCCCTGACATTAGGCCCCAGATTGATTTGAACTTGTTCAGGTCAGCCTTCTAAGTCTTTGCATAAATTTCTTTTCTGCAGTTTATCTGCTTCATAAACCGGCCATGACGTCATCTCCGGGAATCACCTTAATTCGTCGTGACATCACCTCCGCATTTATTGCTCACCTCTGTCTGTTACCTTTGTTAAATGCCATCCCGAAAATCGAGGCGACATCGCAATCTTTATCCAATCTCTGACCTCCTCGATTCCTGCGCTTACCGTTTCATCTCTTCGGCTTATAAATACCGCTGGGGTCTGCCTCTTTTTTCCCCTTCTGCATTCGTCTTCTCCATCTCCATTGCTCGAAGCTCTGCCGCCGCTCTTCGAGCTCGTCGTCGTCCTTGAGCCAGGCCGCTGCATCACCCTGATCGTGACCAGAGCACTTCACCGCCGCCCTCTTCTTCGTCAGGTACTCCTTCTTCCTCACTGTAGATCTCAAACTAGGGTTCCTTCTATAGCTTCCGCCATGAAACCTTGAAGCTTTTACTCTTCGTCCCCATAGGCCAACCTTGCTGTAAGCTCAGATAGATTTAGCTTTGACCCGAATCCATGCGTTTCCGCTCTGCCATTGTAACCCTAGTTCTTCGAACTTTATCAGTTTAGATTAGATCTGTAGAGAGACCTCTGCAGCCCTTCCTGTATATTACTTGCGTTTTATTCCATATTTTCCTTGTGCCTTAGATCTAGATTTACCTCAACTCTTTGTAGGAGTTGTTTCTTCATACTATAGATCTGTAGCTTGTCTTCTCCGGTTTAGTCAATCATACGCTTTCTTTGACGGGTTAGAAGTAAGCCCGTATCCATAATTGACGGTTTAGCTTCCTCTTTTCCTGTTATCATAAACCGGTAGCCGTTCACCTCGCATCTGCTTCCGGGTCGTCAATGCCATTAGTCCCTTGTCTAAACCGTCGATTAGGTCCATAATTTTATACCATGCTCCGGTTTTATGCTTCAGCAATTGGTAAACCGGATTTTGTACTGTACTTTTCAGCATTTCCTTATTCCGAACGATGGCCAAGCAGTTCGTCGCTTGCAACTGGGCTCTTTCCCACATTACTGAGGATGACTTAACGAACGCCGCTTCAATCGGTATTCTGGGTCCTAAAGAGGTTCTGCACTGGCGGCCCCCAGGAGATGAATGTCCCCCTACTCCTAAAGAAGGAGAGGTCATTGTTTTCTTTGATCACTTGGCCCGGGGTTTTAGCCCTGCCGGTTCAAAATTCTTCCGGGATGTATTAGCCGCTTTTCAGCTCCATCCTCAGGACGTAGGTCCGAATTCTATATCAAATATCTGCAATTTTCAAGTCTTCTAAGAAGCATATCTTCAAGAAGAACCATCAGTGGATCTGTTCAGAGACTTTTTCCATTTAAACTGGCGGACAGAGTTTACTAACGGGCCGCATCAAGAGTTGGGCGGCGTCACCATTCAAAAGAGAAAGGATGTGAGCTTCCCTCACGCTGCCCTTCACACGCACCCCAAGGAATGGAACCAAACGTGGTTCTATTGTATAGATACATCGCGTGAAGGAGAAAACCCGCTGCCGGGTTACCGCGCATATCTCCTACCTGAGGATCATCCCCTGCCGCAGCGCCTCAGCGCCCTGGACCGTGCCCGGTTTGCCCCTCAACTTTCTAAGCTTAGGGCCTTTGTGGCCAACGGCTTAACCGGAGTAGACTTTGTTCCTTGTTGCTTGCCTGGAGCATTCTTCCACTGAGCTAGCGCTCAGGCCTGATGTGCGAGTATATTGGTAAACCGGATGATCATCAGCGCCACATTGATATAATACTTCCTGAAAAAGAAGTCGCTGAATCCGCAAAGAAAATGCTCAACATCTCTCTGGAAGAGTGCGGCCGGACCGGTTTAGCTCCATTCTGCGAAAACAATAAACCGCCAGCAGTAAGTTCTTTCTGATCTTTTCTGTTTGTTCTGATCCGGCCATATCAATTGTCTTCCATTTATTTCCTATCTTCTGCACAGGGCATCGACCCCTTTTGGAAAAGGAAATCTCAAGATAAAGCAGCCAAGAAACCACGCCGGAAAACTTATGCTGTTAAGAAAAAGAAGGCTGTTGCCGCCTCCGGTTCACACCCCGAGGAAGATGATCCGGACTCAGAGGTATGAATCAAACCTTGTACGCTTTATCCTCCCTTTGTCTAAATTTATGTTTAACAGTGTCTTTCCATAGGATTTGGCGGAAGGAAGTAAATCGGCGGAAGTTGAGGTAATTTCTCTCTCTTCAGACTCAGAAACGCTGCCCCCCAAAATCCGCCGGGTGTCCCGGAAATACCCTTTTTCTCATCCTTACGCTCAATTGGACCCCAAACTTATTTTGAAGAAGCAGCAGCATGAAGCACGCCGGACCACGCGCCATAGTGGCCACGTGGTGGAATCATCCGGAATACCTCTTACTCCGGCTCGCAGGCGCCGCTCCGAGGTTTTAGTTTCTCCAACTCTTCTTCATCCAATAGCCGGGCTCATACGTAAACCGCTTAAACCGTCTGGTCCTAACTATCAGGACGCTCCTTTGTCCTCTTCCAGCGAGTCGACTGCTACACAGGTCCCAGTGCTAAAGATCGTGCCTGGGTAAGTCCTTTTCAACATCCGGTTTATCTTCATGATTCTTATTGTTCCTTTTATCTCATCAGAAAGCCGAAGCCTATAAAGAAGGCAAAGGCAAATAAAGCGGTTGCTAAAACTACTGTCGTTGAACCGACTGATGATCCTGAAGCGGCCATCCTTCCAGAAGACATCCCTGATGCTCAGTTTAATGATTCTCTCCCTATGGATCGTGACGATGTCGCTGCTCCAGAAGGTGACAATACAGAGAATGTAGATGAACCGGCGAGTCCTGTCCGGGTTAGCCCTCCTAGGGCTAGCCCGGCTCCTGTCAGCCCGACGCCTACCACTGCCCCTCTCCGACCAACTGCCACTTCGTCCCCGGACGTTGAGATAACCGGATTAGGTTTCACTGTCCCCACTGAGCCTGTCATCTTGACCAAGCACAATGCCAAGGAGGACAATCTTCAACAAGACAAAGGCAAGTGGAGCACAGACTTATCTAGTTATGCCGAGTTGAGTGCCTAGGAGCTTCATTCCGGGTATCTAAACCGGCTCGTTACCAACCGCGAGTATGAAGCCGGGTTGGTTAATATGATGAAGGACAAGTATGAGGTAATTTCCTCCTTTTACTTGTTTCTGTTTTGTATTCTTTGCAATCCTGTCTTAAGGCCATAGTAGCCCCCAAGTGCCAGTTTAGCTTCATTGTAGGTGAACCGGGACTTCCAGTGTATCTGAAAATGAACTTACATTAGCCCCCAAGTGCCAGGGGTATAACTTGTTTTATGCGCTTGGGACTTGTCTGAAAATCTCTTTCGTGACTTCAATTGCACATTAGCCCCCAAGTGTCAAGTGTATAACTTGTTATATGCTTGAGACTTGATTAATCTGCCTTCTTAATCCGTTTGGTTTCCTTGTAGGCTGACTTTACCCGGAGGGCTGCAGAGGTAACTGAACTCCAGAATAGCTTGGCTATTAATGAAACTGCCTCTGCCAAAGCCAAGGAAGAACTTGTGCTTACCTTAACCAACATGGAGAAACTGAAAAAGGACTTTGAAGCGGAGCGGTCCACATGGGAAGTGCAGAGGAATGCTCTTGAGAAAAGAGCAAAGGACGCTGAGGCTGCGCTTAATCCGGACACACAGGAGCTGACCGGTTTAAGACAGCAAATAGAACTTATGACTTCTGCTATCTTCGGTGAGCACTTGTCTGCATATGTTTTTCATCTTTGCAATCCTTGTTCCGCTCCGGTTTAACTCTGACAAACATATGTAGGGCGGCGCATAACTCATCTTGGAGGTGATGTCCGGAAGAAGCTCAAGGCCTCTTATACCCTGGTGGAGCAGCTGTATTTCGGCGCTCAAAGGGTTATAAGTGCAATGTCCCATCATAAACCGGCCCCAACTACCATCCAAGGTACTTTGGAGAAGCTATCTGTCCTGCCTGTACGCTTGGTGGAAGTGAAGAAATCTGCTGCACAGGCCGGCTCTCTTATAGCACTGACCCGGGCCAAGGCATGGGTTCCGGACTTTGATCCGGAGGAGGCTATGAACGGATATCCTAGCAATAAAGAGGATGGATCTACATTCTCTGCCGAAGACCTCCGTGCCTTAACCAAAGAGATGCGCCCACTCGCCAACGACCTTGCCGATGAAGCTGATCTGACAAGGTATCATCCGACCTATGACTTAGAAAATGAATGGGTGGAGCGGCCGGTTTACGACACTAAGAATCTGATCCCACCGGTTCGTGGCCATACTTTCGCTCCAGATGTTGATCCGTCAGATCTTATCAACGAGGAAATGTACTTCCGTGCCCTCTCCAAGATTGATTGGCGCGCTCCTGATTTCCAGCCACTACCTAAAGATGAAGAAGATCCGGAACAAGCCGACCCTCAGCCTTCACAGCGTGAAGAGGAATCATAAACCGTCCGGTTTAATTTGCAGTGGCTAAACACTTTGCCCAAAACTTTAAACTTGTATTTGTTCCAATGCGGATGTGACAGCTTGACTTGGCGTCTGCCAATTTAATCCTTTGTTTTGCCATGGTTTATCCGTTTATTTTATCTGTGCCTGCATAAATGAGGCTAAAAAAGATGTCCTGGTGGTTTACCACCGGACCTATTATACTGCTCCAATAAATATAGATATATCAAAGGAATGTCTGGTTGTATACCAAAAATACCTCATACCTCTGATTAAGTGTGCCCGACGTCCTTAATCCAGTAGGCATAATTAAAAGTGTAGATGCTGATGAGGCTCTTGGCTCTCTTGGCGTTTGCCTGATGACTGTTCCGGGTTATGATAAACGCCGGTTTAACTCATGCTGGTGTTCATGACCCAGACTTTAAACTCATGCTGGTGTTCATGACCCAGACTTTTAACTTTGCAGATATATGGTCAACTTTGAAGTTGCCCAATTCCGGATCAATAGACTTGGATAACAACAAAAACCTGTAAAATCGCAGAAACAAAGCATTTTTGGCAAATAAGACCATGTAGTCGAGGCTTTTTACGAGCTGCCAGGCTCCAAATTCGAGACTTTTTGCGAGCCGCCAGGCTCCAGGCTTTTTGTGAGCGGCCTTTAAGCTCTAGGCATTTTTTTAAGAGCGGCCTTTAAGCTCTTGGCTTTTCGCGAGCTGCCAGGCTCCTTATTTAAGGCTTCTGATTCGAATACGATCAGTAAACCGGACCAAAGGGGTTAAGCTAGGATTCGAATACGATCATGTAGCCCCCAATGGCCTTGAGAAAATTTTATGACGCTTCTGATTCGAATACGATCAGTAAACCGGACCAAAGGGGTTAAGCTAGGATTCGAATACGATCATGTAGCCCCCAGTGGTTTTGAGAAGTTTTTATGAAGCTTTCGATTCGAATACGATCAGCAAACCGGACCAAAGGGGTTAAGCTAGGATTCGAATACGATCATGTAGCCCCCAGTGGTTTTGACATTGCACTGATCAGTGGATTCGAATATGATCCAAGTCGGACCCAAAAGGGGTTAAGCTATGATTCGAATACGATCAAGAAGCCCCCTAGTTAGTTTGACTATGTTCTCTTTGGTTCGAATACGACCTATGTTTGAACAGGAGGCCCCCTAGCGACCGTACAGGCAGGGTACCTATATGGGAGTTGCGCTTGTGTGGAAAACCCTCTTTGGTCCCTTATATAATTGTCCTGCATATCAAAATAGACAGAAAAAAGCATCTTGTTTTCTTGATGAAAATGATATATATCAAGAGAAATAAACTTTAGATGGATATCACCTGAGTGAATTCCCATAAGACACTTATATTTGAAGAAGATTGATGATCCCCCGGTTTACCTGGGGTGCCGGTTTATTTATTAATCATAATATATACAGGATACATGAAGCGGAGCCCATGGCTCATGTGTAGTAAGGCCGCAGAAGAGCAATGTTCCACGGCCTCTTCGTCTCTTCCTCTGCTGTCCGTGAGTCTTTATGTTCTCGAACGTCCACCAGGTAGTATGAACCGTTGTGTAGGTTCTTGCTGACCACAAAGGGTCCTTCCCAAGTTGGGGATAATTTGTGCATATCTGTCTGGTCTTGGATGAGCCCGAGCACCAGGTCCCCCTCCTGGAACGTCCTGGTCTTAACCCGGCGGGTGTGATATTGGCGCAGGTCTTGCTGATAAATTGCTGATCGTGCCGCTGTTGTGTCCCGTTCCTCATCCACCCGGTCTAAGTTGTCCTGCCTTGCTTGCTCATTGGCCGCTTCAACATAAGCTGCCACCCGTGGTGAGTCGTGCTGGATATCACTAGGGAGAACCGCCTCAGCACCATATACCATGAAGAAGGGCGTATAGCCTGTAGACATGTTAGGCATAGTGTTGATGCTCGAGAGGACAGAAGGTAACTCCTCAACCCAGCAACCGGGTGTTCTTTTCAAGGGAGTCATAAGTCGGGGCTTGATGCCTCGCAAGATCTCTTGGTTGGCCCTCTCAGCCTGACCATTGCATTGAGGGTGAGCTACTGAAGACACATCCAGGCGAATATGTTCCCTTTGGCAAAACTCTTCCATCTCTCCTTTAGATAGATTGGTGCCATTATCAGTAATGATGTTGTGTGGAAAGCCAAACCGGAAAATTACCTTTTTGATGAATTTAACCGCTGTTGCCGCATCACACTTACTGACAGGCTATGCCTCAATCCACTTTGTAAACTTGTCAACTGCCACCAACAGGTGGGTTTTATGATCTTGGGATCATTTAAAAGGTCCAACCATATCAAGCCCCCAAGTTGCAAACAGCCAAGTAATTGGAATCATCCGCAGCTCCTTCGCCGGAACAAGAGCACGCCGTGAAAATTTCTGACAAGCGTCGCATCTCCGGACTAGATCCTCCGCATCAGCATGGGCCGTTAACCAGTAGAACCCGTGACGAAAAGCCTTGGCTACCAATGATTTTGAACTGGCGTGATGACCACAATCTCCTTCGTGTATCTCTCGATGAATATCACTGCCTTCTTCCGACGATACACAGCGCTGAAATACCCCAGAAACGCTGCGGTGATGAAGTTCTCTGTTGAAGATAGTCATAGATTTGGATCGCCGGATTATCTGCCTAGCTTCAACCTCATCATCCGGCAACTCTCCTCGGCTCAGGTACGCCAAGTAAGGGAGTGTCCAATCCGGAATAACATGAAGCGCTGCAACTAGATGTGCATCCGGATCAGGAACAGCCAAATCCTCCTCCGATGGTACCTGAATCGATGGACAGTGTAATTCATCCAAGAAGGTATTTGGTGGAACCGGTTTACGCTTTGAGCCCAGCCTCATTAATGCATCGGCCGCTTCATTTTTCCGCCAGTCTATGTGATCCACCTAATATCCCTTAAAATATCCTGCAACCGCTTCAACTTCTCGCCTGTAAGCTGCCATGAGCGGATCTTTAGAGTCCCACTTGCCAGACACTTGTTGCGTCACTAGATCCGAATCACCAAAACACTTGACCCGGCTCAAGTTCATC
>LR738713.1:132697794-132744640 GCA_902687465.1 Secale cereale
TTCTCTGTTGAAGATAGTCATAGATTTGGATCGCCGGATTATCTGCCTAGCTTCAACCTCATCATCCGGCAACTCTCCTCGGCTCAGGTACGCCAAGTAAGGGAGTGTCCAATCCGGAATAACATGAAGCGCTGCAACTAGATGTGCATCCGGATCAGGAACAGCCAAATCCTCCTCCGATGGTACCTGAACCGATGGACAGTGTAATTCATCCAAGAAGGTATTTGGTGGAACCGGTTTACGCTTTGAGCCCAGCCTGCTTAATGCATCGGCCGCTTCATTTTTCCGCCAGTCTATGTGATCCACCTAATATCCCTTAAAATATCCTGCAACCGCTTCAACTTCTCGCCTGTAAGCTGCCATGAGCGGATCTTTAGAGTCCCACTTGCCAGACACTTGTTGCGTCACTAGATCCGAATCACCAAAACACTTGACCCGGCTCAAGTTCATCTCCTTAGCCATCCATAGGCCGTTAAGGAGGGCTTCATATTCAGCAGCATTGTTAGTGCAAGGGAACATGAGTCGGAGGACATAACAAAACTTGTCACCTCGTGGGGAGGTTAACACGACTCCAGCCCCCGAGCCTTCTAATTTTCTTGAACCGTCAAAGTGGATAGTCCAGTATGTATGATCCGGCTTCTCCTCTGGTGCTTGCAATTCTGTCCAATCATTGATAAAATCTACCAATGCTTGGGATTTAATAGCAGTACGGGGTACATACTTCAATCCGTGTGGGCTAAGCTCAATGGCCCACTTTGCTACTCTGTCAGTAGCTTCTCTGTTCTGGATTATATCCCCCAATGGAGCTGAGCTGACAACAGTAATTGGGTGGCCCTGGAAATAGTGCTTCAGCTTCCGGTTTGCCATGAACACGCCATATACCAGCTTCTGCCAGTGTGGATACCTTTGCTTTGATTCAATTAGAACCTCACTGACGTAGTAAACCGGGCACTAAACCGGATATTCCTTGCCTGCTTCCTTACATTCCACCACAATTGCCACGCTAACTGCATGGGCATTGGCGGCCACATATAACAGCAGCGGCTCATTAGCAACAGGGGCAGCAAGAACTGGCGGCTCTGCTAATTGCCGCTTCAAATCCTCGAACGCAGCGTTTGCAGCATCGCTCCATATAAACCGGTCTGTCTTTTTCAACATCTGATAAAGTGGGATCGCCTTTTCTCCCAAACGGCTGATGAATCGGCTCAACGCTGTAATCCGGCCTGCTATGCGCTGGACATCATTGATACAAGCCGGTTTAGTCAAGGATGTGATCGCCTTGATCTTCTCCTGGTCGGCCTCTATTCCTCTGTTTGATACTAAGAATCCAAGGAGCTTGCCTGCCGGAATACCAAAAACGCACTTCTCCGGATTAAGCATCATCTTATAAACCCGGAGGTTGTCAAAGGTTTCCTTTAGGTCTTCTATCAGCGTCTCCTCCTTCCTTGACTTCACCACAATGTCATCAACATAGGCATGAACATTTTTTCAGATCTTCCCTTTGAGACAGTTCTGTACGCAACGCTGGTAAGTTGCTTGGGCACTCTTGAGCCCAAAGGGCATAAACACATATCAGAAGGCTCCGAAGGGAGTTATGAAAGATGTCTTCTACTGGTCCTTAACTGCCATCTTGATTTGATGATAATCTGAATATGCATCCAAAAAACTTAGCCGCTCACATCCTGCCGTAGCATCAATAATCTGATCAATACAGGGGAGAGCAAAAGGATCAGTTGGACAAGCCTTGTTTAAGTTTGTGTAATCCACACACATCCGTAACTTTCCATTTTTCTTTAACACCGGTACCGGATTAGCCAATCACTCCGGATGGAACACCTCAACTATGAACCCTGCGGCCAAAAGCCTAGCCACTTCCTCACCTATGGCCTTGCGCCTCTCCTCATTGAAGCGGTGCAGGTACTGCTTGACCGGTTTAAACTTCGGATCAATATTAAGACTGTGCTCAGCGAGTTCCCTCGGTATACCTAGCATGTCAGAAGGTTTCCATGCAAAGATATCCCGATTCTCATGGATGAACTCGATGAGCGCGCTTTCCTATTTGGGGTCTAAGTTAGCGCTGATAGTGAACTGCTTGGATGAATCGCCTGGTACAAAGTCAACTTGCTTGGTTTCCTCTGCCGATTTAAACTTCAACACCGGATCATGCTCTGTAGTTGGCTTTTTTAACGGGGACATATCTGCCGGATCGACGTTGTCCTTGTAGAATTTCAACTCCTCCGTAGCACAGACTGCCTCTGCATAGGCTGCATCTCCTTCCTCACATTCCAATGCGATCTTGGGACTTCTGTGAACCGTGATGGTTCCCTTGTGACCCGGCATCATGAGCTGTAGATAAACATAGCACGGTCTAACCATGAACTTGGCGTAAACCGGTCTCCCAAATAGAGCATGATATGGGCTCCGGATCTTTACGACCTCAAAGGTCACTATATTTGACCTAGAATCCTGCTCATCCCCAAAGGCGACTTCTAGATCAGTTTTCCCAACTGGATAAGCCGATTTACCTGGCACCACTCCATGGAATACCGTGTTGGATTGTCTCAACTTCTTGTTTGTCAACCCCATACGCCGGAAAGTCTCATAATATAAGATGTTGATGCTGATGCCGCCGTCCATGAGTACCTTTGTGAATTTGTAGCCACCCACCTGTGGTGCAACCACTAGGGCCAACTGGCCCGGATTATCAACCCGTGGCGGGTGATCCTCCCTACTCCATACAATAGGTAGTTCCGACCAATGTAGAAAACGTGGCGTTGCCGATTCAACTGCGTGCACTGCCCGCTTCAGAACCTTTTGATCTCGTTTGCACAAACTCGTGGTAAAAACATGGTACTGTCCACTACTTAGCTCCCTCGGATTACTCTGATATCCGGATTGTTGTTGCTGCTGGCGCTGCTGATTGCCTTGGTTGTTGTAACAACCCTGACCATGTTGCTGGTTTCCTTGGTTGTTGTAACCACCCTGACCATGCTGCTGATTACCTTGGTTGTTGTAACCGCCATGATATCCTGATCCGGAACCATTACCCTCGTAAACCGGAACCCGAGCCGCCGCCGGGGGGTCCGTGGTTATATCTGGCTTGCTTCATGGCCTCTATCATGATCTTGCAGTCCTTCCATAAATGCTTAGACGGGTGTCCCTCCGTACTGTGTTTAGGGCAAGGCTCATTTAGCTGTTGATCTAGATTGATGGATACCCCCTCGCTACGTGGAGGTGGCCTACCCTTGCGGCGCTAAAAGTTTCCTTGAACATTGGTATTGGCCACAAAATCAGAGCCGCCCTCTGCTTTCCGCTTACCATTGTAAGCTGTCCCTACCAGATTAGCTTGTGCCAGTTTACCGGCCTTGTTTGCTTTCCCGGACTTGTTTCCATCTGCATCTGGGTACTTAGTGTTATCAGAATCCCCAAATTTCACCAGAGCGCTCATGAGTGTTCCCATGTCATTACAATCACGCTTGAGCCGTCCTAACTTCAGTTTCAGAGACTCAAACCGGCAATTGTTTTCCAATGTCACTATCGCCGTACTAGGAATGATGCTATTGGAAGAATGCAGGATTTATGATACTCGTCGCACCCAGGTGCTCATGGGCTCCTGCTCTCCTTGAACACATGCTGCTAAGTCTACCACTGACATTGGTTGCTTGCACGTGTCTTTGAAATTTTTGATAAACTGGCGACGCAGCTCACCCCATGATCTGACGGAGTTGGGTGGTAGGCCCTTTAACCATGTCCGGGCTGTGCCCTCAAGCATCATGGTGAAGTACTTGGCGCATGCCGCTTCATCCACATCAAGCATCTCCAAAGCCATCTCATAGCTCTCAACCCACGCCTCTGGAGCCAGGTCTGCCGTATAGTTGGGTACCTTGCGTGGACCTTTGAAGTCTTTGGGTAATTTTACGCTTCGTAAAGCGGGGACGAGACACTGTACTCCAAAGGAACTCGCCGTGACTCCCGTTTCTGCTATGGTTGGGTGAACCGGCGTCGTTTGACGGGTGTCCTCGCGGGCAGTTTGCCTGGCATGGTTTACCGCCTCTTGGGCGGGCGCCTCTGCTCCTGCCGGATTATCCTGCCTGTGACGTTGACGTCTCCGCTCGCTGCTAGACACGGCCGGTTCATCCCAGTGCCTAGTGTAACTCCGGCTTTGGCGGGGGGTTGAATGAATCCTCTCCTTGCTGTAATAGTACGCCTGCTGCTGTGTCAGCGCCGTGTCCAGCAATTCCTTAGCCCGGCGTGCTTCCATCGCCAAGGGGGATGTCCCCTCAATGAGTAAAGCGGCCAGTCGTGAAGCGGCGGCGACAATGTTGTCCAACGGGTTAGAATAATGGCCGGGAGGGGTGGGTATGTGCGGCGTTGGCACAACTTGACGATTTCGCTCTGCGGTCGGCGGTTGAATCGACGCGCCAGTCCCTGGGGTTCCACCTCGGTTTACCTCTGGGCGGTTACTGGTTTCCGCCCCTGGTGTGCCAAAGAGATTCCTTGCCTCGTAAATCGACGGTCGACGAGTTTGCTATCTTCTATACATTACCTCCTGTGCAGAAGTCTGATCCACCCTGAGCCGGAAAGCTTGGGAGTCTAGCTCTGCTTGCCTCGTAGCTATCATGGCTTTCTCTGCGTACAGATCCCGTTTAGCCTGCTCAATTCGGCCCTTCAGTTGAAGGATCTCCGCATCATGCTGCGCCTTGTTGGCAGGGGCCACTTCTGCTGTTGCAAGTACCGTCAATTCTCCAACCAAGGTGGATAGGGCATTACAGGGCGACGAGGCTTGGTTGCTTGCTCCAGCACCAGCTACCTCTGAGGTGAACTCCCCGGTCGTCGAGGGCTGCTGCATAGACTGTGATCCGGCCATGAAAACAGCCACCCGGTTCGGCAGATCAAAAGGGTCCGGAATACTATCGCCATTGGATATACCCTCAGATCGGCCGTCCTGCAACAGATACAAAGATTCGGTCTCCCCGGATGAAGATTCATCGTCAGAATAGACAACTGTCTCGCCACCAGAATCTGATCTGTCCTCGGCTTGGACTCCATGTACTGCTCCAACGAAGACACGCTTCACGGCGGGCTGAATCCGGGCTGATCTCGCACGCTGAGCCGGCTCGATGATGTTGGGGAAGATGTCCGGCTCAGGTCCCGGTTCACCAATCTTGCCGATGAAAACGTGGATGCCGCCGAAGGGGACCCGGTACCCGTATTCGATTGAATCGGCCTCGGGGCCCCAGCCTGCGTCGTCAATGTAGATCCGGCCGCGGCGGCTCTTGGTCATCCGGCCAACCGCGAAACCCTTGAGTCCTTTAAAGCTGCCCTTCAAGAACTCGAAACCATCGTGCGATAGCCCCACGGTGGGCGCCAACTGTCGTGGAATTAGCACGGCAGATGTCCGGTTTAGAGGACTTTGGTGTGAGGCCATCGCGCGGGTTAGCTTGAAGAGGTTAAAAGCACGCAAAGGACATAGAGGGTTTATACTAGTTCGGCCCCTTCGATGAAGGTAAAAGCCTACGTCTAGTTTGGTGTGGTATTGCTTGTGCGTCGATGAACAGGGAGTGGATCGCTTGCCTGTGTCTCGAGCTGTTGTTTCTTGTCTCTGAACCGTCGCCGGGTCGTCCCTTTATATAGGAGGTGACGCCCGGTCCGGTTTACAAGGTCCCGAGGCTGGTTCATAATCGTGTCTGCCTCGGTGTCTACTCTTTCTATCTTACACCTCAAGTTACATGATATGACGGCTTATAAACCGTAAGCTTTACACATGGGCCCTAAGCCTCTATGGGCCGTAACCTCTGGTTCATATTCTACTGGGCTTGTGATAATACAACTATGTCAGTGTAATTCGGATCTTCCTGGTCGGGTTATACCTGCTAGTAATATCCCTGACACTTTGAGTAGTTGTTTGTTTTCTTATACTAACGGAGCTCACGATATTTTTTTGTCTAAGTTTTGTGTTGTGAAGTTTTTAAGTTTTGAGTATTGCTTTGATGGACTATGGAACAAAGAGTAGCAAGAGCCTAAGCTTGGGGATGACCAAGGCACCCCAAGGTAAAATTCAAGGACAACCAAAAGCCTAAGCTTGGGGATGCCCCGGGAAGGCATCCTCTCTTTTGTCTTCATCTATCAGTAACTATACTTGGAGCTATATTTTTATTCACCACATGAAATGTGTTTAGCTTGGAGCGTCTTGTATAATTTGAGTCTTTGCTTGTTCGTTTGCCACAATTATCCTTGCTGGACACACCTATTTGAGAGAGTTAAATATGGCCTAGGAATTGATAAAACACTCTATGTGCGTCACTTATATCTTTTGAGTTGAATAGTTTTTGCTCTAGTGCTTCACTTATATCTTTTAGAACACGGTGGTGATAATATTTTGAAAAATTGTTGGTCTCTCATGCTTCACTTATATCCATTTGAGAGTCTATTAAAACAGCATGGTAATGTGTTTAGGCTAAAAAACTAGTCTTCACATGATAGACATCCAATATCAATGTAGTAAAAACTTTCACACTAAGTACATTGAATATGATGAGAAGTTGGATCTTGATAATTGTTTTGAGATATGAGGATAGTGATATTAGAGTCATGCTAGTGGAGTTATTATGAAATTGAGAAATGCTTGTGTTAAGGTTAGTGATTCCCGTAGCATGCACGTATGGTGAACCGCTATGTGACGAAGTTAGAGCATGAGGTATTTGTAAAGTGTCAACCTTTGTGTGGAGTTCGGGGGCGCGCGATGGTTAACTCCTACCAACCTCCCCCCTAGGAGCATGCGTTGATTGCTTTGTTTTGATGACTCGTAGATTTTTGCAATAAGTATATGAGTTCTTATGACTAATGTTGAGTCCATGGATTATACGCACTCTCATCCTTCCACCATTGCTAGCCTCTCTTGTACCGTGTATCTTTTGCCGGTACCATACACCCACTATTTATCCTTCCTCAAAATAGCAACCATATTATTCCTCAAAACAGCCACCATAGCTACCTATCATGGCATTTCCATAGCCATTCCGAGATATATTGCCATGCAACTTTCCACTGTTCCGTTCATATGACACGCATCATATTGTCATATTGCCATGCATGATCATGTAGTTGACATCGTATTTGTGGCAAGGCCACCATGCATAATTTTTCATACATGTCACTCTTGATTCATTGCACATCCCGGTACACCGCCGGAGGCATTCATATAGAGTCATATTAGTTCTAGTATCGAGCTGTAATATCGAGTTGTAATTCAATGAAAGTGTGATGACCATCATTGTTAGTGCATTGTCCCATGTGAGGAAAGGCTAAATTAGAAAAGCCCCTCCACAAAAAAAAGGAGAAAAAAAGAAAGGCCAAAGAAAAAATGAAAGGCCCCCAAAAAAGGGACAATTGCTACTATCTTTTCCCACACTTGTGCTTCAAAGTAGCACCATGTTCTTCATGATAGAGAGTCTCATGTTTAGTAACTTTCATATACTAGTGGAAATTTTCATTTAGAACTTTGCTTGTATATTCCAACGATGGGCTTCCTCAAATGCCCTAGGTATTCATGAGCAAACAAGTTGGATGCACACCCACTTAGTTTCTTTTGTCGAGCTTTCATACATTTTTAGCTCTAGTGCATCCGTTGCATGGCAATTCCTACTCACTCACATTGATATCTATTAAATGGGCATCTCCATAGCCCGCTGATACGCCTAGTCGATGTGAGACTATCTCCCTCATTTTTGTCTTCTCCACAACCACCTCTCTATTCCACCCATAGTTCTATGTCCATGGCTCACGCTCATGTATTGCGTGAAAGTTGAAAGGTTTGAAAGAATAGAGTATGAAAACAAATGCTTGGCTGAAATCAGGGTTGTGCATGATATGAATATTTTGTGTGATGAAGATGGATCATAGCCAGACTATATGATTTTGTAGGGATAACTTTCTTTAGCCATAGTATTTTTTAGAAGACATGATTGCTTTGTTAGTATGCTTGAAGTATTATTATTTCTTATGTCAATATAGACTTTTGTCTTGAATCTTTCAGATCTGAACATTCATGCCACAATTAAGAGAATTACATTGAAAAATTATGTTGGTTCGCATTCCACATCAAAAATTATGTTTTTATCATCTACCCACCCGAGGACGAGCAGGAATTAAGCTTGGGGATGCTAGATACGTCTCCAACGTATCTATAACTTTTGATTGTTTCATGCTATTATTTATGATATTTCATATGTTTAATTGGCTTTGTTATACACTTTTATATTATTTTTGGGACTAACCTACTAACCCAAAGGCCTAGTCCAGATTGATATTTTTTGCCTATTTCAGGGTTTTACAGAAAAGGAATATCAAACGGAGTCCAAACAGAATGAAACCTTCGGGAGAGATATTTTTGGAGAAAATCACGCACGGGAGACTTGAGAACCATGGAGTAGCGGCCACGTGGTGCCCACGAGGGTGGGGGGCACCCCCCTGCCTTGTGGGTCCCACGTAAGGCCCCCGGTGCCCTCCTTCCTCCTATATAAACCTATGTACCCCGAAACCATCATACAAATAGAGAAAACCCTAGTTCCACCGCCGTAACCTTCTGCTCCCGTTAGATCCCATCTTGGGGCCTATTCCGGAGCTCCGCCGGAGGGGGGATCTTCCACGGAGTGCTTCTACATCATCATCATCGCCTCACCATGAGTTGTGAGTAGTTTACCACAGACCTTCGGGTCCATAGCTAGTATCTAGATGGCTTCTTCTCTCTCTTTGGATCAATACAAATTTCTCCTCGGTCTTTGAGGAGATCTATTCGATGTAATCTATTTTGCGGTGTGTTTGTCGAGATCCGATGAATTGTGGGATTATGATCAAGATTATCTATGAGAAATATTTGGTTCTTCTCTGAACTCTTTATGTATTATTATAATATTCTTGCAAGTCTCTTCGAATTATTGGTTTAGTTTGGCCTACTAGATCTATAGTTCTTGCAATGGGAGAAGTGCTTGGCTTTGGGTTCAATCTTGCGGTGTCCTTTCCCATTGACAGTAGGGGCAGCAAGGCACGTATTGTATTGTTGACTTCGAGGATAAAAAGATGGGATTTATATCATATTGCTTGAGTTTATCCTTCTACATCATGTCATCTTGCTTAAGGCGTTACTCTGTTCTTATGAAGTCAATACACTAGATGCATGCTGGATAGCGGTCGATGTGTGGAGTAATAGTAGTAGATGCAGAATCGTTTCGGTCTACTTGTCTCGCACGTGATGCCTACATATAATGATCATGCCTAGATAGTCTCATAATTATTCGCTTTTCTTTCAATTGCTTGACAGTAATTTGTTTACCCGCCGTAGAATATCGCTATCATGAGATAAGCCACTGGAGAACACTATGGCCCCCGGGTCTATTCTCAACATATCAATCTACACCTACTTTACTTTTTCCGCTTTTACTTTTTGTTCTTATAATAAAAAATAACAAAAATATAAACTATCATCTCTATCAGATCTCACTTTCATAAGTGACTATAAAGGGATTGACAACCCCTTATTGCGTTGGTTGCGAAGTTCTTATTTGTTTGTGCAGGTGCGAGGGACTCGCGCGTGGTCTCCTACTAGATTGATACCTTGGTTCTCAAAAACCGAGGGAAATACTTACGCTACTGTGTTGCATCTCCCTTTCCTCTAAGAGGGAATACAACACAATCTCGGGAAGTAGCAGGCCCCCGTGTCTATTCTCCACATATCAATCTACAATCTACTTTACTTTTCCGCTTTTACTTTCTGTTCTTATAACCAAAAATACAAAAAATATCAAACTATCATCTCTATCAGATCTCACTTTCGTAAGTGACCGTAAAGGGATTGACAACTCCTTATCGCGTTGGCTGAGAAGTTCTTATTTGTTTGTGCAGGTGCGAGGGACTCGCGCATGGTCTCCTACTGGATTGATACATTGGTTCTCAAAAACTAAGGGAAATACTTACGCTACTGTGCTGCATCACCAAGTGTAATTCCCAATATGAGATTATACCTCCCACGTGTCGAGGCACGACTTAAAGGCATAATATCATACTGGAATGATCTCAAGAATGGTACGTTTGCACAACTCATGTAAAACAGGGATTAAATTGCAAAAGAGTAGTTGGCTTACACTCGCCACATCACATAATGTATTACATAAACATTCATCATCCAAATAACATCACAGTCCGACTACGGACGAAGATCCAAATGAAAGATACCATAAATAAAGCCACACAAGGTCCCGATCATCCTATTAAGAGCCCTACTGATCCTCTGGATAAGACACGTAGTATCGCCGACGCTCTTCATCGAACTCCCAATACAACTCTGTGCCATCACCTGTGTAGTTCACCATGGTACCTACATCTGGTGTTGTGTTGAATCTGTGAGCCACGGAGGACTCAGCAATCCCGTTCCCGGTAGCAAAATTATCTAAGCCTTGGGTGTGGAACAAGGCTGAAGAACAAGGTTGCAGCTGCACTAGCACTAGCTTACGTGTTTGGAGCGAGAAGAGAAATGCCAACGATCGTCAAAGTGATCACGAAGTGATCCTATCTAAGCACGTCAAACATAACCCCACTGTGTTCACTTGCCGAACCCCTTAGGAAAGCGACCGTCACGGTTACTCACGCTGGTAGTGTATTATGAACATTGTATCAAGTTTTCTACAACTGGATATTAACAAATTCCCATCTGCCACATAACCGCGGGCATGGCTTTCGAAAGTTCAAACCCTACAGGGGTGTCCCAACTTAGCCCATAACAAGCTCACGATCTGCGGAGTCGCAACTCCAAGGTGGGAAGACCCGAGTATTCTCGGAATCCCGTGCTCAAGATATTCCGACAAAGGTAAAACTATTCCAGCAAGACCTCCCAGTGTGCCGACACCCTGACAGTAGGCGCGCGTATCTAGTCTCAGGCCACGACCGGATGAGCACAGCGTACAGTGACCAAAACCCAAGTTGCCAAGGGGGGTACCGCACACGACTCTAGTTTGGACCAACACTCAAAACGAGCACTGGCCCAGGGGGGTTGATTAATAAATCCTCGGGTTAATTACTCCATCGGCAAGTTCTAATTGTTAGGCAAATGTAAAACCAATGTCGGGCCTTGCTGGAAAAGCTTTAGCGCGGGTTATCAAGGGGGTCCCATAGCCCCAACCGTGTTAGGAACGCATAATCAAGGAACATAACACCGGTTTAAACGGTTCCTAGGGTGGCATGCGTGGAACAAAACACCAAGCGAGAGGCTTATCCTTCCACCCATTACCAATATATAGATGATTTAGTTTAACATATTATATATTGTGATATCCCGACAATAACTTCACATGAAGCAAGAATCTTCAAATCTTATCCTGCAACTAACAATGTTATAAGAGTGGTTGAGCGAAGCTTACATAGCCAAACAACGGTTTGCTAGGTTGGGTGGTTAGAGAGGTTCATGGCAATAGGAGGCTGAAAAACAGACATAGGCATCGAGGCAATAACCTAAAGAGCAAGACATCTAGCATATGTAAAGATAGTAGTGATATCTGGGTAAGATCATCTTGCCTGTTCAGTCGTCGATGGGATCGTAACCTTGCTCCTCACACTCAACCTCGGTAGGAACCTCGTACTCGGTCTCGGCTCCCGGCTCTACTCAACACAAGAATACAACATGGCACAATATCAAACACGGTACAGTGCACAATCAACATGATGTAAGTATGATGTGCGTATGCATGTGGAAGCACTTGAACCTAAGGAGAAGATGAGGAAGCATGCCCCATCTTGGAAAACCAAGCAATCCACTGGATAAAGGGGAAGATTTCGGTTGAAATCGATATAAATATCGCCGAAAACGGACACACGGTTTGCAAAAGGCAAGCAAAACAATATTCACACAAAGCTGCAGTTTACAGCCACATGGCATGTTTGGAGCAAGAAATAATTATGCTATAGCACTCAAACATGGAGACAAAGGGCATGGATATGAAGTAGACATGATAGTTAACAAGCATGATCTTTGAACTCACCCAAAAACCTACTGGAACACAATTAACCAAGCATGGAAAGTTGCAATAAATTTATCCAGACTTAGTCAAAATCTGGGAAGGCAAAACATCATCATGATGCTGCCTTCGGAGGCACAAAACAACATGCATAACAACTCCACTAAGTATATAAAGATCATGGACATGTAGTAGACATATCATACATCAAACAACTCCATTGGAGCAACTCCATAGGAGGCATGGATCAATAGCAACAAGCTTCACCAAATTGATCATGCTGATAAAAACCTGACAGGTAAAATTTATAGCAACTTGGGAGCAAGAAATAAATAAGTTACAGCAGGCCATATGTGCAAGTAGGGGCATGGATGGATAGAGCATAACATGGACAACAAGATATGACCATTGGCCACTCCGAAACAAGCATGGAATTGAGTGGGGCATCAAGCAAACATAGCATCAGGTTAAACAGATTCCAGACTTAGCAGTTTTTTTACTAAGTATAAAACAATAACATTGGGGCATGTTTACAAGCTTGTTTAAGTCACATCAAGGCATATCATGGAAAGTGGTTTGCACCATAGAAAAGACCATATGATGGTGCTTCAAAAACATATCGACATGTGACATGAGGACAAACACATCACTAGCAAAGAACAAGTCAAATCAGCATCTCATAACGAGTTTCAGCACTTAACAGCCACATGCACTTTTGCAACAGAAATTAACATGGCAATATGACACCTAACATGAATGCTACAGCAACCATCATGTAGAGCACTTCACAATGAACATTTTGATATAATACACGCCCAAAACGGATCTACGAGCACGAAGTTACAGCCATGCAAAGGAGGCAACAAATTATAACAGTTTAGGGACTTAGTGGAATTTTTACCCTCCGAAAAGTCAAATGTGGATGAGGAGATGTGGGACGGAGTGGATCCGGGACGGGGACGGTGTTTGGACGAGATCCCGGTGGATCTCGTCCCGATCCGGCCAGAGCTCTCGCCGGAGGCGGGGAAGACGGCGGCCGACGGCGGGAGTGGGCCGGGGGGGCGGATCGGGCCGCGTGGGCCCTGGCCGGCGGGGAAGTGGGGCGGCGCTGCGGCGAATGGGGTGGCGACACGTGGCGGCGGAGGCAAGGTCGGACACGTCCGACCGGGTTGGACGTGTCCGGCGGCGGCGGGGAGGAGATTGCTAGGGTTTTTACCCGAAAAATGGACGTGGGGGACGTTTTTATAGGCATAGGGAGCTAGGAGACTCCAAATGGGGAGCGGTTTTCACCCACACGTTCGTGATCCAACGACCGAGAGGATGGGAGTGGTTGTGCTGGGTTAGTGGGCTGTTGTGGAGGGGGTCTTGGGCCAAAAGGAAGAGGTGCTTTTAGCCCACTAGGTTAACCATTGGAGTACCAAACGAACTCCAAACGCGATGAAACTTGACAGGCGGCCTACACGTGCCAAAACAACAACGCACGAAAAGTCTCACCTCATTCCAGTAATATTACATGGCAACACACGAAAGAAGGACTCGGGGGTGCCTCGGCACGTGTGTGAGTGTTGGAACTCGAAACGGACAACGGGAAGAGGCGAGTGGGACCGGGTGCAAGTGACAAAACGAATGCAATGCAATGCACATGATAACATGACATGGATGAAATGCACACACGCACACGAAAAAATGAAGAAACCCGAAATGAAAGAAGAGCCCAGAATGGAATTTTTGAAGTCAACGTTTCATATATTGCCATAAATGGAAGGTGTTATATATGGGGTGTTACAAACTCTCCTCTACTACAAACGATCTCGTCCTGAGATTTAGGACTGGAAGAAGGATGGATACTCAGAATGAAGGTGATCTTCTCGTTCCCACGTAGCTTCTCGGTCGGTATGGTGTGACCACTTCACTTTCAAGAACTTGATTGACTTGTTGCGGGTCTTGCGCTCAGTTTCTTCAAGAATAGCAACAGGGTGCTCACGGTAAGACAAGTCTTGTTGAAGATCAATCTCCTCGAACGGAATGGTGCGTTCAGGTGTCTTGAAGCACTTTCGGAGTTGAGACACGTGAAACACATCATGAACATTTGCAAATTTGGAGGGGAGCTCAAGTTGATAGGCTAGATCGCCTCTTTTGCCAAGAATCTTGAATGGGCCCACGTATCTAGGAGCAAGCTTTCCTTTGATACCGAATCTTCGGGTTCCTTTCATAGGAGAAAGACGGAGATAGACATGGTCACCAATGTCTAAAGACAAATCATGATGCTTTCCGTCATAGTAGCTCTTTTGACGCGACTGAGCGGCCTTGAGATTCTCACGTATGACTTTGCATATCTTCGGCTTCTGAGATCAAATCATTGCCAAGAAGTTGACGTTCACCAGTCTCGGACCAGTTGAGCAGGGTACGACACTTTCTGCCATAGAGGATTTCAAAAGGAGCTTTGCCGGCACTTGCTTGGAAACTTTTGTTGTAAGAGAACTCGACATATGGAAGACAATCTTCCCACTTCATGCCAAAAGAGATGACACAAGCTCTGAGCATGTCTTCGATGATCTGGTTCACTCTTTCGACTTGACCACTAGTCTGAGGGTGAACGCAGTGCTAAAACGAATCTTAGTGCCCATGGCTGACTAAAAGGAGTCCCAGAACTTGGATGTGAACAAACTTCCACGGCCTGAGGAGATGACTTGAGGAATGCCATGCAACGAAACAATTCTGGAAGTGTACAACTCTGCCAGCTGAGCTGCGTTGATGGATTCTTTGATGGGAAGGAAATGAGCTACTTTAGTTAGCTTATCAATCACTACAAAGATAGCATCATTCCCCTTCTTGGACTTAGGAAACCCAGTGACGAAATCCATTTCAATGTGGTCGAACTTCCACTCGGGAGTAGGTAGAGGTTGAAGGAGACCGGCTGGACGTTGATGCTCTGCCTTCACTCTTCTGCAGACATCACATTCATTCACGAATTGGGTAATCTCCCTTTTCATGCGAGTCCACCAGTATGATTGCTTGAGGTCTTGGTACATCTTGGAACTTCCAGGATGAATGGAGAGGAGTGAGTCATGTGCTTCATTCATTATGAGCTTCCTGAGATCACCCTTGGGAACCACAATTCTGTCCTCAAAGAACAAGGTGTCTTTCTCATCAACACGATAGCACTTGTATTTGGGAGTACCCTTGGCAATACCATATTTCACTTTCTGCACCATAGCATCACTGAGTTGGGCCTCACGGATCCGATCTTCCAAGGTAGGAGCAACTTGAAGGTTTGCAAGAAAGCCTTGCGGAACAACTTGGAGGTTGAGCTTCCTGAATGATTCACAAAGCTCAGGCTGGAACAGCTTGAGAAGGAGGCTGTTGCAATATGCCTTTCTGCTCAAGGCATCTGCAATGACATTGGCCTTGCTAGGTTTGTATTCAATGCTTGGATCATACTCTTGGATCATCTCAACCCAACGAGTCTGGCAAAGGTTCAGGTTAGGCTGTGTGAAGATGTACTTAAAGCTCTTGTGATCGGTGAAGATGTCCACTTTTCTGCCCAACAGAAGGTGTCTCCACGTGATCAAGGCATGTACCACTGCTGCTAACTCGAGATCATGTGTGGGGTAATTCTTCTCATTTGGTTTCAACCGATGAGAAGTGTATGCCACAATCTTCTTGTCTTGCATGAGAACACCACCAAGTCCTTGTAAGGAAGCATCACAGAAGACTTCATAGGGCTTGGACTCATCCGGAGGAGTAAGAACCAGGGCAGAAATGAGCTTCTCTTTGAGTGTTTTGAAAGCCACATCACAATCAGGAGTCCAGTTGTACTTGACATTCTTCTGCAGGAGGTTTGAGAGAGGCTTGGCAATCTTGGAGAAGTTCTCAACGAACCTTCTGCAATAGCTAGCGAGACCAAGGAAGCTTCGGAGTTGCTTGATGTTCTGCGGGGGTTCCCAGTTGAAAATAGCTTCAGCTTTCTCGGGGTTGACAGAAATACCCTCAGCAGAGATGATATGGCCAAGATATAAGACTTTATTCAGCCAGAATTCACATTTGGAGAACTTCACATAGAACTTGTGTTCACGGAGCCTGTCCAGGACCAAACGGAGGTGCTTGGCATGGTCTTCTTCATTCTTGGAGAATAGCAAGATATCATCCAGATAGACGAGAACAAATTCATTGGTGTAGGGGTTGAATATGAAGTGCATCATCCTCGAGAAGGCGGGTGGAGCATTTGCGAGGCCAAAAGACATGACCGTGTATTCATAGGAGCCGTAGCTTGTTCTGAATGCGGTCTTGTGAATATCCTCTTCACGGATACGGATCTGGTGATAACCCATCCGGAGATCGAGCTTTGAGAACACCTTTGCTCCTTTGAGTTGCTCGAACAATTCATTGATATTGGGGAGCAGATACTTGTTCTTTATTCTCTTCTTGTTCAATGGCCGGTAATCAACGCAAAGGCGCTCCGTGCCATCCTTCTTATTGACAAATAGAACACCACAGGCCCAAGGAGAAGTACTAGGCCTGATTAGACCCATACGTTCTTGCTCATCGCGTTGTTTCTTCAGCTCCTTCAACTCATCAGGGGAAAGCTTGTACGGACACCGACATGCTGGCTTGATACCGGGCACGAGTTCAATGACGAATTCAACTTGACGATGTGGAGGCATGCCTGTAAGCTCTTCAGGAAAAACATCTTCATATTCATTGACCACCGGAATCTGAGAGATGGCATTAATCTCGCCCTTGTCGTTGAGAGAGAATAGCATGATTGTGTTATCTCGAGAGGCAAAGATAATCACGTCTTCGTCAGGATGACTAAGCTTGACTTCCTTATTTGCACAATCAATGTTTGCTCATCGAGTTGTTTCTTCAGCTCCTTCAACTCATCAGGGGAAAGCTTGTATGGACGCCGACATGCTGGCTCGATACCGGGCTCGAGTTCAATGACAAATTCAACTTGACGATGTGGAGGCATGCCTGTACGCTCTTCAGGAAAAACATCTTCATATTCATTGACCACCGGAATCTGAGAGATGGCATTAATCTCGCCCTTGTCATTGAGAGAGAATAGCATGATTGTGTTATGTCGAGAGGCGAAGATAATCACGTCTTCGTCAGGATGAGTAAGCTTGACTTCCTTATTTGCACAATCAATGTTTGCATCATACTTGGAGAGCCAATCCATCCCAAGAATAAGATCAATGTCGGAGTTGCCGAGAATAACGGAGAAACCAGAAAGCGGTAATCACCCATATGAGTAGATACATCCGGAACAAAGTTGTTGGAGTTCATTAGCAAACCCGGAGAAAGCACAGACATTGGACTAGGCAAAGCTTGCAATGGCATATCATGTGACAATGCAAAAGGTCTTGACATGAAAGAATGTGATGCACCTGAATCAAACAAGACTTTTGCAGGAATAGAGTTAACTGGAAGATTACCAAGTATCACATCTGAAGAATTCTCTGCTTGAGCTGCATTCATCAGATTCACTCTTGCTGACTTGGGATTGTGCTTGACAATAGCAGTACTAACAGGTGGAGGAGGCGGAAGGCGCCTCGGGTTGGGACACTTGTTAGCATAATGACCCTTTTGAGTGCACTTGTTGCGAACCAATTCTGAGAGAGGACGGTGATAAGGACCACTTGACTTTGAAGCTTGAAAGTGATTCTTGGACTGGTTTCTTGGGTTGGGTGGGTGGGAGAAGCCACGGCCACCAGAGTGCTTGTTGTTGTTGTTGGGAGGGCGGAGCACTGGAGGAGGTGGAAGCCAAAACTTCTGCTGCTTTGCAACCACTTGGGAAGAAGAGGAGGAGTTGACAGCATCTCTGATCCTCTTTTTGGAAGCTTCAACCTTGAGCTGGGCTGCCTCTTGCTTAAGGGCCATGTTATCGAATTGATCAAATTCATCCGGCTCAAACAAGGTGAGAGCTAGCTGGAGTTCATCCTTCAGACCACCACGGAACTGATAAATCTTGCTCTTGGAATCTGGGATGTCTTGCTTGGCATAGCTAGCGAGGTTTTGGAACTTGACATTGTATTGATAAACGAACATGGTGCCTTGCTTCAGGTTGCGGAATTGCTCACGCATGCCTTCAATGACACTAGTTGTAATGTGGTGAGAGCGGAAATTCTTGCAGAAGTCAGTCCACGAGATTTCACGTCCTTTTCTGGAATCTGTGTACTGTTGCCACCAATCAGCGGCTTGATCCTTGAGTTGGAAGGCGGCAAACTTGACATAATCCTTAGGTCTCACGCTACTACATTCAAAGTGCTTCTTGATGTCTATTATCCGGTCTTCAGCATCTAGCGGATCCACACAGTAACTGAACACCTTCAGTTGGTTTGCCAGGAACTGGTTGAGTGTGGCAAAGTGAGGTTGGTTGAACAAATTGCCTTGGCCTTGGTTCCCATGACCACCTTGATTTGCTTGGTTGGCTTGAAAGTTCTGCATCATTTGCATAAGCATCTGGGTGTTCTGGTTGGTCGCTTGGATAATTGCTCTCCAGGCCTCAGACGGAGGAGGAGGGGAAGGAGGACGATCAGGAACTTCTTCACCCTCTGGGTTAGAATTGGGAACCTTCTTAGGAGCCATCCTGAATGAGATGACAACTATTAGCCATTGATTGAAAATATATAAGCTGAATCAACGGCTAGGATTGCAACATAAGTCTTCACAAGAACATTCGAACAAAATGAACGAATGTAATCCACAGTTTAATGGTACAACAATCTTCTCGAGAAGCCACTTGGGAGAACAAAAGGTAAATAAAAATAACAAAGAGCAGTAGAACAAATACAAGATAGAAGTTTCGTTCGACATATTCATGTTGAAAGCTTATGGAACGTGTTACAAAAGGGTTTTGCAATCCCCGGATCAGCATAGCCAAGGACCCTTTAAGATGCAACTCCCGATTGGAACAAACGCCCATAAAACCACTTCACTCAATGTAGAACCCCGAACTCCATATCATGCATTCGTTGGAAGAATGCCTACGAACTACTAGATGAACACACCTATTAATTTCCGAAAGTTTCCAGTTATGCAAACAGGTGTTGGGGATACAGGGGAAGCACCGCGCACTCAACTCTAATCCTACATCCAGCTGTATCCATCCTTCAACACATAACAAGTTATTTCCGGAAACCGTTTACCTCGGACCTTCGAAACGCATCTGCTATACAAGCTATGGCAATACTCCCAAACTACCTCCCCAGTACTGGGTGATGTCGGGGTTATCTTTCCACTAACCGCATAGAGGAGTTTTCGATGTCGGCCGTCTTCAGTATTACATAACTGCTGTGACAGATTTGTGATGACAACACCTCGTAGCTCAACTCCCCGGGACACTGCCACAACCCCTAAATGACACGAGGCATCGAGAACATCGTCACAAAGACATCGGAACAATCCAAACAATACTCTCGTGATCCTAAAAAAAAAATTGTGAATTTTTTAGAGTAGAAGAGATAAAGTAATCGTCATGGGTCCTCACCAGAGATAAAGGGATGAGGAGTAAAAAGAAATCCTACTCTTCGATATATATATATATATATATATATATATATATATATATATATATATATATATATATATATATATATATATATATATATATATATATATAGGACTCAAAACATTTTCATGTGTATGCCTAGACTCAACCGTCAACGATTCGATCAATCGGTGGGGGCTCCTAGGTCGGAGAAGGCTCTGATTACCAACTTGTAATGCCCAGTATGAGATTATACCTCCCACGTGTCGAGGCACGACTTAAAGGCATAATATCATACTGGAATGATCTCAAGAATGGTATCTTTGCACAACTCATGTAAAAGAGTGATTAAATTGCAAAAGAGTAGTTGGCTTACACTCGCCACGTCACACAATGTATTACATAAACATTCATCATCGAAATAACATCACAGTCCGACTACGGACGAAGATCCAGATGAAAGATACCATAAATAAAGCCACACAAGGTCCCGATCATCCTAGTAAGAGCCCTACTGATCCTCTGGATAAGACATGTAGTATCACCCACGCTCTTCATTGAACTCCCAATACAACTCTTTGCCATCACCTGTGTAGTTCACCATGGTACCTACATCTGGTGTTGTGTAGAATCTGTGAGCCACGGAGGACTGCCACATAACCGCAGGCACGGCTTTCGAAAGTTCAAACCCTGTAGGGGTGTCCCAACTTAGCCCATCACAAGCTCACGATCTGCGGAGTCGCAACTCTAATGTGGGAAGACCCGAGTATTCTCGGAATCCCGTGCTCAAGATATTCCAACAAAGGTAAAACTAATCCAGCAAGACCTCTTGGTGTGCGAACACCCTGACAGTAGCCGCGCGTATCTAGTCTCAGGCCACGATCGGATGAGCACAGCGTACAGTGACCAAAACCCAAGTTGCCAAGGGGTGTACCACACACGACTCTAGTTTGGACCAACACTCAAAACGAGCATTGGCCCAGGGGGGGTTTATTAATAAATCCTCGGGTTAATTACACCCTCGGCAAGTTTTAGTTGTTAGGCAAATGTAAAACCAATGTCGGGCCTTGCTGGAAAAGCTTTAGCGCTAAGCGGGTTATCGAGGGGGTCCCATAACCCCAACCGTGTTAGGAACGCATAATCAAGGAACATAACACCGGTTTAAACGGTTCCTAGGGTGGCATGCATGGAACAAAACACCAAGCGAGAGGCTTAGCCTTCCACCCATTACCAATATATAGATGATTTAGTTTAACAGATTATATAATGTGATATCCCAACAATAACTTCACATGAAGCAAGAATCTTCAAATCTTCTCCTGCAACTAACAATGTTATAAGAGGGGCTGAGCGAAGCTTACGCAGCCAGACAACGGTTTTCTAGGTTGGGTGGTTAGAGAGGTTCATGGCAACAATAGGAGGCTAACAAACAGACATAGGCATCGAGGCAATAAGCTAAAGAGCGAGACATCTAGCATAGGCAAAGATAGTAGTGATATCTGGGTAAGGTCATCTTGCATGTTGAGTCGTCGTTGGGATCGTAACCTTGCTCCTCACACTCAACCTCGATAGGAACCTCGTACTCGGTCTCGGCTCCAGGCTCTACTCAACACAAGAATACAACATGGCACAATATCAAACACGGTGCAGTGCACAATCAACATGATGCAAGTATGAGGTGCGTATGCATGTGGAAGGACTTGAACCTAAGGAGAAGATGAGGAAGAAGGCCTCATCTTGGAAAACCAAGCAAGCCACTGGATAGAGGGGAAGATTTCAGTTGAAATCGATATAAAGATCGCCGGAAACGGACACGCGGTTTGCAAAAGGCAAGCAAAACAATATTGACACAAAGCTGCAGTTTACAGCCACATGGCATGTTTGGAGCAAGAAATAATTATGCTACAGCACTCAAACATGGAGACAAAGGGCATGGATATGAAGTAGACATGATACTTAACAAGCATGAACTTAGAACACACCCAAAAACCTACTGGAACACAATTAGCCAAGCATGGCAAGTTGCAATCAATTTATCCAGACTTAGTCAACATCCGGGAAGGCAAAACATCATCACGATGCTGCCTTTGGAGGCACAAAACAACATGCATAACAACTCCACTAAGTATATAAAGATCATGGACATGTAATAGACATATCATACAGCAAACAACTCCATTGGAGCAACTCCATAGGAGGCATGTATCAATAGCAACAAGCTTCACCAAATTGATCATGCTAATAAAAACCCGACAGGTAAAATTTATAGCAACTTGGGAGCTAGAAATAAATAAGCTACAGTAGGCCATATGTGCAAGTAGGGGCATGGATGGATAGATCATAACATGGACAACAAGATATGACCATTGGCCACTCCAAAACAAGCATGGAATTGAGTGGGGCATCAAGCAAACATAGCATCAGGTTAAACAGATTCCAGACTTAGCTGTTTTTTTCACTAAGTATAAAGCAGCAACATTGGCATGGCATGTTTACAAGCTTGTTTAAGGCACATCAAGGAATATCATGGAAAGTCGTTTCCACCAAAGCAAAGACCATATGATGGTGCTTCTAAAACATATCGACATGTGACATGAGGACAAACACGTCACTAGCAAAGAACAAGTGAAATCAACATCTCATAACGAGTTTCAGCACTTAACAGCCACATGCACTTTTGCAACAGAGATTAACATGGCAATATGACACCTAACATGAATGCTACAGCAACCATCATGTAGAGCACTTCACAATGAACATTTTGATATATTACACGCCCAAAACGGATCTTACAGCCATGCAAAGGAGGCAACAAATTATAACAGTTTAGGGACTTAGTGGAATTTTTACCCACCGAAAAGTCAAACGTGGATGAAGAGATGCGGGACGGAGTGGATCCGGGACGGGGACGGTGTTTGGATGAGATCCCGGTGGATCTCGTCCCGATCCGGCCGGAGCTCTCGCCGGAGGCGGGGAAGACGGCGGCCGGCGGCGGTAGTGGGTCGGGGGGGGGGGCCGGATTGGGCGGCGCGGGCCCTGGCCGGCGGGGAAGTGGGGCGGCGCTACGGCGAATGGGGTGGCGACACATGGCGGCAGGGGCGAGGTCGGACACGTCCGGCCGGTTTGGACGTGTCCGGCGGCGGCGGGGAGGAGATTGCTAGGGTTTTTACCCGAAAAGTGGACGTGGGGGACGTTTTTATAGGCATAGGGAGCTAGGAGACTCCAAATGGGGAGCGATTCTTGCCCACACGTTTGTGATTCGACAACCGAGAGGATGGGAGTGGTTGTGTTGGGTTAGTGGGCTGTTGTGGAGGGGGTCTCGGGCCAAAAGGAAGAGGTGCTTTTAGCCCACTAGGTTAACCGTTGGAGTACCAAACGAACTCCAAACGCGATGAAACTTGACAGACGGCCTACACGTACCAAAACAACAACGCACGATAAGTCTCACCTCATTCCGGGAACGTTACACGGCCATACACGAAAGTAGGACTCGGGGGTGCCACGGGCACGTGTGTGAGTGTCGGAACTCAAAACGGACAACGGGAAGAGGCGAGTGGGACCGGGTGCAAGTGACAAAACGAATGTAATGCAATGCACATGATAACATGAAATGGATGAAATGCACACACGCACACGACAAAACGAAGAAACCCGAAATGAAAGAAGAGCCCAGAATTGAATTGTTGAAGTCAACGTTTCATATATTGCCATAAATGGAAGGTGTTACATCTGGGGTGTTACACCAAGTACCTATCACAAACCCTTATCCTTCGGATTACATTTTTGCCTCTCGTTCTCCTCTCCCCCACTTCACCCTTGCCGTTTTATTTGCCCTTCTTCTGCCGTGTGTTTATCGTTCGCTGCTTCTTGCTTGCTTGTATGTTGCTTGCTTGCTTGTCATCATGTCTAGCACACCTATCATTATCAACAGTCCCGAGATTGAGGTCCTCAACTTTAAACAAAGGGAGGAAGAAAACTTAAAAGATGCCTGCTATAGAATTTGCAATGCTCAAAATAGATCTACTAGGAAGCTTTCCACTTCCGTGCTTCTTCGCAATTTTTATGTTGGCATAACTCCGTGGAATAGATTTATCTTAGATACCATTACCGGAGGGAATTTCTTGGGTAGCCATACTTTTGATTCTTATAATGCAATGACTAAATTATTTGGCTCACCACCTCTTATGGTTAATGGGACCGTTTTAACTTTGGAGCATGTTATGAAAAGGCTAGAAATCATTGAAAACAAAGTTGCTACGGTAGAACTGGTAGAGAACTTGGATAGAAAAATCCATAATGAAATTACCCAATATGGATCCAAGGTAGGAGTTGTTCTGAAAAATCTTAAGGAAAAGGAACCCATAGTTAAAGAAAAGCTAGATCAGGATTCCACTAGAATCAATAAGCTTGAGGATATTATTACTAATGTGGGTTCTGATCTTTCTGCTATAAAAATTACCCCAAATACTTCTACCACTAAATTATCTAAGTTCATGTACGTTCCTAAAGATAAGGGTGAAACATCTAGTAAAGGAATCGCGGATCTCAAATTCGTAAGTGTTCACCCTAATTTTCTTACTTTTGCAAGAGACCATTTTGACACTTTAGAATTTCTTGATTTCTTGCCCAAAAGTTTGGTTATCAATAGGGATAAAGAAGTGCCTAAGAATCACAAGTGCTGAATTAAAGAATGGCCTTCCAAACATGGCAATCCCTAGATCTATCCATGTATCGTGCCTAGCTAGGGGCGTAAAACGATAACGCTTGTTGGGAGGCAACCCAATTTTTTTTTCGCTTTTGTTTAGGAATAAATATTGCATCAAGCTTCTATTTAGATGTGGTTTTGTGTTTTAATTAGTGTTTGTGCCAAGTAGAACCTTTGGGAAGACTTGTGTGAAGTTTATATGATCTTGCTGTGAAAAACAGAATCGTTAGTGCTCCCTAGAATGGTCACCAGATTTTACTGGAGCATGCTATTTAGTTGATTCATTTTGCAGATGATTAGTAGAAAAATTCTTAATGTTTACCAATTTAGTTTGAATTTTTTGGAGTTACCGAAGTATGCAAAAACTGCACATTACTACAGACTGTTCTGTTTTTGACAGATTCTGTTTTTCGTGTGTATTGCTTATTTCAATGCATCTATGAGTAGTATTGGGAAGTATGAATCATAGAGAAGTTGGAATACAGTAGGTTTAACACCTATATAAACAAAGAATGAATTCATTGCAGTACCTTTGAGTGGTGGTTTGCTTTCTTATACTAACGGAGCTCACGAGATTTTTGTCTAAGTTTTGTGTTGTGAAGTTTTTTAGTTTTGAGTATTGCTTTGATGGACTATGGAACAAAGAGTGGCAAGAGCCTAAGCTTGGGGATGCCCATGGCACCCCAAGGTAAAATTCCAGGACAACCAAAAGCCTAAACTTGGGGATGCCCCGGGAAGTCATCCCCTCTTTTGTCTTCATCCATTGGTAACTATACTCGGAGCTATATTTTTATTCACCACATGATATGTGTTTTACTTGGAGCGTCTTGTATAATTTGAGTCTTTGCTTGTTAGTTTGCCACAATTATCCTTGCTGGACACACCTATTTGAGAGAGTTAAATATGGCCTAGGAATTGATAGAACACTCTATGTGCTTCACTTATATCTTTTGAGCTGAATAGTTTTTGCTCTAGTGCTTCACTTATATCTTTTAGAGCACGGTGGTCATAATATTTTGAAGAAATGTTTGAACTCTCATGCCTCACTTATATCCATTTAATAGTCTATTAAAACAGCATGGTAATGTGCTTAGGCTATAAAACTAGTCTTCCCATGATAGACATCCAATATCAATGTAGTAAAAACTTTCACGCTAAGTGCATTGAATATGATGAGCAATTGGATGCTTGATAATTGTTTTGAGATATAAGGATAGTGATATTAGAGTCATGCTAGTAGTTTTATCATGAAATTGAGAAATATTTGTGCTAAGGTTAGTGATTCCCGTAGCATGCACGTATGGTGAACCGCTATCTGACGAAGTTAGAGCATGAAGTATTTGTAAAGTGTCAACCTTTGTGTGGAGGTCGGGGGTGCGCGATGGTTAACTCCTACCAGCCTCCCCCCTAGGAGCATGCGTTGATTGCTTTCTTTTGATGACTCATAAATTTTTGCAATAAGTATATGAGTTCTTTTGACTAATGTTGAGTCCATGGATATACGCACTCTCACCATTCCACCATTGCTAGCCTCTCTTGTATCGCGCAACTTTCGCCGGTACCATACAGCCACTATATATCCTTCCTCAAAACAGCCACCATATATATTCCTCAAAACTGCCACCATACCTACCTATCATGGCATTTCCATAGCCATTCCGAGATATATTGCCATGCAACATTCCACCATTCCGTTCATATGACACGCTTCATATTGTCATATTGCCATGAATGATCATGTAGATGACATCGTATTGGTGGCAAAGCCACCATGCATAATTTTTCATACATGTCACTCTTGATTCATTGCATATCCCGGTACACCGCTGGAGGCATTCATATAGAGTCATACATTGTTCTAGTATCGAGATGTAATATCGAGTTCTAAATCAATAAAAGTGTGATGATCATCATTATTAGAGCATTGTCCCATGTGAGTAAAGGCCAGTAAAAAAGAGATGGCCCAAAAAAATATAGAGAGGGGCTAAAAAAAAGAGAAAGCCCCTCCAAAAAAATGAGAGAAAAGAGAGAAGGGACAATTGCTACTATCTTTTTCCACACTTGTGCTTCAAAGTAGCACCATGTTCTTCATGATAGAGAGTCTCATGTTTAGTCACTTTCATATACTAGTGGGAATTTTCATTATAGAACTTGGCTGGTATATTCCAACTATGGGATTCCTCAAATGCCCTAGGTCTTCATGAGCAAGCAAGTTGGATGCACACCCACTAGTTTCTTTTGTTGAGCTTTCATACATTTTTAGCTCTAGTGCTTCCATTGCATGGCAATCCCTACTCACTCACATTGATATCTATTGATGGGCATCTCCATAGCCCGTTGATACGCTTAGTCGATGTGAGACCATCTCCCTCCTTTTTGTCTTCTCCACAACCACCTCTCTATTCCATCCATAGTGCTATGTCCATGGCTCACACTCATGTATTGCGTGAACGTAGAAAGGTTTGAAAGAATAGAGTATGAAAACAAGTGCTTGGCTGAAATCGGGGTTGTGCATGATATGAATATTTTGTGTGATGAAGAGGGAGCATGACCAGACCATATGATTTTGTAGGGATAACTTTCTTTAGCCATAGTATTTCGAGAAGACATGATTGCTTTGTTAGTATGCTTGAAGTATTATTATTTCTTAAGTCAATATTAACTTTTGTCTTGAATTTTTCAAATCTGAACATTCATGCCACAATCAAGAGAATTACATTGAAAAACTATGTTGGTTAGCATTCCACATCAAAAATAATGTTTTTATCATTTACCTATTCGAGGACGAGCAGGAATTAAGCTTGGGGATGCTTGATACGTCTCCAACGTATCTATAATTTTTTATTGTTCCATGCTATTATTTATGATGTTTTGGATGTTTAATGGGCTTTGTCATGCACTTTTATATTGTTTTTGGGACTAACCTACTAACCCAAAGGCCCAGTCCAGATTGCAGTTTTTTGCCTGTTTCAGGGTTTTACAGAAAAGGAATATCAAACGTAGTCCAAATGGAATGAAATCTTCGGGAAAGATATTTTTGGATAAAATCATGCACGGGAGACTTGAAAACCATGGAATAGGGCTGAGGTGGCATCCACGAGGGTGGGGGGCACGCCCCCTGCCTCGTGGGCACCCCTTATGGCCCCCGGTTCCCTCCTTCCTCCTATATATACCTACGTACCCTGAAACCATCAGAACAACAGAGAAAACCCTAGTTCCACCACCGTAACCTTCTGTTCCCGTGAGATCCCATCTTGGGGCCTGTTCCGGAGCTCCGCCGGAGGGGGGATCTTCCATGGAGTGCTTCTACATCATCATCATCGCCTCACCATGTGTTGTGAGTAGTTTACCACAGACATTCGCGTCCGTAGCTAGTATCTAGATGGCTTCTTCTCTCTCTTTGGATCTCAATATAAAGTTCTCCTTGGTCTTCTAGGAGATCTATTCGATGTAATCTCTTTTTGCGGTGTGTTTGTCAAGATCCGGTGAATTGTGGGTTTATGATCAAGATTATCTATGGGAAATATTTGGTTCTTCTCTGAACTCATTATGTATGATTATAATATCCTTGCAAGTCTCTTCGAATTATTGGTTTGGTTTGGCCTACTAGATCTATAGTTCTTGCAATGGGAGAAGTGCTTGGCTTTGGGTTCAATCTTGCGGTGTCCTTTCCCAGCGACAGTAGGGGCAGCAAGGCACGTATTGTATTGTTGCCATCGAGGATAAAAAGATGGGGTTTATATCACTAAGTTTGAGTTTATCCCTCTACATCATGTCATCTTGCTTAAGGCGTTACTCTGTTCTTATGAACTCAATACACTAGATGCATGCTGGATAGTGGTCAATGTGTGGAGTAATAGTAGTAGATGCAGAATCGTTTCGGTCTACTTGTCTCGGACGTGATGCCTATATATAATGATCATGCCTAGATAGTCTCATAATTATTCGCTCTTCTATCAATTGCTCGACAGTAATTTGTTTACCCGCCGTAGAATATCGCTATCATGAGAGAAGCCACTAGAGAACACTATGGCCCTCGGGTCTATTCTCAACATATCAATCTGCAATGTACTTTACTTTTCCGCTTTTACTTTATGTTCTTATAACAAAAAATACCAAAAATATCAGACTATCATCTCTATCAGATCTCACTTTTGTAAGTGACCGTAAAGGGATTGACAACCCCTTATCGCGTTGGCTGCAAAGTTCTTATTTGTTTGTGCAGGTGCGAGGGACTCGCGCGTGGTCTCCTACTGGATTGATACCTTGGTTCTCTAAAACTGAGGGAAGTACTTATGCTACTGTGCTGCATCACCCTTTCCTCTTCGAGGGAATACAACGCAAGCTCGAGAAGTAGCACCGGCGCAGACGATGGGTTTGTTATGGCTGCAATGCCAGAGACTGGCGATTGGGCTCCTCTGCCCTATAAATGGGACTAGGGGGGAGCCCCCAAGCCATCTTCTAGCTAGCGCCTTCTGCCTCCTTGTTTGCTCTCCGATCTACTTCTTACCGCGAGGTCTCCATGGCGTCGTCGAGGAAGCTATCCGCAGCGGAGAAGGGGAAGGCCCCAAAGGATTTGGCTTCGCCGCCGCCAAAGAGGGGCCACGGCCGCCCCCGCAAGCATGCCGCTGCACCCGCAACGACTCCTCGAGGGAGCGGGCGCGGCCTTCCGGGTCCCGACACGGACGCCGGTGAGAGACGCGGTGCCTCTTCCCGCGGGGAAGGTGGTCGGGGCCGTGTGGGAGAGGAGGCGCGAGGCGGCGTTTGGCGGTCGTGCGTCCTCCACGCCCGCAGCTCCACTCCTTCAACGCGTCGTCGGAGTTCGTGGTGTGGGCGGAGAAGCCTGGCAGCTCGTGGCTCCGGCTTCCCTGCTCGTTCGGCCACGTGCTACCAGCCAGAGGCCCCGGGGGTGTCTGGATGCAGACCGACGGTTGCTGCAGTGGTGCATCCTGGGTGGAGGTTGATGTGGCTCCCTCGGGCGACGTGTTCCTGGAGCGCGGATGGCAATCGTTCGCGCGCGCGTCAGCTGTAGGGGAGGTGTACGCTCCACTTCAGGTATGATGGCACCTCAACGCTATTCGTCAGAGTCTTCTCGGAGGAAGGGAGGTGCCTTGGATGCTGTCCTGAAGCTGATGAGGAAGAGGACGGCGGGGACGGCGTCCGGAGGAGCAGCTCCTCCTCCGGAGACGATCTTGGTCCTAGGGGCGCCGCGGGTCCCCCCTCTGTGGCAGCAGCAGCTCCTCCAGCAGCGGCGGCTACAACAAGCCACCGCGCCGCCGAGCTCGGCTCGGCGAGGGGAGGGGGTCGTCGCGCCGCTGTGGCTCGGTGAAATGGGAGGAGTTGGGAGACTCCACCTGAGTGGGAGCGGCCTCTGCTTCTTCTTTTTTCCTTCACTTTCTTCCCGTGTCAAAATTTTAAGCTGCCTCGAGAAGGCGTGTAATGGACTATGACATATGTATGAAGCGAGAACTTGCTATCATGTTTTTGGTCTGGGTGAGATTACTTAGCTTATGTGATGTGATGGCTTGAGGCGGAGTGGTCCTGACTCATTGGCGTCATGAGCCCCCGTCGGGCCATGAGGATGGCTGAGTTCGGAGAGCCTGCGTGACCCTCGAGTATGGGTGAGCCGCTGAGAGCTGCTGAGAGCGCCGAGCATGGATTAAGGCACCAAGGCCTGAGTCGGAGCCTGAGCAGGCTTGGCCAGGCGAGGTCACGGGACCGTGGCATGCGAGAGCCGGGACCAGCCGTGTCCCAGCCCCCACGCGCGAGGCACGCGAAGGAGGGCAAGCGGCGCAACCCCTGCTTAATAAACTAAACTTAAAACCAGCAAGAAAAAATCCCAAGCAAGACTTTCAAGCAAATGCAAGAAACTCGAGAACTTCATAGCATGAGGTAGAGGAAGGGCTGATAGCCAAACAAGTAGAAAAGGTTGACAGCCAAACACCAAGCCAAAAAAGGAAAAAGGTCACGTCCGACCCCTACACGACGTCTTTTTCCCAGCGCGGAGCTAAGGACTACCACTGGGGCGTGGGTGGGAGCCCCGTCTGAGGGCCCGTAGGCAACGCACAGGAGACTCCTAGGCGTGTACATCCCCAACTCATTATTACGTGAGAGTGTCACGAGCGGAGACCTTCACGGGCACGTAGCCTTGATTACGGATAGAACCTCCTGAGGTGCTCAATGTTCCAGGAATTCTGGATAGGTATCCCATCTTGCGTCTCTAGGCGCACAGTGATAACCCACAAGTGTAGGGGGTCAGTTGTAACCTCTTTCGATAAGTAAGAGTGTCGAACCTAATGAGGAGCTAAAGGCAGAACAAATATTCCCTCAAGTTCTATCGACCACCGATACAACTCTACGCACGCTTAACGTTTACTTTACCTAGAACAAGTATGAAACTAGAAGTAGTTTCTAGTTTTTGTGGGATAGGTTTGCAAGAATATAAAGAGCACGTAAATATAAACTAGGGGCTGTTAATACAAAGAAGCAATAAAGTTAATATAGTGAGTGTGGAAAAGTGGTGGTAGGAGTTGCGAAATTACCCCTAAGCAATTGACTATGTTACTAGACTGATAGCAAGTTTTATGTGGGAGAGGCCACTACTAGCCTGTCATCCCTTACTTGGAATTCTATGCACTTATGATTGGAACTATTAGCAAGCATCCGCAACTACTAACGTTCATTAAGGCAAAACCCAACCATAGCATTAAGATATACTGGTCCCCCTTCAATCTTGTATGCATCAATTTCTACGCTAGGTTGAAGCTTCTGTCACTCTTGCCCTCCAATACGTAGTCCTATTAACATACAACTAACCCTATGGTGTGATCCACGCGCGCGCTCATATGATGGGCACCAAACGACAGCAACATAACCACAAGCAAATTAAATCAATCATAGCAATTCACCAATCACCGATAGGAACACGATAATCTACTCAGACATCATAGGATGGCAACACATCATTGGATAATAATATGAAGCATAAAGCACCATGTTCAAGTAGAGGGTACAGCGGGTTGCGGGAGAGTGGACCGCTGTAGATAGATGGGGGAAGGTGATGGAGATGTTGGTGAAGATGACGGAGGTGTTGCTGTAGATCGCCGTCACACGATGATGGTCCCGGTGGCACTCCGGTGCCACCGGAAGCGGGGGGGAAGAGAGCCCCCCTCCTTCTTCTTCTTCCTTGACTTTCTCCCTAGGTGGGAGAAGGCTTTCCCCTCTGGTACATGGTCTCCATGGTGTGGGAGGGGCGAGAGCCCCTCCGAGATTGGATTTGTCTCTTTGTCTCTCTCTGTTTATGTGTTCCCAGATTCTAGCCTTTCACCGTTTCTTATATTCCCAGAGATCTGTAACTCCGATTGGGCTGATTTTTTGACACAATTTTTATCCGTATATAAGCTTTCTTGCCGCGAAAGAAGAGCATCAACCGCCTTACAGTGTGTCCACGAGGGCCCAGGGCGCCCTAGTCCCTGGTGGGCTCGCCCCCTACCTCGTGGCCCACTCGGGCATCGTCTCATGTTGGTTCCGCTTCCCAAAATTCACATATATTCCAAAAAAAATCTCCGTCCATTTTTATTCCGTTTGGACTCCGTTTGCTATGGATATTCTGCGAAACAAAAAACATGCAACAAACAGGAACTGGCACTGGGCACTAGATCAATATGTTAGTCCCAAAAAATAGTATAAAAAGTTGCCAAAAGTATATGAAAGTTGTAGAATATTGGCATGGAGCAATGCAAAATTATAGATACGACGGAGATGTGTCAGCATTCCCAAGCTTAATTCATGCTCGTCCTCGAGTAGGTAAATGATAAAAAAGATAATTTTTTATGTGGAACGCTACCTAGCATAATCTTGATCATGTAATCTAATCATGGCATGAATATTAAGACACGAGTGATTCAAAGCAATAGTCTATCATTTGATATAAAATAATTTAATACTCGGGCATCCCAACAAACAATCAAGTCTTTCAAAATATCAATGCTAAAGAACATTATCCCTACATAATCATATAGCCTTTTATGCTCCCTTTTCTTAGCACAAGGTACCCCTCATGCCCATCCCGGTGTCAGCCAAGCAATTGTTTTCATACTTTACTTTTTCGAACTTTTTCTACTCTTCACGCAATACATGAGGGTGAGCCATGGACATAGCACTATGGGTGGAATAGAAGGTGGTAGTAGACAAAAGTAGGGAGAAAGTCTCACATCAACTAGGCTTATCAATGGGCTATGGAGATGCCCATTAATAGATATCAATGTGAGTGAGTAGGGATTGCCATGTAACGGATGCACTAGAGCTATAAGTGTATGAAAGCTCAAAATAAAACTAGTGGGTGTGCATCAACTTGCTTGCTCATGAAGACCTAGGGCATTTGAGGAAGCCCATCGTTGGAATATACAAGCCAAGTTCTATAATGAAAATTCCCACTAGTATATGGAAGTGACAACATAGGAGACTTTCTATCATGAAGATCATGGTGCTACTTTGAAGCACAAGTGTGGAAAAAAAGATAGTAGCATTGTCCCCCTTTTCTTTTCCTTTTTTTCTATTTTTTCTATTTTTTGGGGCCTTACTTTTTTATTTGGCCTTTCTCTTCTTTTTTTAGTTGGCCTTTCCTTTTTTGCCTTTATTAAGGGACATTGCTCTAATAATGATGATCATCACACTTCTATTTACTTACAACTCGATACTAGAACAAAAGTATGACTCTATATGAATGGCTCCGGCGGTGTACCGGGATGTGCAATGATCTAGCGTAGCAATGACATCAAAAAACGGACAAGCCATCGAAACATCATGCTAGCCATATTACGATCATGCAAGGCAATATGACTATGATGGTGCGTGTCATAATAAACAGAACGGTGGAGTTACATGGCAATATATCTCGGAATGGCTATGGGAATGCCATAATAGGTAGGTATGGTGGCTGCTTTGAAGAAGTATATAAGGTGGTTTGATGCACCGACGAAAATTGCGCGGTACTAGAGTGGCTAGCAAGGTGGAAGGGTGAGAGTGCGTATAATCCATGGACTCAACATTAGTCATAAGGAACTCACATACTTATTGCAAAAAATCTATTAGCCCTCGGAGCAAAAATACTACGACGCATGCTCCTAGGGGGGAGGTTGGTAGGAGTTAACCATCGCGCGCCCCTGGCCTTCAAGCAAAGATAAACAATCAAAATACAATGCGCGCCAATTTGGTTACATAGTTAGGAGACCATACGTGCATGCTTCGGGAATCACAAACCTTAACACCAACATTTTTACTAGACCACAATCATTCACTAATACCTCCCACATATTAGCATCTCTATATCGCAAAACTATTGCGAGGAATCAAACTTATCATATTCAGCGATCTACAAGTTTATGTAGGATTTTATGACTAACCATGTGAATGACCAATTCCTGTCAACTCTCTAAATAGATATAAGTGAAGCAAGAGAGTTTTAATTCTTTCTACAAAATTTATGCCCACGCTCTAACAATTATAAGTGAAGCAAAAGAGCATTCTACAAATGGCGGTTTTCTATGTGAAGATAAACACGCAATCCAAACTTCAAATGATATAAGTGAAGCACATGAAGCATTCTATAAAGCCATACTCAAAAGATATAAGTTAAGTGCAAAGAGCATTCTATAAATCAACCAAGGACTATCTCATACCAGCATGGTGCATTTATTAAAATTAAAATAAAAAGCACACGATGCTCCAAGAGTTTACGCATATCATGTGAACAAAACAAATCCGAAAACATACTGATACTTGATGAAGAAAGATGGGATGCCTTCCGGGGCATCCCCAAGCTTAGATGCTTGAGTCTCCTTGAATATTTACTTGGGGTGCCTTGGGCATCCCCAAGCTTGAGCCCTTGTCTCTCTTCCTTCTTCTCACATTGAGACCTCCTTGATCCTCAAACACTTCATCCACACAAAACTTAACCGAACTTTTAGTGGCGGGGTTAGTGCGTCTGATCAATAAAATCCCATCATGTATTGCTCTAACATTATTGTATAATTATGAACAAACATTACCTACTGTATGCTATCACAATTCTATGGCCCTAAGTCAAGGAGGCATCAACAAGAATTCAAACATATGCAAATAATGAAGCTATAACACCAATCTGTGAAAACAGGACAGTCTGTAGTAATCTGAACATTAACCATACTTCTGTAACTCTAAAAATTCTAGAAGAAATAGGAAAAATCAACAATTTCTATAGAAAGACTTTGCAAAAAGTTTCAGATCCTTTTGACGTTCCAGTAAAAATGTAAAATCGCGCACTACAACCAAAGTTTCTGTTTTTGCACCGCACAAACCAACAAACAGTTTAATCATCCTAAAGGAAACTCTTGGCACATTATTTTTCTAATACAATGTAATTGTACAAGGGGATAATTATTTTTATTGAAATGTTTCTATAATCAAGGTTTGCAAAGTTTCCATGGGCATGAACAAAGCTCAAGGAGCTCCCCCCATTTCAACGGTGCTCATCCTTCTTACTTTCACTTTTCTTTTTGAAAAAGTTTTAGGTTCCCCTCTTTATTTTTTATTTTTTTAACTTTATAAAAGCATACAAGAGAAATAAATGACTCTCTAAAACTTCCGGGTTGTCTCCCTGGCAGCGCTTTCTTTAAAGCCATTAAGCTAGGCATATAGTGCTCAAGTAATGGATCCACCCGGATCCCAAGGTATATCAAAGCCAATTTTAATTAGCAATGATTTGGCATTTAGTAGTGAGCACAAAGTGATATGTGTCATGAAACAACGAATTCTAACTCTCTTCCTATGCATAGGCATGTCATACAAGAACAATTCATGCACATCAAGTAAAGGCCAATGCATAGTATAAGCAGTTTCTTGCAATTTTATCGTATTGGAAACATAGAGAGGTGGAGATGTAGTTCCTCTCTCATAATAATTGAAAGTAGGAGCAGCAAGCACATGCATATTATATTCATCAAAATCATCATGTGCAACGGAAAAAGGCAACCAATCAATATAATCCTTAATAAGTGCAAACTTCTCCGATATAGTGTAGTTTGGAGAACTCAAAAAGATAATAGGACTATCATGTGTGGGTGCAATAGCAACTATCTCATGTTTAACAAAAGGAAATATAGCAAGTTCATCTCGATAAGCATAATTCATATTGGCATCTGGGCCACAAGCATGGCAAGCATCATGAAAAAGGGATATTTCACAAGAATCAACGGGATCATAGCAATCATCATAGCAATCATCCTTCGGTAAGCACGAAGGGAAATTAAAAAATGTATGAGTTGAAGAGTTAATCTCATTAGAAGGTGGGCACGGGTAGCAAATCCGCTCTTCCTCCTTTTGTTCTTCCCTCTCCTCCTCATCTTTTTCATCCAATGAGCTCACAATGTCATTAATTTCTTCTTCCATAGACTCCTACAAAATATTAGTCTCTTCTTGGACAGCGGAGTAGGCCTCAATATATGTTTTAACATAGGCATTAGAAGCATAATTATCATAACAATATTTAAATATGGCAAAAATTTCAGATTTGTAAATAGTAGCATCATACTTTTCAATCAAAGAAGCAATTTCATAAGAACCCTTAAAAGCAACAAATTCTTCAACTTGTTGAACATCATAGTAATTATAAACACCCTTAGCATATGAAGATACGATTCCATTATCACTAAACTCACATTGGTAGGGAAGGTGTTTCTTAGGGTCTTCAGAACAACAAGTAAAATCATATATTTCACATAAATTTCAAGCATAGCATTGCAAACGATGAATTTGATCCAGTAAAAGTTTCCCTTCTTGAGATAAGCGGTGTCGCACATAATAAGCATGCTCATCTAAAGATTTGCCCTCAACTAAGCTAGTTGGGGTTTCAGCACGAGCACATAGGGATCGAAGATGATCTAAGTAAAAAGCTTCAGGAGTGTGATAGATTTTGAGTGGTTCTTCAGCCATTGGTTCAGTAGGTACCACAATTTTTTTTGGTATTTTGCGTTTCCTACCCATAACTAAAGATAGAAAACAACTTAGAATAGCAAATAAAATCTACTTAGTGATAAAGAAAACAAGCACACACGAGAATATTCACCCCACGATATTGCTCCCGGCAACGGCCCCAGAAAAAGGTCTTGATAACCCACAAGTGTAGGGGATCAGTTGTAGCCTCTTTCGATAAGTAAGAGTGTCGAACCCAACGAGGAGCTAAAGGCAGAAAAATTATTCCCTCAAGTTCTGTCGACCACTGATACAACTCTACGCATGCTTGTCGTTTACTTTACCTACAACAAGTATGAAACTAGAAGTAGTTTGTAGTTTTTGTGGGATAGGTTTGCAAGAATATAAAGAGCACGTAAATATAAACTAGGGGCTGTTAAGACAAAGAAGCAATAAAGTTAATATAGCGAGTGTTGAAAAGTGGTGGTAGGAGCTGCGAAATTGCCCCTAAGCAATTGACTACGTTACTAGACCGATAGCAAGTTTTATGTGGGAGAGGCCACTGCTAGCATGTCATCCCTTACTTGGAATTCTATGCACTTATGATTGAAACTATTAGCAAGCATCTGTAACTACTAACGTTCATTAAGGTAAAACCCAACCATAGCATTAAGATATATTGGCCCCCCTTCAATCCTGTATGCATCAATTTCTACGCTAGGTTGAAGCTTCTGTCACTCGTGCCCTCCAATACGTAGTCCTATCAACATACAACTAACCCTATGGTGTGATCCACGCGCGCGTTCATATGATGGGAACCAAAGGACAGCAGCATAACCACAAGCAAATTAAATCAATCATAGCAATTCACCAATCACCGATAGTACAACGATAATCTACTCAGACATCATAGAATGGCAACCCATCATTGGATAATACTATGAAGCAGAAAGGACCATGTTCAAGTAGAGGGTACAGCGGGTGGCAGGAGAGTGGACCGCTGTAGATAGATGGGGGAAGGTGATGGAGATGTTGGTAAAGATGACACAGGTGTTGGTGTAGATCGTCGTCACACGATGATGGCCCCGGTGGCACTCCGGTGCCACCGAAAGCGAGGGCGAGAGAGCCCCCTCCTTCTTCTTCTCCCTTGACTTTCTCCCTAGGTGGGAGAAGGGTTTCCCCTCTAGTCCATGGTCTCCATGGTGTGGGAGGGGCGAGAGCCCCTCCGAGATTGGATATGTCTCTCTGTCTCTCTCTGTTTCTGCGTTCCCAGATTCTGGCCTTTCACCGTTTCTTATATTCCCGGAGATCCATAACTCCGATTGGGCTGATTTTTTGACACAATTTTTATCCGGATATTTTCTTTATTGCCGCAAAAGAAGGGCATCAATAGCCTTACGGTGTGGCCACAAGGGCCCAGGGCGCGCCCCCTGCCTCGTGGCCCACTCGGGCATCGTCTCATGTTGGTTCCGCTTCCCAAAATTCACATATATTCCAAAAAAAATATCCCTCCATTTTTATTGCATTTGGACTCCGTTTGATATGGATATTCTGCGAAACGAAAAACATGCAACAAACAGGAACTGGCACTGGGCACTGGATCAATACGTTAGTCCCAAAAAATAGTATAAAAAGTTGCCAAAAGTAAATGAAAGTTGTAGAATATTGGCATGGAACAATCAAAAATTATAGATACGACGGAGACGTATCACACAGCACCAGGCCTAGAGACACGGGCGATTCTGAACGGGCCCTCCCACATGGGCGAGAGCTTGTGTAACCCCTACCTGGAGAGGACCCGCCTCAGGACCAAGTCACCAAATTCAAGTGTTCTTGCGCGGATGATGCGGCAGTGGTACCGCCGCAGCGCATGCTGATATCTCGCCGCCCTGTGGGCAGCTCGGCGGCGGCCCTCCTCGCCGAGCACGAGGTCCATCCGCCAGGCGGCGTCCTGGCATTCCTCATTGAAAGCCAAGACCCGTGGGGAGCGATGCTTGACCTCGTGAGGGAGCACCGCCTCCGCTCCATAGACGAGAAAGAAAGGAGTTTCTCCAATGGGTTTGGTATCAGTGGTTTGGATTGACCACAGCACGGACTGGAGCTCGTCGATCCAGCCCCTGCTGCAAGCCTCAAGCCTCTTCTTAAAGTTGCGCGTCTTCAGGCCACGCAAGACTTCCACGTTGGCGCGTTCGGCCAGACCGTTGCTCCTCGTTGGTTACCCCAAGTGGAAGGTTTGAGATGCAGTGCAGCGGAAGTTTTCCCTTGGCAAAGATACCAAGGATCGATTTCCCTGAGACTTCCAGTTTCAACAAGAAGGTGTCAACTGCTAACGGCGCCAGATAATAGCAATCAACGTGGACCTGCACACAGATACAAATAACTTTGCTCCCAACGAGTACAGAGAGGTTGTCAATCCCTCCGGCCTTGTCGTTTACAAAGGATCAAACGCAAGTGATAATAGTGATAGGTATTGCTGCAATCGTAAGTAAACGTGTAAAGTAAATAGCGGATGTGATCAGTGATGGTAATATGGACCGGGGTCCCATGATGTTCACTAGTGATGTCTCTCTCCCAAAAGACGATAAAACAGCTATGTGAGGTAAACGAATTACAGCTGGGCAATTGACAGAATTATGTGCGCAAACCAATGCTAACTATGTTGCAAAAAAGGTAGAGGTTGAAAGCATGGGCGGTACGCCAAGGCAAGTAGACCGAAATCCATCTGCATCTACTACTAATCATCCACCTTGAGATATCTATCCAGAACATCTCGCTGGTATTAAGTTGCGAGTCCCACCCATAGTGTAAACTCAAAGCAACAGACAACTGCATCAAAAGAACTTTGCGTAAAATAACAATCCTTGCACCCGCGGGCACAAGCACCGTTGTTTTCCCCCTTGTGGCAACAGCACATCCCCTAGACTCATGTTTCTGTCACTCAAGCTAGTCATCGAGGGGCATGAACCGACAATCAAGCATAACGTTCCCTCTTGGAGTCACTACCTACTACTTGGCCAAAGCAATAAATAACAACAGAGAACATGCCAGAATTACTTACGAACATAAATATAAAAGAGGTAAATCAAATATATTACTCAAACACAATCTGAACATAATCTCACAATCCATCGGATCCCAGCAAACTCATCATAGCAACAGCATAAGGATTACATATGTGCCTCGATCATGTAGGGCAGCTCACGAGGACTAATTAGTGAAGCACAAGAAGGGGAGGAGAACATCACATAGCTACTGGTCATGGACCCATGGTCCAAGGGAGACTACTCACAACTCATCCGGGAGGCGTCCATGGTGGTGGAGAGGCTCCTGGTGGTGATCCTCCCCTCCGGCAGGGTGCCGGGAAGAGTTCTCCTGGCGCTCCCGATCTTGGAAGCGTGGTGGCGGCGGAAGGGAGATGAGATCGCGAAAAAGGGTTCCCGTCTCGAGGGTTTCGGGACACGATATAAATATATGCCAAAGGGGGGCATCAGCGGAGGCCTGGGGGGCCCAGGCGCCCCCCCGGCGCGGCTAGGGGGGGGGCCGCGCCACCAGGGCGCCTGGAGCCCTAGTGGCCCCCTCCGGCTGTACTTTGGCTACCGGGAAGCTTCTGGAACGCTGATTTTTTATATAAATTTTCCGGGATTTTTCTGGCAGTTCTCGTAATGGGAAAACCTGAAATACAAAAACAGCAGAAAACAGAAACTGGCACTGGGGTGCACTGAGTTAATAGGTTAGTCCAAATATGATCAAAAGTGTATGGAAGTGTATAAATAACATAGCAATATCACTCAAAAGAGGCATGGAGCAAGCAGAATTTATAGATACGTTTTGGACGTATCAACATCCCCAAGCTTAATTCCTGCTCGTCCTCGAGTAGGTAAATGATAACAAGAATAATTTCTGTGGTGACATGCTATTAACCATATAGGACTTTTCATAGTCATATGACAAAAGCTTACTGAGACAATGAATCTGTAGTAATTAAGTTGCCTCATGAGAAAATCACAAAGAACTGAAAGTTTTACAATATGATACTGAAACATCAAATAGATTTGTAATGAACATGGTGTGCAAATATGATAAAGTGATATCTCGCTTGCCCCCTTTAGTGAAGCAAAACATAAATGCAAGGGCACCTCCAAGGTTTAAGTGATGACTAGATACAATAATTTCAGAATAAACGATATCACAATCATGCAAAAGACAATGCTACTTTGGGACAATGCACATTACACTCAAAATGACAATCATGCTCTCAGTAGTTGGTGCTTTTAAAAGAAGGTGGAGACTCTCGAACCGTGGCTTTTGTTGGCAAGGTTGAAAACCCGTAGTCGGAAACAAAGACAAAACATGTACCAGAGCACTTGGTTTTAAAAAACAGAGGTAATAATTATTTTTTTGATTATGCATGTTCCGTCAACGAGTGCTAGCAGATAACTCAATTACTTCTTGAGATGGACAAGTTTCGAGGAACGGCTCCCGAATGAGGACAATCACATCCTCTTAATCTCCTTTGTTTATCACTGCCAAAGTTTTCTAATTTCTCATGAACAAAGCGTGAAGGAGGGTTTGTTTGTTATATTAATTTTGAGCCGGGCGCACTCAATGCCAGTTCCTTCTCGTGTTATGGGTTTGCACATTAGACATGCAATCCCGGGGTGAAGCTTGTCCAGCTTAAAAAGATCATGAATTAACTACTACTTCCTGATGAACTTAAAACAGAGGCACAAAATAGGAATGCATTTTTTTTCTTTTTGAATAATTTCGATATGGTACATGCAAGTCTCCGTTAGGAATGGCAGGAAAATACCATGTAGGAAGGTATGGTGGACTCATATGGCATAACTGGTTTAAAAGAATTTGGATGCACAAGCAGTCAGTCCGCTTAGTACAGGTGGAGGTTAGCAAAAGACTAGGAGCGACCAACTAAGAAAGCAATGACGGTCATAATCATGCAGAGCGACAAAGCAACATTGAATCAGGCATGGTAGTTATATCGCTACTCAGAAACAAAAGATCATCAAGGCTTGACAGACTTTCTTTACAGTCTTAAATATGCGTGAGCATACGCCAAGTCAATCAAAATAAATTCTTGAAGGAAGATATTACTAAACCATACCACATCATAGGCAAACAAATCATATTGGTATTCCAATAACACATTGAGAACCCCCCAGCTATTTGAGACTAACCATAAGAAAACATGAACTACTAAGCACCATTATGCATGTAGCATTTTTATCATAGACATATCAACCAATGCAACGGAAGCAAACTCTGTTAATAAGATAATCATGATAAATAAAGAGAGTTCAAGCAACCAACTAAACAAAAGCTCTTTAAAAAGATAAGCATGAAAAATAAGAGCTGAACATGATAGTAGCTATTGAAAGACAAAGAACACACACAGCAAAGATAGACATGAAAATTCTATGTTATGTTCTAGGTAGAAGTGGAGCGTGTTTCTCTCCCACATAAATAAAGCTGAGTTCCGACTCGTTATGAAAAGCTAAAGAAAACTAAAAAGGAAAACTAAAAGCAAGACGCTCCAAGCATAGCACATAACACATGAAGTGATAAAAATATAGTGGAACGAAAGACGAACTGATAATGTTGATGGAGAAGGGGATGCACGGGGGCATCCCCAAGCTTAGACGCTTGAGTCTCCTTGAATATTTCTTGGGGGTGCATGGGGGCATCCCCAAGCTTGAGCGTTTGACACTCCTGAATCTTTTTATCATCTTCCCTCGCACACTTGAAAACTCTCTTCATACATAACTCATCATAATCTGATTAGCGAGGTTAGTACCCATAATAAAATAATTGTTCCTTGCTGGAAATAAAGATATTCTTGAAGGTCTACTGTTTCTCAAGATTGCCAAAAGATTTTTGCAAAGGAAAAGCAAGCTCAAGGTTTGCAAAATGAAGGAAAGGCAAAACAGGACAGAATCTGTGAAAAACAGAACAGCAGGTAGTAAATGATTTTTTCGGGGCACTTCTGCAACTCTAATCAAAAAACTCAGAACAGACGCACGAAAGACAATTGTATAGAGCACGCTGTCGAAAAAATTCAGACCAAAAAGATGATCTGGTGATTTTATACGAATTTTTCTATCCAAGGACAGAATCTGTTTCCTGGACAGCACGTCACAACTTTTGAACTTTCTTGCAATCAGAGGCTACACTTGGCACAAAGTTGAAAAGTAAAGATACAATGATGATGCTACTGTAGTAACAACATCAAGACACAACAAAAGCAAAATAAAAATTTTATTCATGTGGGCTGCCTCCCAAAAGCGCTTTCTTTTATGCCTTTAAGCTAGGCATAATGCATAGAGATCAAGTTGTATCAATTGAACCATCATCAAGATCATCAAAAAGCTATTCAATAATACAACTAGTCTTAAGAGTACTTTCAAATAAAGGCCTCATAGAGATACTTCTAGGGAGAAGACCAAAAGGATAAAAGTCAAGGGAAGATTCATTTATAAATTCATCAAAGAGAGGTGTTTCTTCCAAAGTCTTAACAGTTTCAACCCCTTTGGCAATAGATGGATTACTTTTAGAGCGGGGAGCCTTTGGAACGTGAACGAACTTAGGCTCCCTCTTTGCCGGAGTTTCTACCTTTTTGGTTTGATCGAGGAGAAAGTAGTTCCTAGAGTATCAAATATTTCCTCAATCTTGTCTATCCTAGAAGAGTCCAAGTCATGGGATTTGATGGTCTCCAAAGTATTGAAAATTTTATGCATGGAGCTATCAAGCCTATTCAAATTCCCTTGGATCTTACGATCCAACTCGTTTATCTTATTAATGCTTGGCATCTCTAGCTCTATCTTTTCAAGTTTTTTCATAATGTGAGCTAGGGTGATGTCCTCTTGAATGCTAACAACAGGGGGATTCCCAACAAGATTTTCAATAATACTAAGTGACTCCCAAACTGAGGCCTCTAGGAAATCTCCATTGATAGCAGTATCTAGAATAAACCTATTCCAAGAAGTAATTCCAACATAAAAATTTCTAAGCAGGATAGTAGTAGATTGCTTCTTGGTGGCTCTTTTTTGAGAATCATTAATTCTATACCAAGCATCTTTTAGACTCTCCCCACCTCTTTGTTTAAAGGTGAGAACTTCTGCCTCGCCAAAGACAAAAGGACCCGACATAATGACAACTAAAGAATGAAATAACTATTTTTGTGATTTTCGATAAAAGATACTAAAGCAAAAGTGAAAGGTAAACTAACTAGACTAAAAGCAAAGGTAAAAGATAGCGTGCAACTCCCCTATCCTGAAGAGTGGAGTCCCCGGCAATGGCGCCAGAAAACTTTGCTTGATGGCTTCTCGCCCCTCGTTGGTTACCCCAAGTGGAAGGTTTGAGATGCAGTGTAGCGGAAGTTTTCCCTTGGCAAAGATACCAAGGATCGATTTCCCTGAGACTCCCAGTTTCAACAAGAAGGTGTCAACTGCTAACGGCGCCAGATATTAGCAATCAACGTGGACCTGCACACAGATACAAATAACTTTGCTCCCAACGAGTACAGAGAGGTTGTCAATCCCTCTGGCCTTGTCGTTTACAAAGGATCAAACGCAAGTGATAATAGTGATAGGTATTACTGCAATAGTAAGTAAAAGCGTAAAGTAAATAGCGGGTGTGATCAGTGATGGTAATATGGACCGGGGTCCCATGATGTTCACTAGTGATCTCTCTCTCCCAAAAGACGATAAAACAGCTATGTGAGGTAAACGAATTACAGCTGGGCAATTGACAGAATAATGTGCGCAAACCAATGCTAACTATGTTGCAAGAAAGGTAGAGGTTCAAAGCATGGGCGGTACGCCAAGGCAAGTAGACCGAAATCCATCTGCATCTACTACTAATCATCCACCTTGAGATATCTATCCAGAACATCTCGCTGGTATTAAGTTGCGAGTCCCACCCATAGTGTAAACTCAAAGCAACAGACAACTGCATTAAAAGAACTTTGCGTAAAGTAAACAATCCTTGCACCCGCGGGCACAAGCACCGTTGTTTTCCCCCTTGTGGCAACAGCACATCCCCTAGACTCATGTTTCTGTCACTCAAGCTAGTCGTCGAGGGGCATGAACCCACAATCAAGCATAACGTTCCCTCTTGGAGTCACTACCTACTACTTGGCCAAAGCAATAAATAACAACGGAGAACATGCAAGAATTACTTACAAACATACATATAAAAGAGGTAAATCAAATATATTACTCAAACACAATCTGAACATAATCTCACAATCCATCGGATCCCAGCAAACTCATCATAGCAACAGCATAAGGATTACATATGTGCCTCGATCATGTAGGGCAGCTCACGAGGACTAATTAGTGAAGCACAAGAAGGGGAGGAGAACATCACATAGCTACTAGTCATGTACCCATGGTCCAAGGGAGACTACTCACAACTCATCCGGGAGGCGTCCATGGTGGTGGAGAGGCTCCCGGTGGTGATCCTCCCCTCCGGCAGGGTGCCGGGAAGAGTTCTCCTGGCGCTCACGATCTTGGAAGCGCGGCGGCGGCAGAACAGAGATGAGATCGCGAAAAAGGGTTCCCGTCTCGAGGGTTTCGGGACGCGATATAAATATATGCCAAAGGGGGGCATCAGCGGAGGCCTGGGGGGCCCAGGCGCCCCCCCCCCCCGGCGCGGCCAGGAGGGGGGCCGCGCCACCAGGGCGCTTGGAGCCCTAGTGGCCCCCCTCCGGCTGTACTTTGGTTACCGGGAAGCTTCTGGAACGCTGATTTTTTAAATAATTTTTCTGGGATTTTTCTGGCAGTTCTCGTAATGGGAAAACCTGAAATACAAAAACAGCAGAAAACAGAAACTGGCACTGGGGTGCACTGAGTTAATAGGTTAGTCCAAATATGATCAAAAGTGTATGAAAGTGTATAAATAACATAGCAATATCACCCAAAAGAGGCATGGAGCAAGCAGAAATTATAGATACGTTTTGGACGTATCAGCGTCGCTGAGCGCCGTGGGCCAGTAGAAGCCGCTGCGGAAGGCCTTGCCTATGAGGGTGTGGGACGATGAGTGGTGATCGCAGTCCCCACTATGGATGTCAGACAACAGCTCGCGCCCTTGTTTCCTCGAGATGCATTTTAGTGAGACGTTGTTGGGGCGCCTCCTATAGAGTTCGCCCTCTTGGATGCAGTAAGCCGAGGCCTGTCGGACCACGCGCTCTGCGTCTTCCTCCTTGTATGGCAAGGTGTCATGTTGCAGGTACATCTTGAGCTCTTGGGTCCAGCAACCATCCTCGGGCTCCGCGGCGAGTAGAAGGCGGGCTCCGGAGGCTAGTCCGCAAGGCGGGGCTCCGTCCGCAGGCACCGCAGGTAGCCCCTGCTGAGGGGACGCCGGCTCAAGAACGGGCGGTGGTGCCGAAGGTTTGAGCAACCGCTCCTCGAAGACGCCCGACCTCTGAGGCTCCCGCCTGGAGGCTCGTTTGGCGATGTCACCCGCTTCCTTGTTGGTGCCTCTTGGTACGTGCCGCACCTCCAGCCCTCGGAATCGCTTCTCCATCTTGGCACCTCCTCAAGATATGCCTCCATGTGCTCGTCCTTAGGCTTGTATTTCTTGTTGGAGAAGTTGACGAGGAGCTGCGAATCACCTCTGATGGTGAGACGCTTGACCCCCAGTGCAGCGGCGGCCTTGAGCCTAGCAATTAGGCCCTCGTACTCTGCGATGTTGTTGGACACCTTCTCGCCTTGCTGGAAGCAAAGCTGCATGGCGTAGTACAACTTGTCCTGAGTGGAGGATACTAGCACGGCGCCAGCCCCGCGCCAAGGCGCGAGAAGGTGTCGTCGAAGTATACCACCCATCCGTCTGGGGCTTCATCACCGGGGGCCAGCGAGCGATCCTCGCCAGCCCCCTGCTCCGATGCGTCGGTCCATTCTGCCACAAAGTCTGCCAGTGCAGCTCCCTTGATCGCTCGCGTGGTGCTAAACTCCAACTGGAACACCTGGAGCTCGATGTTCCACTCGGCGACCCTCCCGATGACATTCGGGCGCCGGAGTACTTCTCGAGAGGGTATGATGAGAAAACCATGATAGGGTGGCCCTGGAAGTAATGGTGCAACTTCTTGGAGGCGACAAGGAGCGCCAGGAGCAGCTTCTGAGGCACCGGGTAGCGCGAGCGCGCGTCGCGCAGTACGGTGCTGACGAAGTACACTGGGTGCTCCACGAGGGTCGGTGAAGCAGGATCCTCAGGCGCTACAGGAATCTTGGGTGCCTCTTGCTGGATGGTGGGGCCGCCAGTAACCGTGGTTCAATCTACCTCTGGAACTGCGTCAGGGGGCGACGGGGGTCCTGAAGATGCCAAATTGCTCGGTGGCCTCACGCTTCGGGGCCACTCCTCGCGCTCCACCACTAGCGCTTCACTGGTGGAGTGAGGCGTCGCGGCGAGGTAGAGAGTCATGGGTTCCAGGGGTCGCAGCGCTACCATAACCAGCGGGCTGGTGAGGTATTCTTTGAGATCCCGGAAGGCGGCATCGGCCTCCGGAGTCCACTCAAATGGCCCCTTCTTCTTCATGAGCTTGAAGAACGGGAGGGCGCGTTCACCAAGCTTAGAGATGAAGCGTCCCAGGGACGTTACACATCCCGCAAGCTTTTGCATCTCCTTCAGGTTTGTGGGCAGCTTCATTCTTTCGATGGCCTGATCTTCTCCGGGTTAGCTTCA
>LR738713.1:132744650-132799948 GCA_902687465.1 Secale cereale
GGCGACGGGGGTCCTGAAGATGCCAAATTGCTCGGTGGCCTCACGCTTCGGGGCCACTCCTCGCGCTCCACCACTAGCGCTTCACTGGTGGAGTGAGGCGTCGCGGCGAGGTAGAGAGTCATGGGTTCCAGGGGTCGCAGCGCTACCATAACCAGCGGGCTGGTGAGGTATTCTTTGAGATCCCGGAAGGCTGCATCGGCCTCCGGAGTCCACTCAAATGGCCCCTTCTTCTTCATGAGCTTGAAGAACGGGAGGGCGCGTTCACCAAGCTTAGAGATGAAGCGTCCCAGGGACGTTACACATCCCGCAAGCTTTTGCATCTCCTTCAGGTTTGTGGGCAGCTTCATTCTTTCGATGGCCTGATCTTCTCCGGGTTAGCTTCAATGCCCCGGTGCGAAACCAGGAACCCTATCAGCTTGCCGGAGGGTACACCAAACACGCACATCTCCGGGTTGAGGCACAGCTTCACCTTGCACAGGTTGGCGAACGTTTCTTCTAGGTCCTGGACGAGAGTCCATGCCTCTCTGGTCTTGACCACGATGTCGTCGACGTAGGCCTCCGCGTTCCTCCCGAGCTGAGGGCCGAGGGTGATGTGCATCAGGCGCTGGAAGGTGGCGCCCGCATTTCTCAGCCTGAAAGGCATGCAGGTGTAGCAGTAGACCCCGCTTGGGGTCAGGAACACCGTTTTCTCCACATCCTCCACCGCCATCTTGATTTGGTGATAACCCGAGAAGGCACCGAGGAAGCAGAGAAGGTCGCACTCAGCCGTTGAATCCACGATCTAGTCGATGCGCGGGAGAGGAAATAGGTCCTGAGGGGAGAACTTGTTGAGGCTCGTGAAGTCGACGCACATGCGCTCCTTGCCTCCTTTCTTAGGAACTATGACGGGGTTGGCCAGCCACTCCGGGTGTCGTACCTCCCGTACGACGTCTGCTTCCTCTAGCTTCCGAACCTCCTGAACGATGAAGGCCTGCTTATCCGGGGCTTGTCTGCGTACTTTTTGCTCGATGACGGGCCTAGGCACCCCGACCAAGTCAGCGGCTTTCCAAGAGAACACATCCTTGTTGGCCCCGAGGAAGCTAACCAGCGCTGCCTCTTGCTCAGGGTCCATGCCCGTGTCGATGGTGAAGGTGGCTCTGGAGCCCTCCTCATCAACGGGCACCTGCTTCGTCTCGGCTGGGTCCTGAGAAAAGAGCTGCTTCTTCTTGGCAGCCGCGGCTTCCGGTGCCTCTGGAGCCCCTTTGGCTCCTGGATGAGCTACGGCAGCAGCCCTATAAGCGCGCCCGAGGACCTGAAGGGTGGCCTTGGGGTCCCCTTCGATGGTGATGTAGCCGTCGCTCCCGGGCATCTTGACGGTGTTGTAGCCCGGGTGAGTCGCCGCCATGAATTTTGCCAAGGCTGGGAAGCCGAGGACGGCGTTGTAGGGCAGGTGGACGGGCGCAATGTCGAAGTCGATGAGCTCCATCCGATAGTTAGCGGGTGTGCTGATACATCCAAAACGTATCTATAATTTTTGCTTGCTCCATGCCACTTTTGGGTGATATTGCTATGTTATTTATACACTTCCATACACTTTTGATCATATTTGGACTAACCTACTAATCCAGTGCACCCCGGTGCCAGTTTCTGTTTTCGGCTGTTTTTGTATTTCAGGTTTTCACGTTACGAGAACTGCCAGGAAAAATCCAGAAAAATTATATAAAAAATCAGCGTTCCAAAACCTACCTTGCGCCCGAAGGACAGCCGGGGGGGGCACCAGGGCTCCAGGCGCCCTGGCGGCGCCCCCCCCCCCCTGGGCTGCGCCGGGGGGGAGCCTGGGCCCCCCGAGCCCCGTCTGGTGCCCCCCTTCGGCATACATTTAGAGCGTCCTTCGAAACCCTCGGGACGGGAACTCTTTTTCGCGATCTCATCTCTGTTCCGCCGCCGCCGCCGCCGCTTCCAGGAGAACTCTTCCCGGCACCCTGCCGGAGGGGAGGATCACCATCGGGAGCCTCTCCACCACCATGGACGCCTCCCGGATGAGTTGTGAGTAGTCTTCCTTGGACCATGAGTCCATGACCAGTAGCTATGTGATGTTCTCCTCCCCTTCTTGTGCTTCACTAAATAGTCCTCGTGAGCTGCCCTACATGATCGAGGCACATATGTAATCCTTATGCTGTTGCTATGATGAGTTTGCTAGGATCCGATGGATTATGAGATTATGTTCAGATTGTTCTTGAGTAATATATTTGATCTACCTCTTTTATATTTATGTTCATAAGTAATTCTTGCATGTTCTCCGTTGGTATTTATTGCTTTGGCCAAGTAATACGTAGTGACTCCAAGAGGGAACGTTATGCTCGATTGTGGGTTCATGCCCCTCGATGAATAGCTTGAGTGACAGAAACATGAGTCTAGGGGATGTGCTGTTGCCACAAGGGGGAAAACAACGGTGCTTGTGCCCGCGGGTGCAAGGATTGTTTACTTTACGCAAAGTTCTTTTAATGCAGTTGTCTGTTGCTTTGAGTTTACACTATGGGTGGGGCTCGCAACTTAATACCATCGAGATGTTCTGGATAGATATCTCAAGGTGGATGATTAGTAGTAAATATTGATGGATTTTGGTCTACTTACTTTGGCGTACCGCCCATGCTTTGAACCTCAACCTTTCTTGCAATGTAGTCAGCATTGGTTTGCGTTCGTGGTCCTGTCAATTGCCCAGCTGTAATTCGTTTACCTAACATAGCTGTTTTATCGTCTTTTGGGAGAGAGACATCACTAGTGAACATCATGAGACTCCGGTCCATATTACCATCATTGATCACATCCGCTATTTACTTTTCGCTTTTACTTACTATTGCAAACATTATCTATCACTACTATCATTTGCGTTTAATCCTTTGTGAACTACAAGGCCGGAGGGATTGACAACCTCTCTGTACTCGTTGGGAGCAAAGTTATTTGTATCTGTGTGTAGGTCCACGTTGATTGATAATCCGGCGTCGTTAGCAGTTGACACCTACTTGTTGAACCTAGGAGTCTCTGGGGATTCGATCCTTGGCATCTTTGCTAAGGGAAAAACTTCCACAACACTGCATCTTACACCTTCCACTTGGGGTAACCAACGAGGGGTTAGAGGCCCATCAAGGAGTTTTTCTGGTGCCGTTGTCGGGGACTCCACTCTTCAGTATAGGGGAGTTGCATGCTATCTTTTACCTTTGCTTTTTAGTCTTGTTAGTTTACCTTTCAGTTTTCTTCATGTATTTCACTAGTTATGCTTATGGACAACCTTGCTATTGGATCGTTGCTTGCGGGAAGACGCCCCGCACCTGTGGTGGTTGCTCCCCCCCCTACTGAAATTGTGCCCTATAAAATACCAGCTGGTGTTATCAATTATATCTTGGCTAATCGTTATGCAGGAGACAGACATCCCGGTGAACACTTGCTATATCTGTCACAGCTATGTTCATTATTTAAGCTTGCAGGTGTATCAAGGGAGTTTGTCATGAGGAAATTGTTCGCCGTATCACTTATAGATAAAGCTTCAGATTGGTATAAGCTTCTCGATAACTCGCACTTGCTTGATTGGCAAGAGCTTATGTCTCTCTTTTATAATAAGTTTTATCCTCTTCATGATGCTTATGTGGAGAGTAAGAGTACCTTTTTGCGTGTGGATCATGGTAACAATGCTTTATGTGATGCTTATATTTTTGAGTTCATCCATGATGCCACTGAAATTTATAATGAGAGAGGTAGACGTGGTTCTAAATATCTTAATAATATCAAGTTCCCTCTCTTTATGTTGAAGGTTTTGAAGCTGCACTTGTTTTGTCTTCCTATGCTTATTGATTTATGCTTCAATAATTTATTTCTTTACACGATTCCAATGCATAGGAAGAGAGGTAGACTTAAATATGATTTATATGTGCTTCTTGATGCTCTCTTTTGTTCTTCAACTCTTATTCCTACGAGAGCATCATTTTTCCATTATGCCTAGCTTAAAGGCATAAAAGAAAGCGCTTTTGGGAGGCAGCCCACATGAATAAATTTTTATATTTTGCTTTTGTTGTGTCTTGATGTTGTTTACTGCTGTAGCATCATCATTGTATCTTTGCTTTTCATATTTGTGCCAAGTATAGCCTCTGATTGCTAGAAAGTTCAAAAGTTGTGAGGTGCCGTCCAGGAAACAGATTCTGTCCTTGGATAGAAAAATTCGTATAAAATCACCAGATCATCTTTTTGGTCTGAATTTTTCTACAACGTTCTCTATATAATTGTCTTTCGTGCATCTGTTCTGAGTTTTTTTATTTGAGTTGCAGAAGTGCCCCGAACAAATCAATTACTACCTGCTGTTCTGTTTTTCACATATTCTGTCCTGTTTTGCCTTTCCTTCATTTTGCAAATCAAGAGCTTGCTTTTTCTTTGCAAAAACCTTTTGGCAATCTTGAGAAACAGTAGAACTTCAAGAATATCTTTATTTCCAGCAAGGTATAATTATTTTATTAAGGTTACTAACCTCGCTAATCAGATTATAATGAGTTATGTATGAAGGGAGTTTTCAAGTGTGCGAGGGAAGATGATAAAAAGATTCAGGAGTGTCAAGCGCTCAAGCTTGGGGATGCCCCCGTGCACCCCCAAGAAATATTCAAGGAGACTCAAGCGTCTAAGCTTGGGGATGCCCCCGTGCATCCCCTTCTCCATCAACATTATCAGTTCGTCTTTCGTTTCGCTATATTTTTATCACTTCATGTGTTATGTGCTATGCTTGGAGCGTCTTGCTTTTAGTTTTCTTTTTAGTTTTTCATAACGAGTCGGAACTTAGCTTTCTTTATGTGGGAGAGAAACACGCTCCACTTCTACCTAGAACATAACATAGAATTTTCATGTCTATCTTTGCTGTGTGTGTTCTTTGTCTTTTAATAGCTACTATCATGCTCCGCTCTTAGTATTCATGCTTATCTTTTCAAAGAGCTTTTGTTTAGTTGGTTGCTTGAACTCTCTTTAATTATCATGCTTATCTTATTAAGAGAGTTTGCTTCCGTTGCATTGGTTAATATGTCTATGATAAAGATGCGACGTGCATAATGGCGCTTAGTAGTTCAGGTTTTCTTATGGTTAGTCTCAAATAGCTGGGGGATTCCTAATGAGTTATTGGAGTACCAACTTGATTTGTTTGCCGATGATGTGGTATGGTTTAGTAATATCTTCCTTCGAGAGATTATTTTGATTGACTTGGCGTATTCTCACGCATATTTAATACTGTAAAGAAAGTCTGTCAAGCCTTGATGATCTTTTATTTCTGAGTAGCGATATAACTACCATGCCTGATTCAATGTTGCTTTGTCGCTCTGTATGATTATGACCGTCATTGCTCTCTTAGTTGGTTGCTCCCAGTCTTTTGCTAAACCTCCACCTGTACTAAGCAGACTAACTTTGCAATACATAGCTCATGGGAAAGTAGCTTAAAAACTATTGTGGTAAAGAATATGTTGCTTATGTATCTTATATCTTATAAGTTGCTTGCTGAGCGGTAACCATGTTTCTGGGGACGCCATCAACTGTCACACTTTTGTTGAATATCATGTGAGTTGCTATGCATGTTCGTCTTGTCTGAAGTAAGGGTGATTCGCCATGGGTTGAATGAGTATGCATATTGTTAGAGAAGAACATTGGGCCGCCAACCAAAGCCATGCATCATGGTGGAAGTTTTAGCTTGGACATTAATCCTCAATCTCTTATGAGAACATGCTTATGCATTGAAGAGGAGTCCATCATCTATTTTCTATGTTGTCCCGGTATGGATGTCCTCAAATTGAGATCTATCAAAAACGAGAAATCAAATGCGATTTATCTCCTTGGACCTTTGTACAGGTGGCATAGAGGTACCCCTTTGTGACACTTGGTTGAAACATATGTAATGCAATGATAACCCATGGAAATCCGAGCTAGTTAGGACAAGGTGCGAGCACTATTGGTATTCGATGCATGAGGCTTGCAACTTATAGGATGTCTTATGCATGACACATATGAAGTACTACTACCGTTGACAAAATTGCTTCTATGTTTTCAAAATAAAAAGCTCTAGCACATAACCATTCTTTTACTTTTATGTTGAGTCTCCACCTTCTTTCTTCAAGCACCAACTACTGAGAGCATGATTGTCATTCTGAGTGTAATGTGCATTGTCCCAAAGTAGCATTGTCTTTTGCATGATTGTGATATCGTTTATTTTGAAATCATTGTATCTAGTCATCACTTAAACCTTGAAGGTGCCCCTGCATTTATGTTTTGCTTCACTAAAGGGGGCAAGCTAGATATCACTTTATCATATTTGCACATCATGTTTATTGAAAATCTTTTTGATGTTTCAGTTTCATGTTGTAAAACTTTCAGTCATTTGTGATTTTCTCATGAGGCAACTTAATTACTATAGAATCATTGTCTCAGTAAGCTTTTGTCATATGACTATGAATAAGTCCTATATGGTTAATAGCATGTCACCACAGAAATTATGCTTGTTATCATTTACCTACTCGAGGACGAGCAGGAATTAAGCTTGGGGATGTTGATACGTCCAAAACGTATCTATAATTTCTGCTTGCTCCATGCCACTTTTGGGTGATATTGCTATGATATTTATATACTTCCATACACTTTTGATCATATTTGGACTAACCTACTAATCCAGTGCACCCCGGTGCCAGTTTCTGTTTTCGGCTGTTTTTGTATTTCAGGTTTTCACGTTAGGAGAACTGCCAGGAAAAATCCAGAAAAATTATATAAAAAATCAGCGTTCCAGAACCTACCTTGCGCCCAAAGGACAGCCAGGGGGGCCACCAGGGCTCCAGGCGCCCTGGCGGCGCCCCCCCCCCCCCCTGGGCCGCGCCGGGGGGGCGCATGGGCCCCCCGAGCTCCGTCTGGTGCCCCCCTTCGGCATATATTTAGAGCGTCCTTCGAAACCCTCGGGACGGGAACTCTTTTTCGCGATCTCATCTCTGTTCCGCCGCCGCCACTTCCAAGATCGGGAGCACCAGGAGAACTCTTCCCGACACCCTGCCGGAGGGGAGGATCACCATCGGGAGCCTCTCCACCACCATGGACGCCTCCCGGATGAGTTGTGAGTAGTCTTCCTTGGACCATGAGTCCATGACCAGTAGCTATGTGATGTTCTCCTCCCCTTCTTGTGCTTCACTAATTAGTCCTCGTGAGCTGCCCTACATGATCGAGGCACATATGTAATCCTTATGCTGTTGCTATGATGAGTTTGCTGGGATCCGATGGATTATGAGATTATGTTCAGATTGTTCTTGAGTAATATATTTGATCTACCTCTTTTATATTTATGTTCATAAGTAATTCTTGCATGTTCTCCGTTGTTATTTATTGCTTTGGCCAAGTAATACGTAGTGACTCCAAGAGGGAACGTTATGCTCGATTGTGGGTTCATGCCCCTCGATGACTAGCTTGAGTGACAGAAACATGAGTCTAGGGGATGTGATGTTGCCACAAGGGGGAAAACAACGGTGCTTGTGCCCGCGGGTGCAAGGATTGTTTACTTTACGCAAAGTTCTTTTAATGCAGTTGTCTGTTGCTTTGAGTTTACACTATGGGTGGGGCTCGCAACTTAATACCAGCGAGATGTTCTGGATAGATATCTCAAGGTGGATGATTAGTAGTAGATATTGATGGATTTCGGTCTACTTACTTTGGCGTACCGTCCATGCTTTGAACCTCAACCTTTCTTGCAATGTAGTCAGCATTGGTTTGCGTTCGTGGTCCTGTCAATTGCCCAGCTGTAATTTGTTTACCTCACATAGTTTTTTTATCGTCTTTTGGGAGAGAGACATCACTAGTGAACATCATGAGACTCCGGTCCATATTACCATCATTGATCACATCCGCTATTTACTTCTCGCTTTTACTTACTATCGCAAACATTATCTATCACTACTATCATTTGCGTTTAATCCTTTGTGAACTACAAGGCCGGAGGGATTGACAACCTCTCTGTACTCGTTGCGAGCAAAGTTATTTGTATCTGTGTGCAGGTCCACGTTGATTGCTAATCCGGCGTCGTTAGAAGTTGACACCTACTTGTTGAACCTAGGAGTCTCTGGGGATTCGATCCTTGGCATCTTTGCTAAGGGAAAAACTTCCACAACACTACATCTTACACCTTCCACTTGGGGTAACCAACGAGGGGTTAGAGGCCCATCATGTGCCGAAGGTGACCGGGAGGCGAATCTGGCCGAGCGGGATGGCCGATCCCGCGACCCTTGAGAAGGGCTTGGTGGGGAGGAGCTGCCTTTAGGACACGGGCAGATGACCGAAGGCCTCGGGGGAGAGGATGTTGATACCGGCGCCGCCATCGATGAGGGTCCTTGTGACGGCCACCCCGCAGATGGTGGGCATGCATACCGTGGGGAGAACGCTCGTGCCAGCTGCTTCTGTGGCGAGGTCGCTAGGGTCGAAGGTGATGACGTGTACCTGCGCGCTTCGTGCCCGCGAGGCCTTCTACGGCTGGGTGGTGGCCCCAACCTGCCGAAAGTGCGACTTGACGTGTCGGGCCGACGTCGACGCTTAGGATCCTCCGAGGATGCAGGCGACCCCGCGGCAGGGCAGCTCCCTACCGGCAACGCTCTGCAGCCCGCCAACGCGGGCCGTCCGAGTGCCGAGCTCCCCCATGGGTGGCCGGTGCCAGGGCAGCCGTCGTGCCACCAAGAGCATCGCCGGCGAGGCCACAGGGAGCGGGAGTGGCGGAGCAGGCCGCTCTCCAGTGGCCCGGCCGTCGGGAACGTCTTCGGGGAAGGAGGCGGAGCGCCCATGGGTGATGCGGTCCGTCGATGCCGCTCGGACGACGGGGAAAGCGCCAACCTCAACGCGGATGTGGCGGCTCGCGGTCATCGTGGCGACGCGGAGCAGGAGAGGAGAGGCGAGGACGTCGGAGAGGCGAGATTTCGACACGCCCCCTACCTGGCGCGCCAAATGTCGGATTACGGGCTCCGCAAACACAAGAAGTTCGAACACAGGGGCATGAACGAAGACCTCTCCCACTCACGTCTACCTAGCGTCTCGCCCTCGTCTAGTGACGAGATTCAAGCGAACAACAAGTAAAGCACACAAGAGTTTACCCAGGTTCAGGCCACCTTGCGGTGTAAAACCCTACTTCCTCCTTTGGTGGATTGTCCTTGGGAGGGCTTGAATATGGATGAATACAGTGGTTCCTGAGCTCAGGAGGGTGAGGAGGCAAGAGTTCTTGCTTCCTTATGCGAGGGCAGAGTTTCTGGATCTGATCCTCTTCCCCCTCATAGTGGGGATCCTAGCTACTTATATAGGCAGCCAGGGTCCTCTTCCCCAGAAATGTTTAGGCGGGAAGGGATCCCACAATGGCCATTTTGAGCGGGAACACAAGGATGTTCCTACCCTCACAAAAGCAGTCTTCGCCTGCAAAGGGATCCGGCGATGATGCGGTGATGGGCTCGGTGGTGACATCCTCCCTGTCGTCCTTCCGGTCTTCGGTATTGTTGCACCTAAAGGGAAACCTTTGCCCTGCTCCTCGGGAATATGCGCCTGCGATGTCTCCCTTGCACCAAAATGGCAACTGCGCTGCTGGCACGCGTTGGCACCCGCTGGCGCGGTGCGTCACTGCCTCCTCCTAAGGCAGACTTGGCCTTGGATTCTCCACCCCTCCGGAGCAACCTAGCTGAGGTCACTCCCGAGGGGTCTTGACGTCGTTCTCCTCGCGAGGTATAGCCCCCTCGCGAGGGTCTTGGACAGCTGGTCGATCAGCTGGGTCGTACCAGGCCGTGGCAGGAGCGCGCTGCGGCCCGCAGACAGGCAAGTCTGGGTACCCTAGTTCCCAGGACGGCGACACCTATGATGAAAACTATGATGAAATTGCTATTAATCATGCTAATCAAGATAAAAAATGACAATGATAAGGAGAAGATTGACTGTCTAACTAAAGAATTAAACACTCTCAAGTTAGCTCATGAAACTACCTTGGAAGATCATCGAGAACTTTTAAAGACTCATGAGAAGTTACGCTTTGAAAAGCTCAACCTTGAGCAAGAGAATGAGTTCTTAAAAGCAATCAATGATGATCTTCACAAGAAAAGTTCTTCTTACATTGCCAAACGTTTGCTCTTGTCTACTTACATGCCACAAGTAAAATCTAGCAACAAGAACAAGAAAGATTCTTCCTCTAGTAGTAACAACAATCATGCTAAATCCAATATTGTTGCTTCTAGTAGTTCTCTTGATTCCACTAATGATTCTCTTAGCCAAGTTACACTTGAGCAAGAAAATAGCTTATTGAAGGGAATTATAGAGAAAGGTGTTTACAAGAGTCTTGCCAGGAATAAGCAATTTGAGGAAATTGTACGCAAGTAAGGAAGACACCGGAAGAATCAAGGTGTTGGTTTTGAACGAAAGTTCAATGCCAATGGAGTTGAGTGGGAAGAAGATCAATACCCCACGATGAAGTTTGTTCCTCAACAAGAGAAGTATGATCCGACTTCTTTCCAAGGAACACAAGCTCAAGATGATCTTCCACCACTAGACCACAAGAAAAAGGGCAAGGACAAGCATAAAGAGGAGATTGATGCATTTGAAGAAGCTCCCAAGGCCTTGGTCAAGTGGGTTCCCAAGACTACATCAAGTTCTAATTTATCAAGTACGACTACAACTCCAAGGATTCCCATCAAGATGGTGTGGATCCCGAAGAAGAGGAAGAACTAGAGAGTTCTTGAGGGTGACTCCGCCAACATACTTCACTCATATCATTTTTGCGAGGACAAGTGCAAACAACTTCCATATATTGCACTAGTTCAAGGAGTCACAAACCCTCTTGTTGGTAAGAAAGGGACAAGGTAAGCAAATGCTTTCATGGACATCATCTCTTGTGAACATCACTCTATGTCTATGCATATCCTTGTTTGTTCCTCGTGGGACTAACCCGTGTAGGTATTGAAAGTGCAACTCACTCCAATGGATTGCTCCAAATGATCCACATCAACATTGAGCATCCACATCTTCAACACCTACATGAAGTCATCATCGACAAAACCCAAGGTTAGTTCATGCCTCTTAGGGGGACATCACATCTAGGGGGAGCTTTACTATAATCAATTGAGCTAAATCAACTGTAATGATGTGAACACAACAATGCTTTATGTAAAAGTGGTAACCCCACTTGTGCTTTGATGTCTACTACGCAACCTTCTTCTTGTAGATGTTGTTGGGCCTCCAAGTGCATAGGTTTGTAGGATAGTAGAAAATTTCTCTTAAGTGGATGACCTAAGGTTTATCAATTCGTGGGAGGCGTAGGATGAAGATGGTCTCTCTTAAACAACCCTGCAACCAAATAACAAAGAGTCTCTTGTGTCCCCAACACACCCAATATAATGGCAAATTGTATAGGGCACTATTTCGGTGAAGAGATGGTGATACAAGTGCAATATGGATGGTAGATATAGGTTTTTTTAATCTGAAAATATAAAAACAGCAAGGTAGCAAGTGGTAAAAGTGAGCATAAATGGTAATGTAATGCTTTGAAACCAGGCCTAGGATTCATAATTTCACTAGTGCAGGTTCTCTCAACAATAATAACATAACTGGACCATATAACTATCCCTCAACATGCAACAAAGAGTTACTCCAAAGTCACTAATAGAGGAGAACAAACGAAGAGATTATGGTAGGGTATGAAACCACCTCAAAGTTATTCTTTCTGATCGATCTATTCAAGAGTCCATAGTAAAATAGCACGAAGCTATTCTTTCCATTCGATCTATCTTAGAGTTCATACTAGAATAACACCTTAAGATACAAATCAACCAAAACCCTAATGTCACCTAGATACTCCATTGTCACCTCAAGTATCCATGGGTATGATTATACGATATGCATCACACAATCTCAGATTCATCTATTCAACCAACACAAACAACTTCAGAGAGTGCCCCAGAGTTTCTACCGGAGAGTCAAGATGAAAACGTGTGCCAACCCCTATGCATAGATTCCCAAGGTCACAGAACCTGCAAGTTGATCACCAAAACATACATCAAGTAGATCACGAGATATCCCATGGTCACCACAGATAAGCACATGCAAGACATACATCGAGTGTTCTCAAATCCTTAAAGACTCAATCCGATAAGATAACTTCAAAGGGAGACCTCGATCAATTACAAGAAGATAGAGGGGGGGAAATCATAAGATCCAACTATAATAGCAAAGCTCGCGATACATCAAGATCGTGCCATCTCAAGAACACAAGAGAGAGAGAGAGAGAGAGAGAGAGAGAGAGAGAGAGATCAAACACATAGCTACTGATACATACCCTCAGCCCCCAGGGTGAAATACACCCCCCCCCTCGTCATGGAGAGCGTCGAGATGACAAAGATGGCCACCGGAGAGGGATTCCCACCTCCGGCAGGGTGCCGGAACGGGTCTAGATTGGTTTTTGGTGGCAACAGAGGCTTTCGGCGGCGGAACTGCCGATCTAGGTTATTTTCCGGAGGTTTCTGTATATATAGGAGGTGTAGAGTTGGGGACAAGTAAAGGGGGTCTCTAGGCTGTCCACGAGGCAGGGGCGCGCCCAGGGGGCGCCCCTACCCTCGTGGGCAGCCTAGGAACCTTCTATTCCCCCTCTGGCACTTCCCAGGCTTCTTCTGGTCCAAAAACTTCCTCCGTTTAGTTTTAGGTCAATTGGGCTCCATTTGATACTGTTGGGGAACGTAGCAGAATTCAAAAAAATCTACGCTTCACCAAGATCAATCTAAGGAGTCCATCTAGCAACGAGCATAAATGAGTGCATCTACATACCCTTTGTAGATCGCGAGCGAAAGCGTTCAAAGGAAGGTGGATGATGGAGTCGTACTCGTCGTGATCCTCGTCACCGATGATCCCAGCGCCGAACGGATGGCACCTCCGCGTTCAACACACGTACGGTACAGTGACGTCTCCTCCTTCTTGATCCAGCAAGGGGGGAAGGAGAGGTTGATGGAGATCCAGCAGCACGACGGCGTGGTGGTGGATGCAACGGGAAAAGCTGCAGGGCTTCGCCGAGACCCTGCGGGAGGAGTAGGAGGTGTAATGGGGGGGAGAGGCGCCAGGGGCTGAGGTGCGGCTGCCCTCTCTCCCCCACTATATATAGGGGGCCAGGGGGGGCGCCGGCCCTAGGAGATCCAATCTCCTAGGGGGGCGGCGGCCAAGGGGGTGGCTTGCCCCCCAAGCCTAAGGGGGGCGCCCCCACCCCTAGGGTTTCAACCCTAGCCGCATGGGGGGTGCGCCAGCCCACTAGGGGCTGGTCCCCCTCCCCCTACGGCCCACGGGGCCCTCCGGGATGGGTGGCCCCACCCGGTGGACCCCCAGGACCCTTCCGGTGGTCCCGATACGCTACCGGTGACCCCCGGAACTCTCCCGATGGCCGAAACTGGACTTCCTATATATCATTCTTTACATCTAGACCATTCCGTAACTCCTCGTGATGTCCGGGATCTCATCCGGGACTCCGAACAACATTCGGGTTTACATGTGCATATATCTCTATAACCCTACCGTCACCGAACCTTAAGTGTGTAGACCCTACGGGTTCGGGAGACATGCAGACATGACCGAGACGACTCTCCGGTCAATAACCAACAGCGGGATCTGGATACCCATGTTGGTTCCCACGTGTTTCTCGATAATCTAATCGGATGAACCACGATGTCAAGGATTCACTTAATCACGTATGTAATTCCCTTTGTCTATTGGTACGGTACTCGCCCGAGATTCGATCATCGGTATACCGATACCTTGTTCAATCTCGTCATGGCAAGTCTCTTTACTCGTTCCGTAATCCATCATCCCATGACTAACTCTTTAGTCACTTTGAGCTCATGATGATGATGTCTTATCAAGTGGGCCCAGAAATACCTCTCCGTCATACGGAGTGACAAATCCCAGTCTCGGTTCGTACCAACTCAACAGACACTTTCGGAGATACCGATTGCGTACCTTCATAGACACCCAGTTACGTTGTGACGTTTAGCACACCCAAAGTATTCCTACGGTATCCGGGAGTTGCACAACCTCATGGTCTTAAGGAACAGATACTTGACACTGGAAAAGCTTAAGCATTACGAACTACACGATCTTATGCCAGGCTTAGGATTGGGTCTTGTCCATCACATCATTCTCCTAATGATGTGATCCCATTATCAATGACATCCAATGTCCATGGTCAGGAAACCGTGACCATCTGTTGATCAACGAGCTAGTAACTAGAGGCTTACCAGCGACACGTTGTGGTCTATGTATTCACACATGTATCGTTGTTTCCGTACAATACAATTCAAGCATGAATAACAGACAATTATCATGAACAAGGAAATATAATAATAATCCTTTTATTATTGCCTCTAGGGAATATTTCCAACAGTCTCCCACTTGCACTAGAGTCAATAATCTAGTTACATTGTGATGAATCGAACACCCATAGAGTTCTGGTGTTGATCATGTTTTGCCCGTGGAAGAGGTTTAGTCAACAGATCTGCAACATTCAGATCCGTGTGCACTTTACAAATATCTATGTCTCCATCTTGAACGTAATTCTGGATGGAGTTGAAACGGCGCTTGATGTGCTTGGTCTTCTTGTGAAACCTGGGCTCCTTGGCAATGGCAATAGCTCCAGTGTTGTCACAGAACAGAGTCATTGGGCTTGACGCGCTTGGAATGACTCCTAGGTCGGTGATGAACTCCTTCATCCAGACTCCTTCTTGCGCTGCTTCGCAAGCAGCTATGTACTCCGCTTCACATGTAGAATGCGCCACGACGCTCTACTTGCAACTGCACCAGCTGACTGCTCCACCATTCAAAATATACACGTATCCGGTTTGTGACTTGGAGTCATCCAGATCTATGTCGAAGCTAGCATCGACGTAACCCTTTACGACGAGCTCTTCGTCACCTCCATAAACGAGAAACATATCCTTAGTCCTTTTCAGGTACTTCAGGATGTTCTTGACCGCTGTCAAGTGTTCCATACCGGGATCACTTTGGTACCTCCCTACCAAACTTATGGCAAGGTTCACATCAGGTCTGGTACACAGCATGGCATACATAATAGAACCTATGGCTGAGGCATAGGGGATGACACTCATCTTTTCTCTATCTTCTGCCGTGGTCGAGGACTGAGCCGTGCTCAATCTCATACCTTGTAAAACAGGCAAGAACCCCTTCTTGGACTGATCCATATTGAACTTCTTCAATATCTTGTTAAGGTATGTGCTTTGTGAAAGACCAATGAGGCGTCTCGATCTATCTCTATAGATCTTGATGCCTAATATATAAGCAGTTTCTCCAAGGTTCTTCATTGAAAAACTCTTATTCAAGTAGGCCTTTATGCTTTCCAAGAATTCTATATCATTTCCCATTAGCAGTATGTCATCCACATATAATATGAGAAATGCTACAGAGCTCCCACTCACTTTCTTGTAAATACAGCCTTCTCCCCAAGTCTGTATAAAGCCAAACGCTTTGATCACATCATTAAAGCGAATATTCCAACTCCGAGATGCTTGCACTAGCCCGTAGATCAAGCGCTGGAGCTTGCATACTTTGTTAGCATTCTCTGGATCGACAAAACCTTCCGGCTGCATCATATACAGTTCTTCCTTGAGGAAGCCATTAAGGAATGCTGTTTTGACGTACAATTGCCATATCTCATAATCATAGAATGCGGCAATTGCTAACATGATTCGAACAGACTTCAGCATTGCTACGGGAGAGAAAGTCTCGTCGTAGTCAATCCCTTGAACTTGTCAATAACCCTTAGCGACAAGCCGAGCCTTATAGATGGTCACATTACCATCCGCGTCTGTCTTCTTCTTAAATATCCATTTATTTTCTATGGAGTGCTGATCATCGGGCAAGTCCACCGAAGTCCATACTTTGTTTTCATACATGGATCCTATCTCGGATTTCATGGCTTCAAGCCATTTGTCAGAATCCGAGCCCGCCATTGCTTCTTCATAGTTTGAAGGTTCACCGTTGTCTAACAACATGATTTCCATGACAGGGTTGCCGTACCAGTCTAGTGCGGAACGTGTCCTTGTGGACCTTCGAAGTTCAGCAGTAACTTGATCTGTATCTTCATGATCATCATCATTAACTTCATCCCTTGTCGGTGCAGGCACCTCAGGAACAATTTCCCGCGCTACGCTACTTTCCGGTTCGGGAAGGGTGACTGTCACCTCATCAAGTTCTACTTTCCTCCCACTTACTTCTTTTGAGAGAAACTCTTTCTCCAGAAAGGATCCATTCTTGGCAACAAAAGTCTTGCCTTCATATCTTAGGTAGAAGGTGTACCCAATTGTTTCCTTTGGGTATCCTATGAAGACGCATTTTTCCGATTTGGGTTCGAGCTTTTCAGGTTGAAGTTTCTTGACATAAGCATCGCAACCCCAAACTTTCATAAACGACAGCTTAGGTTTCTTGCCAAACCAAAGTTCATACGGTGTCATCTCAACGGATTTTGACGGAGCCCTATTTAATGTGAATGCGGCAGTCTCTAAAGAAAATCCCCAAAAAGATAGTGGTAAGTCGGTGAGAGACATCATAGATCGCACCATGTCCAACAAAGTACGATTTCGACGTTCGGACACATCATTACGTTGAGGTGTTCCTGGCGGTGTCAATTGTGAAACAATTCCACAGTTCCTTAGGTGCGTGCCAAATTCATGACTCAAATATTCACCCCCACGATCTGATCGTAAGAACTTTATTTTTCTGTCACGTTGATTCTCAACCTCATTCTGAAATTCCTTGAACTTTTCAAAGGTCTCAGACTTGTGCTTCATCAAGTAGACATACCCATATCTACTCAAGTCATCTGTGAGGGTGAGAACATAACGATAGCCTCCGCGAGCTTCAACAGTCATTGGACCGCACACATCGGTATGTATGATTTCCAATAAGTTGGTTGCTCGCTCCATTGTTCCGGAGAACGGAGTCTTGGTCATCTTGCCCAAAAGTCATGGTTCGCACGTGTCAAATGATTCATAATCAAGAGACTCCAGAAGCCCATCTGCATGGAGCTTCTTCATACGCTTGACACCAATATGACCAAGGCGGCAATGCCACAAGTATGTGGGACTATCATTATCAACTTTACATCTTTTGGCATCCACACTATGAATATGTGTATCATCACGTTCGAGATTCATCAAAAATAAACCATTGACCAGCAGGGCATGACCATAAAACATATCTCTCATATAAATAGAACAACCATTATTCTCGGATTTAAATGAGTAGCCATCTCGTATCAAACGAGATCCAGATACAATGTTCATGCTCAAAGCTGGTACTAAATAACAATTATTAAGGTTTAAAACTAATCCCGGGGGTAGATGTAGAGGCAGCGTGTCGACAGCGATCACATCGACCTTGGAACCATTCCCGACGCGCATCATCACCTCGTCCTTCGCCAGTCTCCGCTTATTCCGCAGCTCCTGCTTTGAGTTACAAATGTGAGCAACTGCACCGGTATCAAATACCCAGGAGCTACTACGAGCGCTGGTAAGGTACACATCAATAACATGTATATCATATATACCTTTGACGTTGCCGGCCTTCTTATCTGCTAAGTATTTGGGGCAGTTCCGCTTCTAGTGACCCATTCCCTTGCAATGAAAACACTCAGTTTCAGGCTTGGGTCCATTCTTTGGCTTCTTCTCGGCAACTGGCTTACCGGGCGCGACAACTCCTTTGCCGTCCTTCTTGAAGTTCTTCTTACCCTTGCCTTTCTTGAACTTAGTGGTTTTATTGACCATCAACACTTGATGTTCTTTCTTGATATCCACCTCCGCTGATTTCAGCATCGAATACACCTCGAGAATAGACCTCTGCATCCCCTGCATATTGAAATTTAATACGAAGTACTTGTAGCTAGGTGGGAGCGACTGGAGGATTCTGTCAACGACCGCTTCGTCTGGGAGATTCATTCCCAACTGAGACAAGCGGTTGTGCAACCCAGACAACTTGAGTATGTGCTCGCTGACAGAACTATTCTCCTCCATCTTACAACTATAGAATGCGTCGGAGACGTCATATCTCTCGACTCGGGCATGAGCTTGGAAAACCATTTTCAGCTCTTGGAACATCTCATATGCTCCGTGGTGCCCAAAACGCTTTTGGAGCCCCGACTCTAAGCTGTAAAGCATGCCGCACTGAACGAGGGAGTAATCATCACAACGCGACTGCCAGGCGTTCATAACGTCTTGGGTCGCCGGGAGAACGGGTGCATCACCTAGTGGTGCTTCAAGGACATATGATCTCTTGGCAGCTATCAGGATAATCCTCAAGTTACGGACCCAATCCGTATAGTTGCTACCATCGTCTTTCAGCTTGGTTTTCTCTAGGAACGCGTTGAAGTTGAGGGCAACTTGAGCGTGGGCCATTTGATCTACAAGACATATTGTAAAGATTTTTAGACTAAGTTCATGACAATTAAGTTCATCTAATCAAATTTAATGAACTCCCACTCATATTGACATCTCTCTAGTCATCTAAGTGATACATGATCCGAATCGACTAGCCCGTGTCCGATCATCACGTGAGACGGACTAGTCATCAACGGTGAACATCTTCATGTTGATCGTATCTTCTATACGACTCATGTTCGACCTTTCGGTCTTCCGTGTTCCGAGGCCATGTCTGTACATGCTAGGCTCGTCAAGTGAACCCTAAGTGTATTGCGTGTGTAAATCTGGCTTACACCGGTTGTATGCGAACGTTAGATCCTATCACACCCGATCATCACGTGGTGCTTCGGAACAACGATCCTTAGCAACAGTGCACAGTTAGGAGGAACACAATTCTTGAAATTTTTAGTGAGAGATCATCTTATTTACTACCGTCGTTCTAAATAAACGAGATGTATAAACATGATAAACATCACATGCAATCAAATAAAGTGACATGATATGGCCAATATCATTTTGCTCCTTTGATCTCCATCTTCGGGGCACCATGATCATCTTTGTCACCGGCATGACACCATGATCTCCATCATCATGATCTCCATCATCGTGTCTTCATGAAGTCATCTCGCCAAATATTACTTCTACCACTATGGCTAACGTTTAGCAATAAAGCAAAGTAATTACATGGTGTTATTCGGTGACACGCAGGTCATACAATAAATAAGACAACTCCTATGGCTCCTGTCGGTTGTCATTTTCATCGACATGCAAGTCGTGATTCCCTATTACAAGAACATGATCAATCTCATACATCACATATATCATTCATCACATCTTCTTGGCCATATCACATCACATAGCACATGCTGCAAGAACAAGTTAGACGTCCTCTAATTGTTGTTGCAAGTTTTTACGTGGCTTCTATAGGTTTCTAGCAAGAACGTTTCTTACCTACGCCAAAACCACAACGTGATATGTCAATTTCTATTTACCCTTCATAAGGACCCTTTTCATTGAATCCGATCCGACTAAAGTGGGAGAGACAGACACCCGCTAGCCACCTTATGCAACTAGTGCATGTCAGTCCGTGGAACCTGTCTCACGTAAGCGTACGTGTAAGGTCGGTCCGGGCCGCTTCATCCCACGATGCCGCCGAATCAAGATTGGACTAGTAGCGGCAAGAGAATTGAACAAAATCAACGTCCACAACTTGTTTGTGTTCTACTCGTGCAAGATGCTACGCAAAGACCTAGCTCCGATGGCACTGTTGGGGAACGTAGCAGAATTCAAAAAAATTCTACGCTTCACCAAGATCAATGTAAGGAGTTCATCTAGAACGAGCATAAAGGAGTGCATCTACATACCCTTTGTAGACCGCGAGCGGAAGCGTTCAAAGAAACATGGATGATGGAGTCGTACTCGTCGTGATCCTCATCACCGATGATCCTAGCGCCGAACGGACGGCACCTTCGTGTTCAACACACGTACGGTACAGCGATGTCTCCTCCTTCTTGATCCATCAAGGGGGAGGAGAGGTTGATGGAGATCCAGCAACACAACGGCGTGGTGGTGGATGCAACAGGAAAAGCTGCAGGGCTTCGCTGAGACCCTGCGGGAGGAGTAGGAGGTGTAACCAGGGGGGAGAGGCGCCAGGGGCTGAGGTGCGGTTGCCCTCTCTCCCCCCACTATATATAGGGGGCCAGGGGGCGCCGGCCCTAGGAGATCCAATCTCCTAGGGGGGGCAAGGGGGTGGCTTGCCCCCCAAGCCTAAGGGGGGCGCCCCCACCCCTAGGGTTTCAACCCTAGGCGCATGGGGGGAGGCCCATGGGGGGTGCGTCAGCCAACTAGGGGCTGGTTCCCCTCCCCCTACAACCCACGGGGCCCTCCGGGATGGGTGGCCCCACCCGGTGGACCCCCGGGACCCTTCCGGTGGTCCCGGTACGCTACCGGTGACCCCCGGAACTCTCCCGATGGCCGAAACAGGACATCCTATATATCATTATTTACCTCCGGAACTCCTCGTGACGTCCGGGATCTCATCCGGGACTCCGAACAACATTCGGGTTTACGTGTGCATATATCTCTATAACCCTAGCGTCACCGAACCTTAAGTGTGTAGACCCTACGGGTTCGGGAGACACGCAGACATGACCGAGACGACTCTCCGGTCAATAACCAACAGCGGGATTTGGATACCCATGTTGGTTCCCACGTGTTTCTTGATGATCTCATCGGATGAACCACGATGTCAAGGATTCACTTAATCCCGTATGTAATTTCCTTTGTCTATCGGTACAGTACTCGCCCGAGATTCGATCGTCGGTATACCGATACCTTGTTCAATCTCGTCATGGCAAGTCTCCTTACTCGTTCCGTAATCCATCATCCCATGACTAACTCTTTAGTCATTTGAGCTCATGATGATGATGTCTTACCGAGTGGGCCCAGAGATACCTCTCCGTCATACGGTGTGACAAATCCCAGTCTCGGTTCGTACCAACTCAACAGACACTTTCGGAGATACCCGTTGCGTACCTTTATAGCCATCCAGTTACGTTGTGACGTTTGGCACACCCAAAGTATTCCTACGGTATCCGGGAGTTGCACAACATCATGGTCTTAAGGAACAGATACTTGACACTGGAAAAGCTTAAGCATTACGAACTACACGATCTTATGCCAGGCTTAGGATTGGGTCTTGTCCATCACATCATTCTCCTAATGATGTGATCCCGTTATCAATGACATCCAATGTCCATGGTCAGGAAACCGTGACCATCTGTTGATCAACGAGCTAGTAACTAGAGGCTTACCAGGGACACATTGTGGTCTATGTATTCACACATGTATCGCTGTTTCCGTACAATACAATTCAAGCATGAATAACACACAATTATCATGAACAAGGAAATATAATAATAATCCTTTTATTATTGCCTCTAGGGCATATTTCCAACAGATATTCCTTTTCTGCGATACTCTAAAACAAGGGAAAAACAGAAACTGGCACTGGGCTCTGGGTCAATAGGTTAGTCCCAAAAATCATATAAAAGTGTATATAAAAGCCCATAAAACATCATAGAAGGATAATATAATAGCACGGAACAATCAAAAATTATCGATACGTTGGAGTCGTATCAAGCATCCGCAAGCTTAATTCATGCTCGTCCTCGAGTAGGTAAATGATAAAAATAGAATTTTTGATGTGGAATGCTACCTAACATAATTCTCAATGTAATTTGTTTATTGTGGCATGAATGTTCAGATCCGAAAGATTCAAGATAAAAGTCTGTATTGACATAAGAATAATAATACTTCAAGCATACTAACAAAGCAATCATGTCTTCTCAAAATAACATGGCCAAAGAAAGTTATCCCTACAAAATCATATAGTGTGGCTATGCTCCCTCTTCATCACACAAAATATTTAATTCATGCACAACCCCGGTTTCAGCCAAGCAATTGTTTCACACTTTAATTCTTTCAAACCTTTCAACTTTCACGCAATACATGAGCATGAGCCATGGATATAGCACTATGTGGAATAGAGTGGTGGTTGTGGAGAAGATAAAAGAAGAAGATACTCCCACATCAACTAGGTGTATCAATGGGCTATGGAGATGCCCATCAATAGATATCAACGTGAGTGAGTAGGGATTGCTTGCAACGGATGCACTAGAGCTATAAGTGTATGAAATCTCAACAAAAGAAACTAAGTGGGTGTGCATCCAACTTGCTTTATCATGAAGACCTAGGGCATTTTGAAGAAGCCCATCATTGGAATATACAAGACAAGTTCTATAATGATAATTCCCACTAGTATATGAAAGTGACAAACCAAGAGACTCTCTATCATGAATATTATGGTACTACTTTGAAGCACAAGTGTGGAAAAGGATAGTAGCATTGTCCCTTCTCTCTTTTTTGAGGGGCTTTTTCTCTCTCTCTTTTTTTAGCCCCCCTCTCTTTTTTTGGGCCTTCTCTTTTTTTATTTGGCCTTTCTCTTTTTTTTTCCTCACATGGGACAATGCTCTAATAATGAAGATCATGAAAATTTTATTTACTTACAACTCAAAGATTACAACTCGAAGCTAGAACAAAATATGACTCTATGTGAATGCCTCCGGTGGTGTACCGGGATGTGCAATGAATCAAGAGTGACATGTATGAATGAATAGTGAATGGTGGCTTCGCCACAAATACGATGTCAACTACATGATCATGCATGGCAATATGACAATATGAAGCGTGTCATAATGAAGGAATGGTGGAAAGTTGCATGGCAATATATCTCGGAATGGCTATGGAAATGCCATGATAGGTAGGTATGGTGGTTGTTTTGAGGAAGGTATATGGTGGGTGTATGGTACCGGCGAAAGTTGTGCAGTACAAGAGAGGCTAGCAATGGTGGAAGGGTGAGAGTGCGTATAATCCATGGACTCAACATTAGTCATAAAGAACTCATGTACTTATTGCAAAAATCTACGAGTTATCAAAAAAAAGTATTCAACGCATGCTCCTAGGGGAAGGGTTGGTGGGAGTTAACCATCGCGCGATCCCGACCTCCACACAAAGGATGTCAATCAATAAATACCCCATGCTCTAACTTCGTCACATAGCGGTTCACCATACGTGCATGCTACGGGAATCACAAACTTTAACACAAGTTTTTCTTGAATTCATAATTACCCCGCTAGCATAACTCTAATATCACCATCCTCATATCTCAAAACAATCATCAAGTATCAAACTTCTCATAATATTTAATTCACTTGTATGAAAGTTTTTACTATACTCATCTTGGATGCCTATCATATTAGGACTAGTTTTATAACCAACGCAAATTACCATGCTGTTCTAAAAGACTCTCCAAATAATATAAGTGAAGCATGAGAGTTCATCTATTTATACAAAATAAAACCACCGCCGTGCTCTAAAAGATATAAGTGAAGCACTAGAGCAAATGACACACTACTCCGAAAGATATATGTGAAGAACAATGAGTAGTTGAATAATTATGTAACTATGTGAAGACTCTCTAACATTTAAAAATTTCAGATCTTGGGATATTATTCAAACATCAAGCAAAACAAAATAAAATAAATTGACGCTCCAAGCAAAACACATATCATGTGGTGAATAAAAATATACCCTCAAGTAAAGTTACCGATGAACAAAGACGAAAGAGGGGATGCCTTCCGGGGCATCCCCAAGGTTAGGCTCTTGGTTGTCCTTGAATATTACCTTGGGGTGCCTTGGGAATCCACAAGCTTAGGCTCTTGCCACTCCTTATTCCATAGTCCATCGAATCTTTACCCAAAACTTGAGAACTTCACAACACAAAACTCAACAGAAAACTTGTAAGCTCCGTTAGCATAAGAAAATAAAACCACCACTTAGGTACTAGTGTGAACTCATTCTAAATTCATAATGGTGTAATATCTACTGTATTCCAACTTCTGTATGGTTCATACCCTCCAATACTAGTCATGGATTCATCAAAATAAGCAAACAACACATAGAAAACAGAATCTGTCAAAAATAGAACAGTGTGTAGTAATCTGTAACTTTAGAATACTTATGTAACTCTAAATATTCTGAAATAAATTGGTGGACATGAGGAATTTGTCTATTAATCATCTGCAAAAAGAATCAACTAAAAAGCGCTCTCTAGTAAAACATGGTAGCTAATCTCGTGAGCGCTAAAGTTTCTAATTTTTACAGCATGATCGCATAAACTTCACACAAGTCTTCCCAAAGGTTCTACTTGGCACAAACACTAATTAAAACACAAAACCACATCTAAAAAGAAGCTAGATGCAATATTTATTCCTAAACAGAAGCAAAAACAAAGAAAATTGGGTTGTCTGCCAGGCTTTTCTTTAATGTCTTTTAGCTAGGCATGATGATTTTAATGAAGCTCGCATAAAAGATAAGAATTGAAACTAAGGAGAGCATCATGAAGAATATAACTAACACATTTAAGCCTAACACACTTCCTATGCATAGGGATTTTGTGAGCGAACAACTTATGGGAACAATAATCAACTAGCATAGGAAAGCAAAACAAGCATAACTTCAAGATTTTAAGCACATAGAGAGGAAACTTGATATTATTGCAACTCCTACAAGCATATATTCATCCCTCTTAATAAATTTCAGTAGCATCATGAATGAATTCAACAACATAACAAGCACATAAAGCATTCTTTTCATGATCAGCTTGCATAGAAATTTTACTACTCTCCACATAAGCAAATTTATTCTCATCAATAGTAGTGGGAGCAAACTCAACAAAATAACTATCATGTGAAGCATAATCCAATTGAAAATTAAAATCATGATGACAAGTTTCATGGTTATCTTTATTCTTTATAGCACATGTGTCATCACAATAATCATCATAAATAGGAGACTTGTTACCATTATAACAAATTTGGACATCAAAACTAGGGGGACTAAAAATATCATCTTCATTAAACATAGCATCCCCAAGATTGGGCCTTTGCATATCATTAGCATCATGGATATTCAAAGGATTCACACTAACAACATTGCAATCATGTTCAAAATTCAAGTATTTCATGCCAAACATTTTAATGCATTCTTCTTCTAGCACTTCGGCACAATTTTCATTTCCATCATTTTCACGAAAGATATTAAAAAGATGAAGCATATGAGGCAACCTCAATTCCATTTTTTGTAGTTTTCTTTTATAACTAAACTAATGATAAAACAAGAAACAAAAAAGATTCGATTGCAAGATCTAAAGATATACCTTCAAGCACTCACCTCCCCGACAACGGCGCTAGAAAAGAGCTTGATGTCTACTACGCAACCTTCTTCTTGTAGACGTTGTTGGGCCTCCAAGTGCAGAGGTTTGTAGGACAGTAGCAATTTCCCCTCAAGTGGATGACCTAAGGTTTATCAATCTGCGGGAGGCGTAGGATGAAGATGGTCTCTATCAAACAACCCTGCAAAAAATAACAAACAGTCTCTTGTGTCCCCAACACACCCAATATAATGGCAAATTGTATAGGTGCACTAGTTCGGCGAAGAGATGGTGATACAAGTGCAATATGGATGGTAGATATAGGTTTTTCTTCTCTGAAAATATAAAAATAGCAAGGTAGAAAGTGGTAAAAGTGAGCATAAACGGAAATGCAATGCTTTGAAACAAGGCCTGGGGTTCATACTTCCACTAGTGCAAGTTCTCCCAACAAAAATAACATAACAGGATCATATAACTACCCCTCAACATGCAACAAAGAGTCACTCCAAAGTCACTAATAGCGGAGAACAAACGAAGAGATTATGGTAGGGTACAAAACCACCTCAAAGTTATTCTTTCTGATCGATCTATTCAAGAGTCTGTAGTAAAATAGCACGAAGCTATTCATTCCGTTTGATCTATCTTAGAGTTCGTACTAGAATAACACCTTAAGATACAAATCAACCAAAACCCTAATGTCACCTAGATACTCCATTGTCACCTCAAGTATCTGTGGGTATGATTATACGATATGCATCACACAATCTCAGATTCATCTATTCAACCAACACAAAGAACTTCAAAGAGTGCCCCAAAGTTTCTACCGGAGGGTCAAGACGAAACGTGTGCCAACCCCTATGCATAGATTCCCAAGGTCACGAAACCCGCAAGTTGATCACCAAAACATACATCAAGTAGATCACGTGATATCCCATTGTCACCACAGATAAGCACATGCAAGACATACATCAAGTGTTCTCAAATCCTTAAAGACTCAATCCGATAAGATAACGTCAAAGGGAAAACTCAATCCATTACAAGGAGATAGAGGGAGAGAAACATCATAAGATCCAACTATAATAGCAATGCTCGCGATACGTCAAGATCGTGCCATCTTAAGAACACGAGAGAGAGAGAGAGAGAGATCAAACACATAGCTACTGATACATACCCTCAGCCTCGAGGGTGAACTACTCTCCCCTTGTCATGGAGAGCGCCGGGATGATGAGGATGGACACCGGAGAGGGATTTTCCCCCCTCCGGCAGGGTTCCGAAATGGGTCTAGATTGGTTTTTGGTGGCAACAGAGGCTTTCGGCGGCGCAACTCCCGATCTAGGTTATTTTCCAGAGGTTTCTGTATATATAGGAGGTGTTGGAGTCGGGGACAAGTAAAGGGGGTCTCCGAGCTGCCCATGAGACAGGGGGCGCCCCCTACCCTCGTGGGCAGCCCGGGAACCTTCTGGTCCCCCTCCGGCACTTCCTAGGCTTCTTCTGGTCCAAAAACTTCCTCCATTGAGTTTCAGGTCAATTGGGCTCCGTTTGATATTCCTTTTCTGTGATACTCTAAAACAAGGGAAAAATAGAAACTGGCACTGGGCCCTGGGTTAATAGGTTAGTTTCAAAAATCATATAAAAGTGTATATAAAATACCATAAAACATCATAGAAGGATAATATAATAGCATGGAACAATCAAAAAATATAGATACGTTGGAGACGTATCATGCTTAAACGATGAGTATGACCTATGATTAAATGTTCTCATTTGACTCCTAATTTAATATACTCATATATATATGACCTAGTTATCCCCAATTGTTGATAGATGCTGGAATGGTTGTGCATGCTTTGCCACATGTTTCATTTGCTATCTTATTGTGTGAGCATGTTGAATGCATACTTTTCTCATTCGAGGACATCCATTTGTTGCTTTGATTGTTTGGCTCTTTCTCTTTTGCCAAATGGATGGACAAGAATGCCTAAGAACTCCCTCTAGCTATCTATGATTTTCTCGTCTCAAACTCTACTCATGCTACATCACAAAGTTTGATCAAGTCAGATTCGAACCACTCTGTGTGAGGAGCACTCGGAGTCCCCGATTCATCATAGACTTAAACTTCCAATACCTCTCTGTGCATTTCGGTCTGACCGGTTCACCCTTTTCGGTCATACCGAGTTCACTAAGTTGATCTAGTTTTTCAATCTCGGTGCAACCGAATAGAACTGTCCGGTCACACCAAGTTGCAGTAACTGCTACCAGTTTTGCATCTCGGTGCCACCGAGTTGTTCCACTCTGTCACACCGACAGGGTCAGGTTATATATACCGTCGGGTCAAATTTTGGAAAACTTTCCATTACTGGAATAGCACTGACAAACGTATGGTTAGATCTTTGGTCTGTGCCTCTTTCCCTGATAATGCACTAGTCCCTCGCTCGGTGACCTTTAGGGAGTTTGCCAATTGGGGTGAGGTCATGGTGTCATGGTCTGCTGGCTGTTATATTTTATCAGGCGAATTTGCTGGTGCCATGATCCCAGCGGATGAAGATCCTATGCCTTTGAATGGGAATCCCCACTAGATGCCTGGAGCTGCGGTGCCGCAACCGTTCTGGGCAATGCCTCCATACCCTGCTCTTGGCTGGAATGCAGTCCCTCCGGGCCCAAATCAGGGTCAGAATGACATGGCAGGGTGGGCTAATAATGTGCATCATGATGCGGGATGGGGCCCATGGGAAGAACAGGTTCAGCCTATGCAGCAGGATGAAGAAGTTCAACCAGCCCAGGACCAAAATTATATGATTCTGAACCCTTCCATGGATTCCTCTGATGATGAGAATATTGTTGAAGTCCAGCAGCCTCTGTCGACAGTGCAGTTGGACCCGAATCATCTTGGTATGGTCAGGGTTTTTATGGGCCAGTTCTTCCGCCAAAAATGATCTGGGAGAGATCATTCAAGTCTTTACTGCCTGCATTTGTCACCAGGGATATTCAAGCATGCCTGCCTGGCTTTTCTGCGACAATGCTGCAAGTTCATTTTGGGTCTGATGATCTGCAGCAAATTTTTTTGCTATGGAATACCAAGCAATGCCTCACCGAACCTGGAAACAACTCTTCGATGGTCATTGAAGAGCTGCCATCTGATGATCAATCATGCTTCAGTTCCCGGGTTCCCAATACTCCTTCGCAGGATTCTCAACAGGATTTTCAGTTCACGTCTGTCACTCCAACCCTGTTGGGCAAGCGACCACGTCAGTCTGCTCGCTCCAAGTGCTCTGTCACGCTTGTCGAGCCAGTTTTGGACTTCAGCAACAGAAGGATGACGCGCAGTTCCGCCAAAAGGACGGGCATGAAGCCGGTTTCGGCTATCCCTTTGAAGCCTGCAACCCTGCGTCGCCCGAAGGCAAAGAAGCTTCGCCTTGATGATGATCAAAGTCAGCTCCCTCTCCCACCCCCAACGCCTATACCTACATTGCAGGCAATTGGAGTGGCTCTGGGTATTGACCCATCTGAAGTATCGGTCGAGAAGCTTATGGCTTCTCCACGTGCTACTGAAGAAGACAATGGTCCACATGATGATTGACGTCCCACGAAGCTTGATGGAGAGTTGGGCACTTTTGTTTTTGTGTCCATTTTATACTAGTTCTTTCTATTTGTGTGCATGTCTGAACCCATTGGTTACTCCCGTTAGCACTTTTGTTATGATCTTGTCCATGCTGTTAAGCAGCTGGATCTATTACTACTACTCAGCACTATTCTTCTATGGATAATTGTTACTATCGTAATTGGAATGTGCTCTGCTGGAACGTGCGAGGGCTGAATTATGAGGCTAGGCAGCGTGACTTACGTGCTAAAATTGAGGAGAGCAGATGCGTTGTTATTTGTCTGTAGGAAACTAAATGCGAGAATTTTGACACCTGAATGATTAAATCCTTTTGTCCTAGGAGGTTTGATCAATTCGCGTTCTCGCCTTCTGTTGGAGCCTCTGGTGGGATTTTGGTCATTTGGAACTCATCGATTTTTCATGGCTAGCTCATTGATATTAAGAGATTTAGTGTTGTGGTATCCTTCCAATCCCTGCAGAATTCAAAAAAATGGACCTTAGCCTCGGTATATGGGCCATGCGAGGGTCAGCCTAGGGACAATTTCGTTAACTGGCTATATCATTTAGTTATCCCTCCAGATGAAAATTGGCTGCTGTTGGGGGACTTTAATTTCATCAAATCTTTGGACAACGGAAACCTCCCGGGTGCTGACATAAATGATATTTTCCTTTTCAACGAAATAATTGGTCACCTTGGTCTCTTAGAGCTTCCTTTGTAAGGCCGTAGCTACACCTGGTCCAATATGCAGCAACACCCCCCACTTGAGCAGCTTGATTGGTTCTTTACTACGGCAGATTGGATTTCGCATTATCCGAACACTGTGGTTAACCCACTAGCCAGAACAGCCTCGGATCATGTGCCGTGTGTGGTGTCCATTGACACTACCATTCCTGCGGCTAAGACCTTCTGGTTTGAAAACTTCTGGCTTGATATGCCAGGGTTCATGGATTGTGTCACCAAGTCTTGGAATGCTCCGGTTTTCTCTGATCTCTCTGCTTCTGCTGTTCTCACAAAGAAGTTTAAAAGGCTGCGGTATGATTTGAAAATTTGGAGCAAAAAGTTATCATACATCAAAAAACTTACTGTGAATTGCTCAAAGGTAATTATGCGCTTTGACCAGCTGGAGGAAGTGAGACCTTTAACAAGGCCGGAACTCAACTTCAGGAAAATTGTGAAGCTCCACTATGAACAACTGTTGAAAATTCACTATATTTATTGGAAACGGAGGTGCACCATTCGGTACATAAAAGTTGGTGAGGAGAATTCAAAATTCTTTCATGCAATGGCTTCGGAGCGCATGAGAAGGAATTCAATCTCAAGTCTGAAGACAAACTCCATGATTGATCCTGTGTCTGATCACGCTCAGATGGCGGGAATTCTTTGGGCTTCGTTCAAATCTAGAATGAGCCAGGCCCAAGGGATCAATATGGGCTTTGATCTGAGCCATTTAATTCAGCCCATCCCAGGTCTGGAAGAGCTTTCTCTACCGTTTTCTGATGATGAAATAAACATAGTCTTGAAAGAATTGCCGGTGGATTGGGCACCTGGTCCAGATGGATTTAATGGGATGTTTTGTCAAGCGCTGTTGGCCCATAATTGAGAAGGATTTCCTGTGGTTGATTTAGGATTTTTATGAGGGGAAGATTTCGTTGGAAAATATTAATGGCTCCCTCATTACACTCATACCCAAGATTATTTCTCCTGTAGGGCCTGATGACTTCCGGCCAATATCTCTCACCAACACTTGTCTTAAATTTTTAACAAAGTTGTTGGCCAACAGGTTGCAGAAGGTTATCCTTAAGTGTATCCACAAAAATCAGTATGGATTCCTTAAGGGTAGGTTAATTCAAGATTGTCTGGCCTGAAGCTTTGAATATATTCATCAATGTAAATAATCCAAGCGTCCAATCACAATCCTTAAGTTGGATTTTGCTAAGGCCTTTCACACAGTCGAGCATGAGGTTATTATTCAGATGCTGCAACATAAAGGGTTTGATGCCAAATGGATTTCTTGGGTGAAGCAAATGCTGTCCATAGGTTCTTCGTCTGTGTTGTTAAATGGCATCCCTGGAAAACAATTTAAGTGCAAGTGTGGCGTCAGACAGGGTGATCCCCTCTCGCCTCTGTTGTTTGTCATTGCAGCAGACATGTTGCAGTCAATGCTTAACCAAATGCTTGCGCATGGCACTCTCTCTTTGCCTATTCAAACCCATGACAAAGAGTTTCCCATCATTCAATATGCAGATGATACGATTATGTTTCTTGCAGCTAAGGATAATGAGCTTGTTGCACTAAAGAACATGTTGCTAACCTTTCAACAATCCACAGGTTTGAAGGTCAACTTTGCCAAATCTTCCATGATCCCTTTGAATATGAGTGATGAGGAGGCTTCAAGGCTTGCTGCTATTCTTGGTTGTACAATTGGACATCTCCCATTTACTTATCTTGGTTTGCCATTGGGAACTACAAGGCCAAGAATCATCGATCTAATGCCCTTGGTTAACAGTCTTGAGCGGCGATTAACCGCAAGTTCATCCATGCTGAATCAAGGCTCTCGTCTGCAACTTCTTACCTCTATCCTCACCTCTATGCCAATATATTTTTTGTGCAGCCTCAGTATTCCACCAGGGATCATCAAGCAGCTTGACAGAATCTTCAGGCAATGTCTTTGGAGGGGCAACAGCGATGCTCCCAAACAGTCACTGGCTGCATGGGAGCTAGTTTACAGGCCAAAAGATAAATGGGGTTTAGGAGTTTTAAACCTGAACATCCAGAACGAAGGACTACTTATCAAGCATCTTCACAAGTTCTATAACAAGGTTGATATTCCCTGGGTGACCCTAATTTGGGATAGTTACTATGATCATGGTGTTCCACACGCAACAGCTGAAGCTGAATCTTTCTGGTGGAGGGATGTTTTGAAGCTGCAGGAGGCTTATATTCCTATTGCCTCGGTTCACATCAACATCGGTGACTGTGCTCTCTTCTGGACTGATTCTTGGCACATTGGGGGCTCTGCTAGACCCCTATGTTGGAGATTGCCAAGGTTGTTCTCATTTGTCAACAATGATAAGATCTCCGTGCAGGAATTCCTTCAATCCCAGGATCTCTTCTCCATGTTTTATTTACCAATTTCTCATGAGGCTGCTGCTGAGTTACACATTCTGGAAGGTTGGATCATGCATTTGGAAAGAGACCCTGCTATACCTGATGTTTGGATATGGCCTGGTAAATTAGGGGAATACACTGCCAAGAGCTTCTACACGATCATGCACTCACACCTTCCAACCATACAACCTTGCAAATGGTTATGGCATAGTCGGTGCACCATGAAGATCAAGGTTTTTGGGTGGTTGCTTTTCTTTGACAGGCTAAACACTAAGGACATGCTAGTTAGAAGGCACTGGCGCTCTAGCCAAGATGAAAATTTGTGTCTCATTTGCAGTGAGCTGGTGTATGAGGATAGAATGCATCTGTTTTTTAACTGCACCTTCAGCTGTAGAGTCTGGAATTACCTGGGCATTGATTGGTTTGGAGGCTCAGATATTTTGCAATGCATCATGCATGCTAGGTCCAGCTTTAGGCACCCTTTCTTCTTTGAAGTCATGCTAACTGCTGCTTGGAATATTTGGATTTTGAGAAATGGCAGAACCTTCAGAGCTGAGAGAGCCACTTTCAGTGCTTGGAAGTGTAAATTCATCCATGATATCTCATTACTTGCTCATAGGGTGAAGGATTGTATCAAACCAAAACTCTTGGCTTGGGTTGATTCTTTGTTGTAAAGGAGGTAGGGATGTTTAGACATAGGTAGTCTTTTTTCCTTTTTCCTTGTATATATTCTGTATTTTGTTTGTACAGTTCCTTTTATTTTTAATAAAGGACTGTGGGACTTTGCCTCACAGTATATATTCAAAAAAAATTGGAAAACTTTTGAAAACCTCTCGCCCGCGCGTGACCTGCTCTGTCGTCTTGGGTCTCCGGATCGTCTTCACGCCGCCAGCGACCTCCCACCACTGGTCTCCGCCGCTGTCAACGGGATTCTGGCGCGCCGTTGCCTCCGTAGCAAGCTCACTGCCAAGTTAGGGTATGAGCTCGATCTCTGTGCAATCATTATCTCCGATTCTAAGCACAAAAATATTTCCATGATTCTTGCCACGACTGAAATCATCTTGTCCAGCAGAATCTCCGTATAGATTAGTTTTGATTTAAAAATTTAAGGTTAGGTCTCCGCCAAACTCATCTCGGACCGACCGAGTTGTAGAAATCGGTCTCACTGATTTGGCTTAGGCCATTACACATGCGATTTTCAGTCTGACCGAAAACTGCAAATCGGTGTGACCGAGTTCGACTCTCTGTGAAACCCTAGCAATATCGATGCCACTGAACTGTGACTCGGTTTGACCGAGTTCACTAGTTTAGGTTCCAAAATTGCTTCGGTATCACCGAGTTTAACAAATCAATAGCTTTGAAATGCTTTCTGTGGAGAACTAAAACTAAGTTTTTGAGTCATCTGTTTTGCAAAAAAAAACTCTACACTTTGTGACGCTTATCCACTCTATCTCATCTACATCTATTCACAGGGTCAGCTTTTAGTTTGCAGTGTCAACAATGTCTGATCAAAGTGATAGCCAGAACAGGTCAGAGGAGAAAACACAGTTAAGTGAGGGCACTAGTCCCTCTAGCAGTTCTGATGAGGGTAGCAGGAGCACACCAAGCAACCTGCCTAAGGCATCAACTAGGCAGAGAAAGACGAAAACTTCAGATTCAGAGGATGAAGATTTTGAAGTTGAAGAAGTCAGCTCAAAGAAGAAAGTTGCTAGGAAGGAATATGGCATAGCTACTTCAACCAAGCTAGGTTTGAACAAGAAGGACCCTGCCAAAAGAGATCCAATGTCAAAGGCCAAAGCATCAACTCAAGAAACAATGGTGTTCACTCTTGAAACCAGAGATGATGAGCCAGCATGAACAAACAAGAGAGCTAGAAAGACCACAGCCAGAGTGATTGGCAAGCCATCCATGAGAGATGATGATGATGATGAAGCTGAAGAAGAAGAAAAAGAGGATGCTGCACCAACACCTAAATCTCATAAGCTGATGTGGGATGCCATTAAGTCAGGGGCTGCTCCTTCAAAGCCCAAGACTGCCCCCAAAGTTGCTGCTCAAGCCACCAAATCTGCACCCATGAGAAGCACAAGGAACATTCTAGCTGCAGAAAAGAACAAGTCCCCAGTGCCTGAAATTGAAGAAGATGATGAATTCCAAGTGCTTAGGAAGCTCAAGCCCAAGATCCCTGATCATGATGATAATCATATTGTTGCTGAGGACATGAAGTTGAGGAAGGATGCAGGTCTCAGAAGATGGAGAAAATCTGATCCATATGCTGTGAGGAGAAGGACTGCTGTGGATTATAGGTTCCACACCAGAGAGCAACAGGATTTCTATGAGACCATTCTGCTTAACAAGAAGCCAATGGTATGTGACATGAGATGGGTTGATTGGGAATACATCAAGGAAAATGAAGATCACTTTCCAGGTGTGCATGAAAGTTTCAAATCATGTGGTGTTGACAAGTTTGTGGGTCAGAAGTTGACAAAATGGAATGATGAATTAATCATGCAATTCTACTCCACATCTCATTTCTATCCAGATAGTAGAATTGTATGGATGTCTGAAGGTACAAGGTACCAGTCAACTGTTGATGAGTGGGCCAAGTTGATAAAAGCCCCTGAAGAGCATGAAGATGACTTGAATGTCTATGCCAAGAAGAAGAAAGACCACAACTCTATGGCCAACATGTACAAAGTGATCCCAGATAAAGCATTGGAAACACACAAGTTTGGATCTATTCATTACTTTTTGTCTGGTCTAGCTACAATCAACACTATATTGAGGCATACATTGTTGCCCAAGTCAAGAGATCATAAGATGATCAGAGGACACTCAATCAACTTGCTGCACATTTTTTATGTGCCTCAAAAGTTCAAGGTCATGAGCCTAATTGTTGAAACAATCAAGAGGACTGTTGCAGACCATAAGAGATCATGTGGGTATGCTCCACACATTCAGGAGTTCATCAACTCCAAGATGGGCACAGACACATACTTATTGGACAAGGAACATCTTCCCTTATTGCCTGAATTTGAGGACAACACGGTTGTCATGGATGAAGAAGATCCCACATCTGTGCAAGCACAAGAAAAGAAAGAGAAGGCTAGAGCTGAGAAAGCAACAAAGATGCCAAGTGTTGAAGAGGCATCTCAAGTGTCCCTCAAGTCAAAACAAGATCAAATGGCATATCTGATTCAAGCAACTTTGCGGATTGAGAAGGGCTTGGCCATCCTGACTCAAAATCAGGAGAGCTTGGAGAGGATCATTCAAACAAAGTTCTATGATCTTGATTTGAAAGTGATTGAGATACAGACTACAGTTGAGCACCTCCAGGAGGAAGCAGTGGAGAGGAAAGGGCAGGCTACCACTGATGCCTTTCAGCGAGTGCCTAGAGATCAGAGATCTGCTGTAGTGCCCATACGTGACACTAGAGTTACTACATCAACACCAGCAGCTATAGCTTTAGTGCCACCTCCAGTTGCCACTCCACCAGCTCCAACTACATCTACAGATGCCTTCGTCCTTGGAGTCCTCTCAACACCACCTCCCGAAGACCAAGCCTGAGAGACGCATAGCACTATCCATATTTGAACTTTTTGGTAACTTGTTGCCAAAGGGGGAGAAATATGTATAGATCATAGGCTTCGAGAGAGTGTGTTTTTCCTCTTTGTCTCTCTTGTTTTTGGTTGAACTTTATTGTGTGCTTGGTTTATACTTTAGGTCCTTGTGTGAGATACTTGTTTGATCATGTGATTGATCCTATGCTACTTTAATGCTTGCTTGAATGGTATTATATTTTATATCCCTATATGATCATTCACTTTTCTTGGTGATGAGTGCATGCTTTTAGTTTATATCATTTTGAGCGCTCCACCAAGATGTATGTGACATGGAAGAGTAACCCATGATCCTAATCGATTATGTATTTGCATTCAAAAGCAAAATTTAAATAATACACAAATTTAGGGGGAGCTCTTGCTTATCACATACTTCTGAAAGCGATGATGTATTTCAATCTTATTATCATTTGTCGAAGCTTTGATATATATGTTGTCATCAATTACCAAAAAGGGGGAGATTGAAAGTGCAACTATCCCTAGGTGGTTTTGGTAATTACTAACAACATATAGCTCATTGAACTAATGCTATCTCAAGATAAATATTTTAGGAAATTTCAATGGTTGACATGGCATGGATTAGAAATGTGGACCCCTCAAAATGCTAAGGACACATATTGGCTCAAGCTCAAGACTTTACATTTTCTATTTTAGTGATCCAAGATCATATTGAGTCCATAGGAAAGCCAATACTATTAAAAGGGGTGAGGTGTTGCTTAATGGGTTTCTTGCTCAAAATGCTTAGTGATATACTCCAAAACCCTTAACCACTTTCTCACATCCACATATGTCCCAAACCAAAAGTCAAACTCGGCCCCACTGAAACCTTCTATCCGCGCCACCGAGTTTAGTTGACATAGCCACTGCCACAAACCCCAGTCACTCCGGTCTCACCGATAGGGATCTCGGTCTCAACGAGATGGGATTGCAAACTCTTTGTTTCCCTTCGTAATGTTTTGGGTAACCGAGATGAGCGATCGGTCCCACCGATTTCACAATGCAAACTCTCTGTTTTCGCTTCGTAACGTTTTGGTCCAACCAAAATGAGCGAATCGGTCCCACCGAGAGTTTGCCTGACCAACTCTATGGTTAGCTTATTACCAAAATCGGTCCTACCAAGTTTGTGTAATCGGTCTCACCGAGATTACGTTACGCCCTAACCCTAATGAAATTGGTCCTACCGAGTTGATCATATCGGTCCCACTGAAATGCCTAACGGTCACATTATGAACTAAATCGGTCTGACCAAGTTCTCTGATTCGGTCCCACCGAGTTTGGTAAATTGTGTGTAGCGGTTAGATTTTGTGTGAAGGCTATATATACCCCTCCACCCACTCTTCATTCGTGGAGAGAGCCACCAGAACAAGCCTACACTTCCAATACTCATTTTCTGAGAGAGAACCACCTACTCATGTGTGGAGATCAAGATATTCCATTCCAACCATATAAATCTTGATCTCTAGCCTTCCCAAGTTGCTTTCCACTCAAATCTTCTTTCCATCATATATCCAAATCTGTGAGAGAGAGTTGAGTGTTTGGGCGACTATCATTTGAAGCACAAGAGCAAGGAGTTCATCATCAACATACGTCTATTACCTTTTGGAGAGTGGTGTCTCTTAGATTGGTTAGGTGTCAATTGGGAGCCTCCGTCAAGATTGTGGAGTTGAACCAAGGAGTTTGTACGGGCAAGGAGATCGCCTACTTCGTGAAGATCTACCCTAGTGAGGCAAGTCCTTCGTGGGCAATGTCCATGGTGGGATAGGCAAGGTCGCTTCTTCGTGGACCCTTCGTGGGTGGAGCCCTCCGTGGACTCGCGCAACCGTTACCCTTCGTGGGTTGAAGTCTCCATCAACGTGGATGTACAATAGCACCACCTATCGGAATCACGGATAAAAAATCTCCGTGTCTACATTGCGTTTGCTCCCTCAAACTCCTCCCTTTTACCTTCATATGCAATTGCTTTACATTCCGCTGCTATACTCTTAGAATTCCGTTGCTATACCCTTGTGCATAATTGCTAAAATCTTCCTATAGTAGAAAAATGGAGACAAATAAGTTTGAAATAATTTCGGTATTTCAAAATATTTTAGTTTGATTTTTAAATAAACCAGAAGCACTGTTTGCTTATTTTAAAATTCTGTGGATTTTATTTGACTCTAGAAAAAAAATCATGTTGTAGGAAAAAAATTCTGAAATTTTTGATATACAATATGCCTATATTATATTTTTATTTTATTTGGTTTTCTTTTATTTATTGTATGTTAAAAAAACTTCCGTACTGGGCTGGCCCAGCCAACCAGGCCAGGCCAAGCCCAGGTCGCCGCCGCCTCGTCTCCAAGCTCGGGACGAAGTCCCGAGCCAGCACGCCGCGCCGCCGTGCCGCCTTCGGCCTCCTCGCCGCCCTCGCCCCTCGCCCACGCAACGCCTCGCCCCTCATCCTTAAATACCGGCCCCGCCGCCCCTCTCCTCCTCCCAACTCGCCCTACCACCGCGCCGACTCACCGCCGCCGCATCTCACCTCCTCCGCCGCCGCCGCCCCGCACCCAGCGCCGCCGCCACCGCCGCCTCGCACCCAGCGGCACCGCCACCGCCGCTGTGGGCGCGCCGCCACCACTGTTCGGCGCCGCCGCCAGCGCCCACCGCCTCGCCATCGAGCCTCTCGTCATTGGAGTCGCCAGAGCCAGCCACCGCCCCGTCGAAACCGTCCGCCCCACCGGTTTTTCGATGAAAACCGCCGCCGGTATAAAACCGCCCCGGTTTCCCCTTTTTTTAGTTTACGCTTTACAAAAAATCATTTCGTTTTTTTGTTTAGTTATTCAGAGAACATTCTATGTTTAGGTCTTAATAGCAAACGTTCGTTCGATAGTTTTTCTTTTTCTGTTATTTTCCGTCCAGGGACCTATTTGCAGTTTTTATTTTATAGTTTAGTTCCTGATCTTCAAACACCCACAACTTTTAAACCGTTTGTCCAAATTCAACGAAACCAACGCCAAATTCTTTGTCATGATCTCATCTATCCAGGGAACCAAACTAAAAATATTTTTGAAAGTTTTAAAAGTTGAATTCAAACAAATTTGCATTTAAACTTCTTTTTGTCATAACTTATAACTCCGATTTAGTTGATTCTTTTTGTAAATCAAAGCTCTTGACATGTACTTTTTGTTAAGATCAAAATCACACAATTTTTCTGCTGTTAAAAATATGTTTCTATCCACAAGCCTTATTTGATGGTTTTGAAGTTTTTCGAAGTGTTTTCTTCATTCTTTCCGACCTTTTGAGTGATTGCTTATGTGTGATTACAATTGCTTGCTTACGATAGATTGATCGGAGTGTGACGAGTAAAACTATCAGGAATTATGAGTGTGAAGAATCTTCATCAACAGTACAAGGCAAGTTCATACTTTGATCATACTTTTCAATACCCAGTTTTTATTGCATTAGTTCTATTCTCAAATATTTGCATGAGTAGGACTTGGTTACATGTGGTATTGCTGAGTATTTCATGAGGTAGGAACCCAATGAATTGAGATCAACCCCGGGAGTATACGCTTTGTTACTTATTGCTTAGCCATGCTCGTGGACGTGGATTGGTATATGAGATTCACGGAAGGTGGAGGGAAATATTAACTAAGGGAAACTTAGGGTGACAACATTAAATAGACATCAAGGTGGAATGGTTGGGGCTCCCTAGAGAAACCAGTGGCTTGCCCGGGCACCTGGAGAAACCAGTGTTTGCCCAAGGGGATCCCGGAGGACCCGCATGATCACCCTATAGAATGCCACCTAGGCTCGAAGGGATCATATGATACTTCATGCCTAGAAACTTCCATGTGCAGCAACAAGCCATTATGGGCTCTGGCATAGTTGAGTAAGTTGTGGGAAACCTTCCCATGATGGGCTAGCAGATGTAGGGGGTTGTAGGTGTACCGGCCTATCTATCAGTTAAGGGGACCTCTTCGGAAAGATTGTGTCTCGATCATCCGGTTCTCAAACATCAGAAGTGCGAGAAATTCAACGGAGGAGTTCGAGTCTTGTGGGGAAAAGTGCACAAACATCTGCAGAGTGTACAAACTAATCATGATTAGCCATGTCCCCGGTTATGGACAACTTTGAGTATCTAGAAGTGGATTATTTGTTGATCTCATCACTCTATTTAATGAAATTATAGGGTATTAATAACTTGGAGATTTTGGATTGAGTTGGAGGAAACTTCTCAATAATGGCATAAACTTGGTAGTAAAATAAAATGTGTTCCTTTGTTGTAGGGAAAACCCAGCTTTATGCAAAATATAAACTCAGAGCCTCCACCAGCCCAATATGCATATAGAGATATACATTTTCATTATTACTCTATAGCGTGAATTTGCGAGTACATTCAACATACTGACCTGCACGGCTGCAATGTCTCATGTTGCAGGAATTATCCGATGAGTAAGTGATACATTAGGATTGCGATGTCTACACTCAGTTTTGCCATTGGTGTTGATAGCACTCCACAACCTTGTTGTTACTTCCGCGTTGTTGATTGAGGTAAGAGTATTACATTACTTTATACATGTGATTTACATATGTTATAAACCATTGAGTACTGTGTCGGTCAGCATACCGATCCAGGGATGACAATTAAGAACAGAGACTTGATCCATTCGGGTCGGGTCGCTACAACCCTGCCTTGCGTCGCTCGTTCTTCTCGCTTTCATGGAGGGCAGCTACTAGCGTCGCCTGACAGGCGGCCTCCGCTTCCTGGTCCTCGTCTCGCACGACGAGGGGCGGACGGGGGGAGGGGAGCCAGGCCGCACATCACGGGCGTCGCACCGGCGCTGCTCGTCGTGCTCGAACGCGAACCAAACCTCCCAATCAAGAGAGTCTGTCGCGTAGGCAGGGTTGAGGCGCTACTCTGGCGTCAGCTGCCGCCGCTGGTGCCGCACCTCTTCCGTGTGCGCCCGCGCCGACAGCGGCATCGCCGGCACTGGGATCCTCTCCGGATCCAAGTGCCAGTCATGTGGCAGCGTGACGTCGGGATAAGGGAAGGGGATGCGGTGCTCCCAGTGCCACTTCGTCTGGTGCGCTGAGACGCTAATCCGCCCTCGAGCCGGGCGTTAAGACGCCGATGGAGGCGGGGGGCGCGGGAAGGGCCGGCGGGGGCCTTGCCCTTGCTCTTGCCGGTGAAGAAGCCCATGGTGGCTAGGGTTTGTCGCTGACGGGGAGCACATGGGATGGCTAGATGGGGAGGGGTGTCTGAAAGAGGATGAGGACGCCCCCACCGTACGCTCGGATTACAAAAGGCGAACCACCGTCGCTGACGCTTGGGCCCATGATTGGCCGTCATCATTAATAAAGATGCCAGAGATAGTTGGGGGCCGCTATGTGGGATGCGATGGACACCGAAACGACGCACTGCGCGTCCGCGCCGACGCATTTCAGCTGCAAATTTGGGCCAAAAATGGCCCCGTGAAGGCGCGGACGAGAAGCGGAGACATTTTGTGAATGGGTCGGCGCATTGGGTCATCACTTTTGTCCGCGACGACCCAAACCGACAGCGGCGCCGCGTGGGAGTTGCTCTTAGGGGTGTTTAATTTGAAATTCACGGGAATATTGGTCGGTTGGCGCAGCTTGAAACTTATTTCAGTCTAGCTATTTTGAGGCAATAATATTAAACATACAAAGAGTTACACGTAATTACACGTTGACTAGGATTATTTCATTCTAACTAGCCACTCTCCATGATTTTCAATGGGATGGCCCCTTCTCTTTCTTAATCTCTAATCGAAACCCATCTATTTATAAAACCCATGTACTCCCTCCGTAAACTAATATAAGAGCGTTTAGATCACTACAGTTGTACATGTGTAGCATTACTCATTTTGAGGGCAGTCCCGAACCATTTCTCCAAAGTGCATGTGACGGGTCCAGCCGTGGTGCACACATACCTTATCCTCCCACTCGCCGCTTTGCCTTAGCATCAACACACCAAAGCATATCCTGCTCGATGGATTCCCTCCCTCACCTCCATTGCCTTGGACCGGAGAGAGAGAGGGGAAAGAGAAAATAAGAGGTTAGCTAAAATGGCAATGGCCACAGCAAGGCTAATCCACCCATGCATGGTGGTGTCCAAGAGCCCAAGAGCGCCACCAGCACCCTTGTTCCTCCACACCCACAAGCCCCTGACCACCGCACTGACCTCATCTCACTTCACGCTCCACTCCGTCGACGTCTCCAAGGACGACAAGCCGCTGGACACGGCGCTCGAGACCAAACAAGAAGATGCAACCGCCGCCGTCGGCGACCTGACGACGCCACTGCCGGGTGAGTTGGACGCGGAGGAGGACGGGCCGAAGCTTGACCCCCGCCGGTTCGAGGAGCAGTTCGCGGTGCTGAACACGGGGGTGCACGAGTGCCGGTCCTGCGGCTACCTGTACGACCAGGCGAAGGGAGACCCGTCCTACCCGGTGCCCCCGGGGCTGCCGTTCTCCAAGGTCCCGGACGACTGGCGGTGCCCAACGTGCGGCGCGGCGCAGTCCTTCTTCGACAGCAAGAGCGTCGAGATCGCCGGGTTCGCGCAGAACCAGCAGTTCGGGCTCGGCGGCAACTCGCTCACCTCTGGCCAGAAGACGCTACTCATCTACGGAAGCCTTCTTGTCGGCTTCGCCTTCTTCCTCTCCGGCTACTTCTTGCAATGAGTACCCAGCTAGGCATACCATCCTTTGATCCATTCCAGGAGGTTTCTTGCAATTAGTGAAGAGGAGAAACTAAGTAAGGCTGTTACCGGGTTAATCTTGATAAGTACTTACTGTACTAAATTTGTGTGTATAGATACCTATTGCTTCTGCTACCAAGAGCCCCTGCGAGGGGCGATGTATAGCAGAGGGGAAAAGGGACATTTGTTTGAGGTGCTGGCTATAATTTTCTTGTGAATGCAGTTCCCGGACAAATTTCGACTAGAATTGCTTGGGAGTGGTTAGGCCTATAGCTGGCCAAATGGGCCGTTTTTTTGGGCCGGCCCGTAAGCACGCCGGCACAGCCCGCCTTGGGGCAGGCACGGCGCGGGCTAAACGGGCCAGGCCCGGCACGCGGCACGCCTTGGGCCGTTCCTGGGCCTGGAGGCTGGGCACGCGGGCCGGCACGCCACGGCCCGATTACTTTTTTTTTATTTTTTTATACATCTATATATGGCCCAACATGTAAATATAGGCTAAAAACGCTTAGTGCATTAAATAACATAACATGCTGAAAATATGCGGCCCACCGTGCTAAACGGGCCAACGTGCCGGCCCGTTTACTAACTGGGCCGTGCCTAGGCCTGGGGCGCAGCACGCGGGCCGGCACGGCATGGCCCGTATAGTAATCGTGTCGTGCCGGGCCGGCCCGTTTGGCCAGGTATAGTTAGGTCGGCGTGCGTCCGTTGGCCGGCATGCCAACACACTCTGGTACCCGATCGATATCGTGATCCTGGAGGAGCCGGCTATGGTGGATTTCGACGATGATGGTGGTCGGAGGCCTCCCCCCTCCCACCGCCGCCGCCGCCGTCGCCACCTTCGAGGAACGATGATCCTGTGCGCGGGCCGCCAAGGGGGGATGCCTGAAATCCGGCGGTGTCCATTGCTTCGGCCGGTACGGCGGAGTCGTCGATGGCGGCGCCGGCGGCGGCGAGGCATTGCGTTCAAATCGGGATGGAGTCGCCAGGAGCTTCGGTCAGCGGCAGTTGCATGACCATCGTCATTGGATCGCTTTTGGCTGATCCTTTGGGCCCGCCTGCAGCAGAGGCTGTCTGCGAGCCTATGGTGGGGTGCAACGTGTCGGCGCAGGCAAGGACTGGTCAAAAAGAAGCATCAGCGGTCCTATGGGCTGCGATGGCTTGGGGGGATGATGTGCAGACTCCCGCTATCTCGCCCGCCTCGGTCTAGCTGTCCAGGTGGGCACGAGCCGACAATGATGCTCAAGCGCCCGAGGGGGCCAGGCTCTCAGATCTGGAGCCCGTTGGTGGTGTGCATGGGGATGGGTCCGTCCAAATCGGATCGTTTCAAATCCTCCTGCGGGACCCAATGGAAGATGATGGCGCCAGGTCCTATGGGAACAAGTGGGATGGCTTGGACTCGTTGTTCGAGGAAGATACGGATAGTGATTGCCCGTGTAGGCTGCAGGGTCAGGTGGATGCCTGGGATACGTTTGCGGTGAGCCTATCAGAGAACGGTTGCACCCATGTACCATGCACTCCTTTACGTATGGTGGTGGCGGCGAGTCCGGATGGTGCTGTGGATGGGTCTGGACATTTCAATCCTGTGCAGAATGTGACCACACCGCATCGTGTTGATGGGGAGATTCCCTTGCTTGATGACATTCAGTCGATGCGGGTGCAGATGTGCAAGTCTCTAACCCCGCTTTTGTCACGCCCGCCCAGCCGTGCATGTGGGCTGCAAACTCGCAACCTCACGAAGAAGTAGAGGGTGGAAGTCACTCCGAGGAGGAGTGCTCGGCTAGCGAAGAATGGTGCCTCCAAACAACAACAAGTGTTCATTAGAAGACTTTGCTTGGCACATGAAGGGGAGGCAATCTCGGATGAAGCACAGCGGATGTACGTGGATCTTTTCTCTCGTCCACTCTCGGATGCCCACATCGCTGCGATACTTGCTCTGTTCGGTTGGGAGTCGCCGCAGTGCCGCTGGCGAGTGCGGTGGTGCACTAGCTGCTTGGCTGGTGGTCAAGGTTGGATGTGATCATGAATGCGTAGCCTTTGAGGATGATCGTGTGGAACCACTGTGGGCTAAATGCTCCGGCCCGTCGGAACGGTGTTTTCCAGGTTGTTACTTCGGCATGCCCGCCTATTGTTGCCTCCAGGAAACAAAATTGCATGATGTATCTGTGACCGTTGTGCGTTAGTGCCTTGGCGCTAAATATGAGAACCTTTTCTATTTCCCGGCCTTGGGAACACGAGGTGGGATCTTAGTGGCTTGGGACACCATGATTACGCAACTCAATCCACACTACACGAACCATACACTCACTGCACTGGTGATGTGTCCGGAAGACGAGAGGCCATCGTGGCTCACTTGTGTTTATGGGCCGCGGGTCGAGGTGGACAAGGTGGAATTTTTGCAAGACCTAGTAGACATCCGTGATTTGCACGTAGGGCCTTGGTTGGTGGCGGGAGACTTTAATCCAATTGCCAAGGAGTAGGACAAATACAATGCCTTGATCAATCGAAGGATGATGGGCAGGTTCCGGGCAAAGTTAAACATGCTTGAGCTCAAGGAGCTCTACGTAAAATGTCAGACAATATACGTGGTCCAATGAGAGGCAGGTGGCCACTATGGAGAAGATTGATCATGTGTTCGTGTCAAATGAGTGGGATGAGGCGTATCCGACATGCTTCCTATCGGCTTTGGGCACAGCGGTCTCAGATTATTGCCCGTTAATGTTGGACATGAATGTTTCCATCTGTTCTTAGAAGAGGTTCAAGTTTGAGTCTTTCTGGACTCGTGCGGAAGGTTTCTTCGATGTGGTCAAGTTGGCTTGGACTACGACGCCGGCGGCCTCTAATGATTACCTTACATTGCAAAACAAGCTAAGGGCCACAACACGGAGTCTCCAAAAGTGGAGTGAACGCTGGGTTGGTAACGTGAAACTTCAAATTGCCATTGCTCTTGAGGTTATTAAGCAGTTGGATATCGCTATGGAGGCAAGGCCGCTGTCGGATGCGGAGAGGGATTTGCGTTAGTGTTTGAAGAGGAAGCTCTTGGGCTTGAGCTCGCTGGAGAGAACAATCGCTAGGCAGCGATCGAGAATGGTGCAACTACGTGAGGGCGACGGGAACACGAGGCTTTTTCATTAGCAAGCTAGTCATAGGCAATGAAAGAACGTTTTGAGGACGGTGAGGTACAATGATCAACTATACTCCGGGCAGGATGAAGTTGCTTCAGCTGTGGATGCTTACTTTGGTGTGGCCTTTGGTGCCGCAAGCTCTAGAAGGTGCGGGCTAAACTTGGAGGAGCTGAGCCTTCCGCGCCTTAATCTGTCACACCTCGACCGGCCATTTACTAAGGAGGAAGTGCAAGGTGTGGTCAAGTCGATGCCCCGGGATAAAGCGCCGGGTCCAGATGGTTTTACGGGCAGATTTTACGCAACTTGTTGGAGTATAATCAAGGAGGATTTCATGAGAGCCATGGACTGTTTTTATAAGGGGGACATCAGGGGCATGTCGGCCATCATTAAGTCCTTGGTCTCTCTTCTACCCAAGAAAGAAGGAGCCTTGGAGGTGAGTGATTTCAGACCCATAAATCTTGTGCATGGGGCACTGAAGATCTTCGAGAAGGTTCTTGCATGTTGGCAGGTGGAGGATTTACCTAAACTGGTAGGTAATCACCAAAGCGCTTGCTACCTCTTGAGCATGCGTTGGTTTTCCCTTGAAGAGGAAAGGGTGATGCAGCAAAGTAGCGTAAGTATTTCCCTCAGTTTTTGAGAACCAAGTTATCAATCCAGTAGGAGACTACACTCAAATCCCTTGTACCTGCACAAACAAATAAGAACCTTGCAACCAATGCGATAAAGGGGTTGTCAATCCCTTCACGGCCACTTGCAAAAGTGAGATCTGATAAAGATAATAAGATAAATATTTATGGTATTTTTGTTTTATAGATCGAAAAGTAAAGATTGCAAAATAAAACAACGGCGCTAGAAATGGGCAAGTTGACGGGAAACTAATATGAGGGAAGATAGACCCGGAGGCCATAGGTTTCACTAGTGGCTTCTCTCAAGATGGCATATTCTACGGTGGGTGAACAAATTACTGTCGAGCAATTGATAGAAGAGCACATAGTTATGAGAATATCTAGGCATGATCATGTATATAGGCATCATGTCCGTGACAAGTAGACCGAAACGATTCTGCGTCTACTACTATTACTCCACACATCGACCGCTATCCAGCATGCATCTAGAGTATTAAGTTCATAAGAACAGAGTAACGCCTTAAGCAAGATGACATGATGTAGAGGGATAAACTCATGCAATATGATATAAACCCCATCTTTTTATCCTCGATGGCAACAATACAATATGTGCCTTGCTGCCCTTGCTGTCATTAGGAAAGGACACCGCAAGACTGAACCCAAAGCTAAGCACCTCTCCCATTGCAAGAAAGATCAATCTAGCAGGCCATACCAAACTGATAATTCGAAGAGACTTACAAAGATATTTAAATAATGCATATAAGAATTCAGAGAAGAACCAAATATTGTTCATAGATAACTTGATCATAAACCCACAATTCATCGGATCTCAATAAACACACCGCAAAAAGTATTACAACAAATAGATCTCCAGGAAGACCGAGGAGAACTTTGTATTGAGATCCAAAGAGAGAGAAGAAGCCATCTAGCTAATAACTATGGACCCGAAGGTCTGTGGTAAACTACTCACAACTCATCGGAGATGCTATGGTGTTGATGTAGAAGCCCTCCGTGATCGATTCCCCCTCCGGTGGAGCGTCGGAAAATGCCCCAAGATGGGATCTCACGGGTACAGAAGGTTGCGACGGTGGAATTAGGGTTTCGTGGTGCTCTTGGATATTTTCAGGGTATATGAGTATATATAGGACGAAGAAGTATGTCGGTGGAGCTACGAGGGGCCCATGAGGGTGGGGGCGCGCCTACCCCCCTGGGCGCGCCCTCCTGCCTCGTGGCCGCCTCGTGGCTTCCCTAGTGTGTACTCCAAGTCTTCCCGGCTACGTTTGGCGAAGGTTTCATTCCTTTTGAACTCCGTTTAATATCCCTTTTCTGCGAAACACTGAAATAGGCAAAAACAACATTTTGCACTAGGCCTTGGGTTAGTAGGTCAGTCCCAAAAATAATATAAAGGTGCATAATAAAGCCCATTAATCATCCAAAACAGATAATATATTAGGATGGAACAATCAAAGAATATATATACGTTGGAGACGTATCAAGCATCCCCAAGCTTAATTCCTGCTCATCCTCGAGTAGGTAAATGATAAAAACAGAATTTTTGATGTGGAATGCTACCCAACATAATTATCAATGTATTTTTCTTTATTGTGGCATGAATGTTCAGATCCGAAAGATTCAAGACAAAAGTTTAATATTGACATAAGAATAATAATACTTCAAGCATACTAACAAAGCAATTATGTCTTCTCAAAATAACATGGCCAAAGAAAGTTCATCCCTACAAAATCATATAGTTTGGCTATGCTCCATCTTCGTCACACAAAATACCCAAATCATGCACAACCCCGGTTTCAGCTAAGCAATTGTTTCATACTTCAATTTTTTCAAACTTTTTCAACTTTCACGCAATACATGAGCATGAGCCATGGATATAGCACTATAGGTGGAATAGAGTGGTGGTTGTGGAGAAGACAAAAGGAGGAAGATGGTCTCACATCAACTAGGCATATCAATGGGCTATGGAGATTGATACATCCAAAACGTATCTATAATTTCTGCTTGCTCCATGCCTCTTTTGGGTGATATTGCTATGATATTTATACACTTCCATACACTTTTGATCATATTTGGACTAACCTATTAACTCAGTGCACCCCAGTGCCAGTTTCTGTTTTCTGCTGTTTTTGTATTTCAGGTTTTCCCGTCACGAAAACTGCCAGAAAAATCCCGGAAAAATTATATAAAAAATCAGCGTTCCGGAAGCTTCCACACGGCCGAAGTAGGGCCGGAGGGGGGCCACCAGGGCTCCAGGCACCCTGGTGGCGCGGCCCCCCTCCTGGCCGCGCCGGGGGGGCGCCTGGGCCCCCCAGGCCTCCGCTGATGCCCCCCTTTGGCATATATTTAACACGCGTCCCGAAACCCTCGATGACGGAACCCTTTTTCGCGATCTCATCTCTGTTACGCCGCCGCCGCGCTTCCAAGATCGGGAGCACCAGGAGAACTCTCCTCGGCACCCTGCCGGAGGGGAGGATCACCACCGGGAGCCTCTCCACCACCATGGACGCCTCACGGATGAGTTGTGAGTAGTCTCCCTTGGACCATGGGTCCATGACCAGTAGCTATGTTATGTTCTCCTCCCCTTCTTGTGCTTCACTAATTAGACCTCGTGAGCTGCCCTACATGATCGAGGCACATATGTAATCCTTATGCTGTTGCTATGTTGAGTTTGCTGGGATCCGATGGATTGTGATATTATGTTCAGATTGTGTTTGAGTAATATATTTGATTTACCTCTTTTATATTTATGTTCTTAAGTAATTCTTGCATGTTCTTCGTTGCTATTTATTGCTTTGGCCGAGTAGTAGGTAGTGACTCCAAGAGGGAACGTTATGCTTGATTGTGGGTTCATGCCCCTCGATGACTAGCTTGAGTGACAGAAACATGAGTCTAGGGGATGTGTTGTTGCCACAAGGGGGAAAACAACGGTGCTTGTACTCGCGGGTGCAAGGATTGTTTACTTTACGCAAAGTTTTTTTAATGCAGTTGTCTGTTGCTTTGAGTTTACACTATGGGTGGGACTCGCAACTTAATACCAGCGAGATGTTCTGGATAGATATCTCAAGGTGGATGATTAGTAGTAGATGTAGATGGATTTAGGTCTACTTGCCTTGGTGTACCGCCCATGCTTTGAACCTCTACCTTTCTTGCAATATAGTTAGCATTGGTTTGCGCACATAATTCTGTCAATTGCCCAGCTGTAATTCGTTTACCTCACATAGCCGTTCTATCGTCTTTTGGGAGAGAGACATCACTAGTGAACATCATGGGACCCCGGTCCATATTACCATCACTGATCACATCCGCTATTTACCTTCCGTCTTTACTTACTAGTTGCAGCAATATCTATCACTATTATCTCTTGCGTTTGATCCTTTGTAAACGACAAGGCCGGAGGGATTGACAACCTCTCTGTACTCGTTGGGAGCAAAGTTATTTGTATCTGTGTGCAGGTCCAAGTTGATTGCTAAGTATCTGGCGCCATTAGCAGTTGACACCTTCTTGTTAAACCTTGGAGTCTCAGGGGAAATCGATCCTTGGTATCTTTGCCAAGGGAAAACATCCGCTACACTGCATCTCAAACCTTCCACTTGGGGTAACCAACGAGGGGCGAGAAGCCATCAAGCAAAGTTTTCTGGCGCTGTTGCCGGGGACTCCACTCTTCAAGATAGGGGAGTTGCATGCTATCTTTTACCTTTGCTTTTTAGTCTTGTTAGTTTACCTTTCAGTTTTTGCTTTAGTATCCTTTATCAAAAATCACAAAAAAAATTAATTATTTGCTAGTAGTCCTTTCTGTTTAGTCAAGCATGTTAGGATTTGGTGCTTTGAGGGAATCAGAAGTTTTAGATTTTCATCAAAAGGATGGAGAAAATATGAAGAAGGCATGGGACAGAATTTCTGATGCACATAGGAGAATTATGCCTTGGATACCTATAAAAATTGTGCTTAGAAATTTTTACCATGGTCTTTTTAAATGGTGTAAACACTCTCTTGATATTATAGCCGAAGGAGATTTTCTAGAGTGTGACGAAGCTAGAGCTCTTGAAATTATACATGGTCTATCTAGTTACTTTGTTTATGATCATAACTTTGATACTGTCATAGATAGACTTGCTACTATTGAGAAGAGAATGGATGCTCTAGACTTAATGAAGGTAGAGAAACCCAAACCCAATAAGAGAGATATTTTGGAAATAGACAATGATTGGGAGCCTTTTGTTAGGATTAGCATCTCTAATCAAGACTTCCTTGCTTATTGTGATATTGGATCTATGGTTTCTACTATGCCAAAAATTGTTCATGATTCTTTAAAATTTGACATGGATAGGTTATCATCTTATCATGAACACACTAATGGAGATATTTCTGAAATCCAGGGAAGAATAAAGGACGTTCCAGTTAAATTCCTTAAAGGGATTGCAATGATTGATTTCTTCATCATGAAGCCCAACCAGGGAAATATAGTGCTTGAAAGGGACTTCCTCCGAGCAGTTAAAGGCTTCATCGATATAGGTAAGGGACAAATCCGCTTACGCGGAAAGGCAAAAGGTGTGTACCCCTTTCCTAGAAGGAACAAGAGTGAACTTGTTGAGGAACCATTTGAAGCAATTTATAACTCCGATTATTATGATGATTATTGATTCCTCTATGCATTATGCCTAGCTTAAAGGCATAAAAGAAAGCGCTTTTGGGAGGCAGCCCACAATGAATAAAATTTTATTTTGCTTTTGTTGTGTCTTGATGTTGTTACTACAGTAGCATCATCATTGTATCTTTACTTTTCAACTTTGTGCCAAGTGTAGCCTCTGATTGCAAGAAAGTTCAAAAGTTGTGACGTGCTGTCTAGGAAACAGATTCTGTCCTTGGATAGAAAAATTCGTATAAAATCACCAGATCATCTTTTTGGTCTGAATATTTTCGACAGCGTGCTCTATACAATTGTCTTTCGGGCGTCTGTTCTGAGTTTTTTTATTAGAGTTGCAGAAGTGCCCCGAAAAAATCATTTACTACCTGCTGGTCTGTTTTTCATAGATTCTGTCTTGTTTTGCCTTTCCTTCATTTTGCAAACCTTGAGCTTGCTTTTTCTTTGCAAAAACCTTTTGGCAATCTTGAGAAACAGTAGACCTTCAAGAATATCCTTATTTCCAGGAAGGAACAATTATATTATTATGGGTACTAACCTCGCTAATCATATTATGATGAGTTATGTATGAAGGGAGTTTTCAAGTGTGCGAGGGAAGATGATAAAAAGATTCAGGAGTGTCAAAAGCTCAAGCTTGGGGATGCCCCCATGCAACCCCAAGAAATATTCAAGAAGACTCAAGCGTCTAAGCTTGGGGATGCCCCCGTGCATCCCCTTCTCCATCAACATTATCAGTTCGTCTTTCGTTCCACTATATTTTTATCACTTCATGTGTTATGTGCTATGCTTGGAGCGTCTTGCTTTTAGCTTCCTTTTTAGTTTTCTTTAGCTTTTTATAACGAGTTGGAACTCAGCTTTCTTTGTGTGGGAGAGAAACACACTCCACTTCAACCTAGAACATAACATAGAATTTTCATGTCTATCCTTGCTGTGTGTGTTCTTTGTCTTTCAATAGCTAGTATCATGTTTAGCTTTTAGTTTTCATGCTTATCTTTTTAAAGAGCTTTCGTTTAGTTGGTCGTTGGAACTCTCTTTATTTATCATGCTTAACTTATTAAGAGAGTTGGCTTCTGTTGCATTGGTCGATATGTCTATGATAAAATGCTACGTGCATAATGGTGCTTAGTAGTTCATGTTTTCTTATGGTTAGTCTCAAATAGCTGGGGGGTTCCCAATGTGTTATTGGAGTACCAACATGATTTGTTTGCCTATGATGTGGTATGGTTTAGTGATATCTTCCTTCAAGAATTTATTCTGATTGACTTGGCGTATGCTCACGCATATTTAAGACTGTAAAGAAAGTCTGTCAAGCCTTGATGATCTTTTATTTCTGAGTAGCGATATAACTTCCATGCCTGATTCAATGTTGCTTTGTCGCTCTGCATGATTATGACCGTCATTGCTCTTTTAGTTGGTCGCTCCCAGTCTTTTTCTAACCTCCACCTGTACTAACCGGACTGACTGCTTGTGCATCCAAAATCCTTTAAACCAGTTATGCCATATGAGTCCACCATACCTTCCTATACATGGTATTTACCTGCCATTCCTAACAAAGACTTTCATGTACCATCTCGAAATTATTCAAAAAAGCATCCCTCTTTTGTGCCTCTGTTTTAGTTCATGAGGAAGTAGTAGTTAATTCATGATCTTTTTAAGTTGGACAAGCTTCACCCCGGGATTGCATGTCTAATGTGCAAACCCATAATACGAGAAGGAACTGGCAAAGAGTGCGCCCGGCTCAAAAATAATATAACAAACAAACCCTCCTTCACGCTTTGTTCATGAGAAATCAGAAAACTTTGGCAGTGATAAACAAATGAGATTAAGAGGATGTGATCGTCCTCATTCGGGAGCCGTTCCTCGAAACTTGTCCATCTCAAGAAGTGATTGAGTTATCTGCTAGCATTCGTTGACGGAACATGCATAATCTAAAAAAATAATTATTACCTCCGTTTTTAAAACCAAGAGCTCTGGTACATGTTTAGTTTTTGTTTCCGACCACGGGTTTTCAACCTTGCCAACAAAAGCCACGGTTCGAGAGTCTCCACCTTCTTTTAAAGCACCAACTATTAAGAGCATGATTGTCATTCTGAGTGTAATGTGCGTTGTCCCAAAGTAGCATTGTCTTTTGCATGATTGTGATATCATTTATTATGAAATCATTGTATCTAGTCGTCACTTAAACCTTGGAGGTGCCCCTGCATTTATGTTTTGCTTCACTAAAGGGGGCAAGCGAGATATCACTTTATCATATTTGCACACCATGCTCATTACAAATCTATTAGATGTTTCAGTATCATATTGTAAAACTTTCAGTTCTTTGTGATTTTCTCATGAGGCAACTTAGTTACTACAGATTCATTGTCCAAGTAAGCTTTTGTCATATGACTATGAAAAGTCCTTATATGGTTAATAGCATGTCACCACAAAAATTATTCTTGTTATCATTTACCTACTCGAGGACGAGCAGGAATTAAGCTTGGGGATGTTGATACGTCCAAAACGTATCTATAATTTCTGCTTGCTCCATGCCTCTTTTGGGTGATATTGCTATGATATTTATACACTTCCATACACTTTTGATCATATTTGGACTAACCTATTAACTCAGTGCACCCCAGTGCCAGTTTCTGTTTTCTGCTGTTTTTGTATTTCAGGTTTTCCCGTCACGAAAACTGCCAGAAAAATCTCGGAAAAATTATATAAAAAATCAGCGTTCCGGAAGCTTCCACACGGCCGAAGTAGGGCCGGAGGGGGGCCACCAGGGCTCCAGGCGCCCTGGTGGCGCGGCCCCCCTCCTGGCCGCGCCGGGGGGCGCCTGGGCCCCCCAAGCCTCCGCTGATGCCCCCCTTTGGCATATATTTAACACGCGTCCCGAAACCCTCGAGGACGGAACCCTTTTTCGCGATCTCATCTCTGTTCCGCCGCCGCCGCGCTTCCAAGATCGGGAGCACCAGGAGAAGTCTCCCCAGCACCCTGCCGGAGGGGAGGATCACCACCGGGAGCCTCTCCACCACCATGGACGCCTCCCGGATGAGTTGTGAGTAGTCTCCCTTGGACCATGGGTCCATGACCAGTAGCTATGTTATGTTCTCCTCCCCTTCTTGTGCTTCACTAATTAGACCTCGTGAGCTGCCCTACAAGATCGAGGCACATATGTAATCCTTATGCTGTTGCTATGTTGAGTTTGCTGGGATCCGATGGATTGTGAGATTATGTTCAGATTGTGTTTGAGTAATATATTTGATTTACCTCTTTTATATTTATGTTCTTAAGTAATTCTTGCATGTTCTCCATTGCTATTTATTGCTTTGGCCGAGTAGTAGGTAGTGACTCCAAGAGGGAACGTTATGCTTGATTGTGGGTTCATGCCCCTCGATGACTAGCTTGAGTGACAGAAACATGAGTCTAGGGGATGTGTTGTTGCCACAAGGGGGAAAACAACGGTGCTTGTACTCGCGGGTGCAAGGATTGTTTACTTTACGCAAAGTTCTTTTAACGAAGTTGTCTGTTGCTTTGAGTTTACACTATGGGTGGGACTCGCAACTTAATACCAGCGAGATGTTCTGGATAGATATCTCAAGGTGGATGATTAGTAGTAGATGCAGATGGATTTCGGTCTACTTGCCTTGGCGTACCGCCCATGCTTTGAACCTCTACCTTTCTTGCAACATAGTTAGCATTGGTTTGCGCACATAATTCTTTCAATTGCCCAGCTGTAATTCATTTACCTCACATAGCTGTTCTATCGTCTTTTGGGAGAGAGACATCACTAGTGAACATCATGGGACCCCGGTCCATATTACCATCACTGATCACATCCGCTATTTACTTTCCGTCTTTACTTACTAGTTGCAGCAATATCTATCACTATTATCTCTTGCGTTTGATCCTTTGTAAACGACAAGGCCGGAGGGATTGACAACCTCTCTGTACTCGTTGGGAGCAAAGTTATTTGTATCTGTGTGCAGGTCCAAGTTGATTGCTAAGTATCTGGCGCCATTAGCAGTTGACACCTTCTTGTTGAACCTTGGAGTCTCAGGGGAAATCGATCCTTGGTATCTTTGCCAAGGGAAAACTTCCGCTACACTGCATCTCAAACCTTCCACTTGGGGTAACCAACGAGGGGCGAGAAGCCATCAGAGATGCCCATCAATAGATATCGATGTGAGTGAGTAGGGATTGCCATGCAACGTATGCACTAGAGCTATAAATGTATGAAAGCTCAACAAAAGAAACTTAGTGGGTGTGCATCCAACTTTCTTGCTCAGGAAGACCTAGGGCATTTGAGAAAGCCCATCGTTGGAATATACAAGCCAAGTTCTATAATGAAAATTCCCACTAGTATATGAAAGTGACAAAACAATAGACTCTCTATCATGAAGACCATGGTTCTACTTTGAAGCACAAGTGTGGAAAAAGATAGTAGCACTGTCCCTTATTTTTGGGGGCCTTTATTTTTTTCTTTGGCCTTTTTTTTGCCTTTTTTGGGACAATGCTCTAATAATGATGATCATCACACTTCTATTTATTTATAATTCAAGGATTACAACTCGATACTAGAATAAAATATGACTCTATATGAATGCCTCCGGTGGTGTACCGGGATGTGCGATGAATCAAGAGTGACATGTATGAAAAATTATGC
>LR738713.1:132799958-132817034 GCA_902687465.1 Secale cereale
AGACCTAGGGCATTTGAGAAAGCCCATCGTTGGAATATACAAGCCAAGTTCTATAATGAAAATTCCCACTAGTATATGAAAGTGACAAAACAATAGACTCTCTATCATGAAGACCATGGTTCTACTTTGAAGCACAAGTGTGGAAAAAGATAGTAGCACTGTCCCTTATTTTTGGGGGCCTTTATTTTTTTTCTTTGGCCTTTTTTTTGCCTTTTTTGGGACAATGCTCTAATAATGATGATCATCACACTTCTATTTATTTATAATTCAAGGATTACAACTCGATACTAGAATAAAATATGACTCTATATGAATGCCTCCGGTGGTGTACCGGGATGTGCGATGAATCAAGAGTGACATGTATGAAAAATTATGCATGGTGGCCTTGCCACAAATACGATGTCAACTACATGATCATGCATGGCAATATGACAATGAAGAAGCGTGTCATAATAAATGGAACGATGGAAAGTTGCACGGCAATATATCTCGGAATGGCTATGGAAATACCATGATAGGTAGGTATGGTGGCTCTTTTGAGGAAGGTATATGGTGGGCGTATGGTACTGGCAAAAGTTGCACGGTACAAGAGAGGCTAGCAATGGTGGAATGGTGAGAGTGCGTGTAATCCATGGACTCAACATTAGTCATAAAGAACTCACATACTTATTGCAAAAATCTACAAGTCATCAAAACAAAGTACTACACGCATGCTCCTAGGGGAAGGTTTCGTAGGAGTTAACCATCGCGCGATCCCGACCTCCACACAAAGGATGACAATCAAAGAAATACCTCATGCTTAAAATTTGTCACACAACGGTTACCATACGTGCATGCTACATGACTTGCAAACATCAACACAAGTATTTCTCAAATTCACAACTACTCTACTAGATTGACTCTAATATCACCATCCTTATATCTCAAAACAATAATCAAGTATCAAACTTCTCATAATATTCAATGCACTTTATATGAAAGTTTTTATTATACCCATCTTGGATGCCTATCATATTAGGACTAATTTTATAACCAAAGCAAATTACCATGCTATTCTAAAGGACTCTCAAAATAATATAAGTGAAGCATGAGAGATCAATAATTTCTATACAATAAAACCACGTTGTTCTCTAAAAAAGATATAAGCGAAGCACTAGAGCAAAATTATCTAGCTCAAAAGATATAAGTAAAGCACTAGAGCAAAACTATCTAGCTCAAACGATATAAGTGAAGCACATAGAGTATTCTAATAACTTCCAATTCAGGTGTGTCTCTCCCAAAAGGTGTGTACAGCAAGGATGATTGTGGTAAACTAAAAAACAAAGACTCAAATCATACAAGACGCTCCAAGCAAAACACATATCATGTGGTGAATAAAAATATAGTCTCAAGTAAAGTTACCGATAGACGAAGACGAAAGAGGGGATGCCTTCCCGGGGCATCCCCAAGCTTAGGCTTTTGGTTGTCCTTAAATTTTACCTTGGGGTGCATTGGGAATCCCCAAGCTTAGGCTCTTTCCACTCTTTGTTCCATAGTCCATCAAATCCTTACCCAAAAACTTGAAAACTTCACAACACAAAACTTAACAGAAAATCTCGTGAGCTACGTTAATATAAGTAAACAAACCACCACTTTAAGGTACTGTAATGAACTCATTCTTCATTTATATTGGTGTTAAACTTACTATATTCCAACTTCTCTGTGGTTCATACCCCCGATACTACTCATAGATTCATCAAAATAAGCAAACAACACACGAAAAACAGAATCTGTCAAAAACAGAATAGTCTGTAGCAATCTGTAACTTTCGAATACTTATGCAACTCTAAAAATTCTGAAATAAATTGGTGGACGTGAGGAATTTGTCTATTAATCATCTGTAAAAAGAATCAACCTAAAATCACTCTCTAGTAAAAAATGGCAGCTAATCTCGTCAGCGCAAAAGTTCCTGTTTTTACAGCATGATCGCAAAGACTTCACCCAAGTCTTCCCAAAGGTTCTACTTGGCACAAACACTAATTAAAACACAAAACCATATCTAACGAGAAGCTAGATGAATTATTTATTACTAAACAGAAGTAAAAGCAAAGAAAATAAAATTGGGTTGCCTCCAAACAAGCCCTATCATTTAACGCCCCTAGCTAGGCACGATATAAGAATAGATCTAGGTATTGCCATCTTAGGTAGACAATTCTTCAATTGAACACTTATAACCCTTAGGAGTTTCCTTCTTTTCATTTATAATCAAACTCCTAGGCAAGAAATCAAGAAATTCATTCGTAGCAAAAGGTTCCCTAATGATAGTGAGAAAGTTGGGGTGAACACTTATTGATTTGAGATCCGCAGTTTCCTTACTAGAAGATTCACCCTTATTTTTAGGAACATACATAAATTTGGCCATTTTGGTAGTAGAAGGGTTTGAAGTATTTCTCACAGTAGAAAAAGCAGACCCTATGTTAGTAATAATATCCTCAAGCTTATCAATTCTAGTGGAATCTTGATCTATTTTCTCATTAACTATGGGTTCTTTTTCTTTAAAGAAATTCAGAATGACTCCTACCTTAGATCCATATTGGGAAATTTGGTCACGGATCTTTTTATCCAAACTCTCAATCAACTCCACAGTGGCAACGTTATTTTCAATAATTTCAAGCCTCTACATTACGTGTTCTAAAGTTAAAATAGTTCCATTAACCAAAAGAGGTGGTGGGCCAAATAAATCTATCATTGCATTATAAGAATCAAAAGTATGGCTACCCAAGAAATTCCCTCCGGTAATGGTATCAAGAATATATCTATTCCAAGGAGTGATGCCTACATAAAAATTACAAAGAAGTACGGAAGTGGATTGCTTCCTAGTAGATCTATTCTGAGCATTGCAAATTCTATACCAAGCATCTTTTAGATTTTCTCACTCCCTTTGTTTGAAATTAAGAACTTCATTATCGGGAGTATTAATAATGATAGAAGGGATAGCCATGACGGCAAAGAAACCGATAAAACACATGGACACACACGAGCTAGTCAAGTGGACGGAAAAGAAGGGCGAATAAAACGGCAAAGGTGAAGTGGGGGAGAGGAAAACGAGAGGCGAATGTCAACTAATGTAATGCGAGGGATAAGAGTTTGTGATATGTACTTGGTATATGACTTGTGCGTAGATCTCCCCGGCAACGGCGCCAGAAATCCTTCTTGCTACCTCTTGAGCATGCGTTGGTTTTCCCTTGAAGAGGAAAGGGTGATGCAGCAAAGTAGCGTAAGTATTTCCCTCAGTTTTTGAGAACCAAGATATAAATCCAGTAGGAGACTACACCCAATGCTTTTCATCCTAACTATGGAGCCGTTGCAGAAGATGATGCAGTTAGCTGTGTCCCAAGGGGTACTATCACCATTGGCGCGAGTGGGCATTGAGAAGCGACTATCATTCTTTGTGGATGACATTGTATCATTTGTCAAGCCCAATAAGGTGGATCTTATGGCGTCCAAGTGTATCTTGGAGCTCTTTGGGGAAGCGTCAGGCCTGAGGATCAACATGCAAAAATCTGCAGCTATTCCTATTAGATGCTCCGAGGATCAGATTACCATCACAAGTTCCGAGCTTCAATGCCCTCTGGGATCCTTCCTGATCAAGTACCTGGAGCTGCCACTCTCGTTAAGGAAGAAATCGGCGACGCAGTTGAATTACTTGGTGGATCAAATGGCTAATAGGTTACCGAAATGGAAGGCAGCGCTTATGCCAAAGAGCGGCAGGTTAACGTTGGTCCAATCTGTGCTTTGCGCCATGCCTATCCACGCAATGATGGCATTGGATCTTCTGATGGAAACCATTGCTGCAATGAACAAGATCTGCTGAGGTTTCTTGTGGTGCAGACGTGCAGAAGTTAATGGGGGTAATTATGCGGTTGCTTGGGATGCGGTATGCACACCGAAGTGGGCAGGTGGTCTTGGTTTGCCGAATCAACGCTGGATGAATGTAGCAATGCAAGCGAGATGGCCGTGGCTAGCAAGGACAGATGTGACGAGGCTATGGAATGAGTTCAAGATCAATGTCCCGGATGAGTCAGAGATACTTTGTCAGGCGGCCATGAGGAGTGTGGCGAATTCTGGGCTCACGACGCTCTTTTGGGAGGACCGGTGGATCGAAGGAAGGAGAATTCAGGAGATTGCACCACTACTATACAGATTGGTTCCAACACGCATCAGGGCCTCCCGTCTAGTTGGGCCGGTGGTGGAAAATGGAAGTTGGGCATTAGGTGTTCGCCCAGACATAGGGCCAGATGTGTTGCGGGAGTTATCTCTCTATGGCAAATGGTTTCAGCTTGGGAGCCCATGGTGGATGTGCCTTATAAGATATCATGGTCGTGGGAGGCCATTGGACAATTTTCGGTGAAATCCGCCTATGCGGCTGGTTTTTGGGGTAGAGAAGTCATTGCGACGGCAGATCAGACTTGGAAGTCACGTGCACCCTCATGGTGCAGATTCTTCACTTGGTTGGCCCTCAGGAATAGGTGTTGGACGTCGGATCGACTTGCGAGGAGAGGGCTGCCGCACCAGGACACGTGCCCGTTCTATGACCATGAGGAGGAAAGAATTAACCACATTTTACTCACTTGCATCTTTGCTAGGACTACTTGGGCAAAGATATGTGTGACGCCCCGAGACCGACGCTCCAGAAGACTTCCAGCTATTCCGGGTTTCGCCGTGTTATTTTATTTTGTTTGTTGCTTTTCATCATGTCATCATCCGCATTTAGACCTGGCCATGGGCAGCCCGGCCCGGCCCGAAAAAGCCCGACCCGGCCCGGCCCGACCTTGTCCCCGGGCCGGGCCCGGGCCTAGATTTCAGGCCCGGTGGCCGGGCCGGGCCGGGCCCGGGCCCGTCATTTTTGCACATTAGCGAAGGGGCCCGACCCGAGGCCCGAGGCCCGTCGGGCTTTTGCATGTTTGGGCCGGGCTTGGGCCCGATTTTTAGGCCCGACGGTCAGGCCGGGCTGGGCTCGGGCCTGGATTTTTTGCACCGGGCTTTGGTAGGCCCGGCCCGAAGCCCGGCCCGGCTCGAGGTTTGGCCAGGTCTATCCGCATTGCATCGGCACTCGTGTCGTCATCCTTTTCAAAAATCGTAGTCGTTCCTAGTAGGCTTTCCGTTTGTTCCTGTTGAGCTTTCTCAGACCACTTGCGTCCTCGTTCTTTGTTTTCTCTCTTGCCTAAACCGAAGTCCCTCTGCACAGTGCACAGACCCCCTCCTAGCCTAGTGCTACCTCTTGAGCTTGCGTTGTATTCCCTCGAAGAGGAAAGGGAGATGCAACATAGTAGAATAAGTATTTTCCTCAGTTTGTGAGAACCAAGGTATCAATCCAGTAGGAGACCACGCGACAGTCCCTTGCACCTGCACAAACAAATAAGAACTTCGCAGCCAACGTGATAAGGGGTTGTCAATCCCTTTACGGTCCCTTACGAGAGTGAGATTTGATAGAGATGATAATTATATTTTTGGTATTTTTGGTTTAATAAAACAGCAAATAAAAGCAAGGAAAGTAAAGTAGATGTATATTGATATGTTGAGAATAGACCCAGGGGCCATATTTTCTCTAGTGGCTTCTCTCATGATAGCGGTATTCTACGGCGGGTAAACAAATTACTGTCGAGCAATTGATAGAAAAGTGAATAATTATGAGACTATCTAGGCCTGATCATTGTATATAGGCATCACGTCCAAGACAAGTAGACCGGCTCCTGCCTGCATCTACTACTATTACTCCACACATCGACCGCTATCCAGCATGCATCTAGTGTATTGAGTTCATACGAACAGAGTAACGCCTTAAGCAAGATGACATGATGTAGAGGGATAAACTCAAGCAATATGATGAAAACCCCATCTTTTTATCCTCAATGGCAACAATATAATATGTGCCTTGCTGCCCTTACTGTCACTAGGAAAGGACACTGCAAGATTGAACCCAAAGCCAAGCACTTCTCCCATTTCAAGAACTATAGATATTGTAGCCCAAACCAAACCAATAATTCGAAGAGACTTGCAAGGATATTATGAGCACACATAAGAAGTTCAGAGAAGAACCAAATATCTTTCATAGATAAACTTGATCATAAACTCACAATTCACCGGATCTCGACAAACACACTGCAAAAAGAGATTACATCGAATAGATCTCCTCGAAGACTGATGAGAACTTTGTATTGAGATCCAGAGAGAGAGAGAAGAAGCCATCTAGATAGTAGATATGGACCCGAAGGTCTGTGGTAAACTACTCACAACTCATGGTGAGGGTGATGATGATGATGATGAAGGCCTCCGTGATGGATCCCCCTCCCGGAACAGGCTCCAAGATGGGATTTCCATGGGAACACAAGCTACGGCGGTGGAATTAGGGTTTTCTCTCTGCGTATGGAGTTTGTGGGGTACGTAGGTATATATAGGAAGAAGGAGGGCACCGGGGTCGTGTGGGCTAGCCTTGAGGCAGGGGGCGCGCCCCACCCTCGAGGGCTGGCCCTTCGTCCCCTGACTTGGTCCCGAAGATTCCCGAGCATGATTTCCTCCAAGAATATCTCTCGTGAAGGTTTCATTCCGTTTGGACTCCGTTTGATATTCCTTTTCCGCAAAACTCTGAAATAGGCAAAAAACAGCAATATGGACTGGGCCTTTGGGTTAGTAGGTTAGTCCCAAAAATGATATAAAAGTGAATGATAAAGTCCATTAAACATCCAAGACTTCATAAATAATAGCATGGAACAATCAAAAATTATAGATACGTTGGAGACGTATCAAGCATCCCCAAGCTTAATTCCTGCTCGTCCTCAAGTAGGTAAATGATAAAGAAAGAATTTTTGATGTGGAATGCTAACCAATATAGTTTTTCAAAGCAATTCTCTTAATTGTGGCATGAATGTTCATATCTGAAAGTTTCAAGATAAAAGTCTATATTGACATAAGAAATAACAATACTTCAAGCAATACTAACGAAGAAATCATGTCTTCTCAAAATACTATGGCTAAAGGAAGTTATCCCTACAAAATCATATGGCCTAGCTATGCTCCCTCTTCATCACACAAAATATTCATATTATGCACAATCCCGATTTTAGCCAAGCACTTGTTTTCATACTCTATTCTTTTCAAACCTTTCAAGTTTCACGCAATACATGAGCTTGAGCCATGGATATAGCACTATGGGTGGAATAGAGGTGGTTGTGGAGAAGACAAAAAAGGAAGATAGTCTCACATCGACTAGGCGTATCAACGGGCTATGGAGATGCCCATCAATAGATATCAATGTGAGTGAGTAGAGATTGCCATGCAACGGATGCACTAGAGCTAAATACTAATGAAAGCTCAACAAAAGAAACTAGTGGGTGTGCATCCAACTTGCTTGCTCATGAAGACCTAGGGCATTTGAGGAAGCCCATTGTTGGAATATACAAGCCAAGTTATATAATGAAAATTCCCACTAGTATATGAAAGTGACTAATCATGAGACTCTCTACAATGAAGATCATGGTGCTACTTTGAAGCACAAGTGTGGAAAAAGATAGTAGCATTGTCCCTTCTCTCTTTTCTCTCATTTTTTGGAGGGGCTTTTCTCTCCTTTTTTTTATTAGCCCCTCTCTATTTTTCTGGGCCATCTCCTTTTTTTTATTGGCCTTTCCTCACATTGGACAATGCTCTAATAATGATGATTATCACATTTTTTATTACAACTCGATATTACAACTCGATACTATAACAAGTATGACTCTACATGAATGCCTCCCGCGGTGTGCCGGCATAAGCAATGAATCATGTGTGACATGTATGAAAAATTATGCATGGTGGCTTTGCCACAACTACGATGTCAACTACATGATCATGCATGGCACTATGACAATATGATGCGTGTCATATGAATAGAATGGTGGAAAGTTGCATGGCAATATATCTCGGAATGGCTATGGAAATGCCATGATAGGTAGGTATGGTGGCTGTTTTGAGGAACAATATGGTGGCTGTTTTGAGGAAGGATATATAGTGGGTTTATGGTACCAGCGAAAGTTGCGCGGTACAAGGGAGGCTAGCAATGATGGAAAGGTGAGAGTGCGTATAATCCATGGACTCAACATTAGTCATAAGAACTCATATAATTATTGCAAAAGTCTACGAGTCATCAAAAACAAAGTAATCAACGCATGCTCCTAGGGGGAGGTTGGTAGGAGTTAACCATCGCGCGCCCCCGACCTCCACACAAAGGTTGGCACTCTACAAATACCTCATGCTCTAACTTCATCACATAGCGGTTCACCATACGTGCATGCTACGGGAATCACTAACCTTAACACAAGTATTCTTCAATTTCATAATAACTCCACTAGCATGACTCTAATATCACTATCCTCATGTATCAAAACAATTATCAAGCATCCAACATCTCATTCTATTCAATGCACTTGGTGTGAAAATTTTACTGCATTGACATTGGATGTTTATCATGTGAAGACTAGTTTATTTAGCATAAACACATTACCATGCTGTTTTAATAGACTCTCAAATAGATATAAGTGAAGCATGAGAGTTCAACAATTTCTACAAAATATAACCACCGCCATGCTTTAAAAGATATAAGTGAAGCACTAGAGCAAAAGCTATTCAACTCAAAAGATATAAGTGAAGCACATAGAGTGTTCTAATAATTTCTAGGACATATTTAACTCTCTCAAATAGGTGTGTCCAGCAAGGATTATTGTGGCAAACTAACAAGCAAAGACTCAAATTATACAAGACGCTCCAAGCAAAACACATAGGATGTTGCGAATAAAAATATAGCTCCAAGTATAGTTACCGATGGATGAAGACGAAAGAGGGGATGCCTTCCCGGGGCATCCCCAAGCTTAGGCTTTTGATTATCTTGATTTTACTTGGGGTGCCATGGGCATCCCCAAGCTTGGGCCTTTGCTACTCCTTGTTCCATAGTCCATGAAAGCAATACTCAAAACTTGAAAACTTCACAACACAAAACTTAGACAAAAAATCTCGTGAGCTCCGTTAGTAAGAGAAAGCAAACCACCACTCAAAGGTACCGCAAGGAATACATACTTTGTTTATATTGGTGTTAAACCTACTGTACTCCAAGTTCTCTATGATTCATATCCTCCAATATTACACATAGATGCATCGGAATAAGCAAACAACACACGAAAAACAGAATCTGTGAAAAACAGAACAGTCTGTAGTAATCTGCTGGGTTCGCCTACTTCTGGAACTCCAAAAAATTTAAACTAAATTGTTAAATTTGCGAAATTTGTCTACTTATCAGCAGAAAAAATAATAAGCTAAGAAGCACACTCGAGTAAAATCTGACGACTACTTTAGCGAGAGCTAGCGATGTTGTTTTTCACAGCAAGATCAAATAAACTTCACACAAGTCTTACCAAAGGTTCTACTTGGCACAAACACTAAACAAAACATGAAAACACATCTAAACAGAGGCTAGATGCAATATTTATTCCCTAACAGCAAAAAAAGCAAAAAAACAAACATAAAATTGGGTTGCCTCCCAACAAGCGCTATCGTTTTACGCCCGTATCTAGGCACGATACAAGATAAATCTAGGGATAGCCACAATGGTATGATATCTCGCGAAAGCTCATCTCATATTCCCTACGTTCAGCAGCAAGCTTCCTTTGTGCCAAGCAAAAGTAATCAAAAGGGCTAAATTTGATGGGACAAAAGTCCCCTACATCAAACTATGGAGGAACAGGTTCCTCCTTTGGCCCTTTGTAGTGGATGACCAATTCATCATTATAGGTATTCTTTTGGCAGAAGGCCATAAGCCTTCGTTCAAGGGAGAAGCCTAACCCATTATTTCGAATAGCAAAATCATCATTAATCTCTGAAATTCTATCAATCAAGATCTCAACATGAACCTTATTTCTAAGGTTTTCAATAAAAGCAACATGATCAGGAGATCGCAAATGCATAAGGTCTTCTTGATTGAACAAGATAGCCTCTATATGAGGTCGACCGGCATCTACCCCGTAATGAGCAAAGATTTCTCTCACATCTTTCATGATATATCTAAATTCATGAGTCAAAAAGATAGTAGTTGCACGCTTAATGGAAGAATGCTCAATATTGGAGAACTCCAAAAATACTCTCTGAATACAGGGATGCATATGGATAAATTGCCTTTCAATTTCTACTATGAGCATAGATACAACATCCGCAAGGCTACTAGTTTTGTGAAGAATAGAGCCACCCATAGTGGGAAAAGCACCGGCTAAAGTAAAGAAGTCTTGAAGAACCCCTTTTCCAATAATATTGCCACTACCAACCCAGAACTTCTTAACATGTAAAGTGGTAGCTTCATCCGGGGGGGTCAACATGAACGTTGCCCTCTGCATTGCTACCCTTCTTGATAAAATCGTCCCCCATCTCAGACATGAGGGCAAGCAAGCATGCAACACATAAGCAGACAAGAAGCAAGCGAACGAAAAACACACGGCGGAAGAAGGGCGAATAAAACGGCAAGGGTGAAGTGGGGGAGAGGAAAACGAGAGGAAAATAAATGTAATGCGAAGCATAAGGGTTTGTGATATGTACTTGGTGTATGACTTTTGCGGAAGCCTCCCCGGCAACGGCGCCAGAAATTCTTCTTGCTACCTCTTGAGCTTGCGTTGCATTCCCTCGAAGAGGACAGGGAGATGCAGCACAGTAGCCGAAGTATTTCCCTCAGTTTTTGAGAACCAAGGTATCAATCCAGTAGAAGACCACGCGCCAGTCCCTCGCACCTGCACAAACAAATAAGAACTTCGCAGCCAACGCGATAAGGGGTTGTCAATCCCTTTATGGTCACTTACGAGAGTGAGATCTGATAGAGATGATAATTATATTTTTGGTATTTTTGGTTTAATAAAACAGCAAATAAAAGCAAGAAAAGTAAAGTAGATGTAGATTGATATGTTGAGAATAGACCCATGGGCCATAGTTTTCTCTAGTGGCTTCTCTCATGATAGCGGTATTCTACGGTGGGTAAACAAATTACTGTCGAGCAATTGATAGAAAAGTGAATAATTATGAGACTATCTAGGCATGATCATTGTATATAGGCATCACGTCCGAGACAAGTAGACCGACTCCTGCCTGCACCTACTACTATTACTCCACACATCGACTGCTATCCAGCATGCATCTAGTGTATTGAGTTCATACAAACAGAGTAACGCCTTAAGCAAGATGACATGATGTAGAGGGATAAACTCAAGCAATATGATGAAAACCCCATCTTTTTATCCTCGATGGCAACAATACAATGCGTGCCTTGCTGCCCCTACTGTCACTGGGAAAGGACACCGCAAGATTGAACCCAAAGCCAAGCACTTCTCCCATTGCAAGAACTATAGATCTAGTAGGCCAAATGATACGTCTCCAACGTATCTATAATTTTTGATTGTTCCATGCTATTATTTATGAAGTCTTAGATGTTTAATGGGCTTTATCATTCACTTTTATATCATTTTTGGGTCTAACCTACTAAGCCAAAGGCCCAGTCCAGATTGCTGTTTTTTTGCCTATTTCAGGGTTTTGCAGAAAAGGAATATCAAACGGAGTCCAAACGGAATGAAACCTTCGTAGGAGATATTTTTGGAGAAAATCACGCGAGATAAACTTCGGGGCCAAGCCAGAGGACAGGGGCCCACCCTCGAGGGTGGGGGCGTGCCCCCTTCCAATGGCGCGCCCCCCTGCCTCGAGGGCAGGCCCGGTGGCCCCTGGTGCCCCTCTTCCTCCTATATATGCCTACGTACCCCAGAAACTCCATACGCAGAGAGAAAACCCTAATTCTACCGCCATAGCTGCTGTTCCCGTGGAGATCCCATCTTGGAGCCTGTTCCGGGAGGGGGACCCATCATGGAGGCCTTCATCGTCATCATCATCGCCCTCACCATGATTTGTGAGTAGTTTACCACAGACCTTCGGGTCCATAGCTAGTATATAGATAGCTTCTTCTCTCTCTGGATATCAATACAAAGTTCTCCTCGGTCTTCGAGGAGATCTATTCGATGTAATCTCTTTTTGCGATGTGTTTGTCGAGATGCGATGAATTGTGCGTTTATGATCAAGGTTATCTATGAAAGATATTTGGTTCTTATCTGAACTTTTTATGTGTGCTCATAATATCCTTGCAAGTCTCTTCGAATTATTGGTTTGGTTTGGCCTACTAGATCTATAGTTCTTGTAATGGGAGAAGTGCTTGGCTTTGGGTTCAATCTTGCGGTGTCCTTTCCCAGTGACAGCAGGGGCAGCAAGGCAATATTCTATTGTTGCCATCGAGGATAAAAAGATGGGGTTTTCATCATATTGCTTGAGTTTATCCCTCTACATCATGTCATCTTGCTTAAGGCATTACTCTGTTCGTATGAACTCAATACACTAGATGCATGCTGGATAGCGGTTGATGTGTGGAGTAATAGTAGGAGATGCAAGCAGGAGTCGGTCTACTTGTCTCGGACGTGATGCCTATATACAATGATCATGCCTAGATAGTCTCATAATTATTCGCTTTTCTATCAATTGCTCGACAGTAATTTGTTTACCCGCCGTAGAATATCGCTATCATGAGAGAATCCACTAGAGAAAACTATGCCCCCCCTGGTCTATCTTTATCATATTACTTTCCCGTTAACTAGCAATTTCTGTCGCCGTTGTTTATTTGCTTTCTTTACTTTCTGTTTCTATATCAAAAATACCAAAAATATAAACTATCATCTCTATTAGATCTCACTATCGTAAGTGACTGTAAAGGGATTGACAACCCCTTATCGCGCTGGCTACGAAGTTATTATTTGTTTGTGCAGGTGCGAGGGACTGGCGCGTGGTCTCCTACTGGATTGATACCTTGGTTCTCAAAAACTGAGGGAAATACTTACGCTACTGTGCTGCATCTCCCTTTGCTCTTCGAGGGAATACAACGCAAGCTCAAGAGGTAGCACCAAACCAAACCAATAATTCGAAGAGACTTGCAAGGATATTATGAGCACACATAAAAAGTTCAGAGAAGCACCAAATATCTTTCATAGATAACCTTGATCATAAACTCACAATTAATAGGATCTCGACAAACACACCGCAAAAAGAGATTACATCGAATAGATCTCCTCAAAGACCGAGGAGAACTTTGTATTGAGATCGAGAGAGGGAGAAGAAGCCATCTAGATACTAGCTATGGAGCCGAAGGTCTGTGGTAAATAACTCACAACTCATGGTGAGGGCGATGATGATGATGATGAAGGCCTCCGTGATGGACCCCCCCTCCCGGAACAGGCTCCAAGATGGGATCTCCACGAGAACAGAAGCTACGGCGGTGAAATTAGGGTTTTCTCTATGTGTATGGAGTTTCTGGGGTACGTAGGTATATATAGGAAGAAGGAGGGCACCGGGGGTTGTATGGGCCAGCCTCGAGGCAGGGGGGCGTGCCCTGGGAAGGGGGGCGCGCCCCCACCCTCGAGGGCTGGCCCTTCGTCCCCTGACTTGGTCCCGAAGATTCCCGAGCGTGATTTCCTCCAAAAATATCTCTCGCGAAGGTTTCATTCCGTTTGGACTCCGTTTGATATTCCATTTCTGCAAAACCCTGAAATAGGCAAAAAAACAGCAATCTAGACTAGGCCTTTGGGTTAGTATGTTAGTCCCAAAAAAGATATAAAAGTGAATTATAAAGCCCATTAAACATCCATGACTTCATTAGTAATAGAATGGAACAATCAAAAATTATAGATACGTTGGAGACGTATCACCTAGTCCGAAACTGCCCCGGACCCGAACCGTGTTGTCATTGTCGATGGGTCCGGATCGTCCCCAGACGTCCCTAAAACATCTCCGTTTTTTTATTTGAACTCCCTAGCCTATTTATTCGCGACCGTCCGATTGCGATTGGAGGGACGAAGTAGCCCCTAAGCCTAGTCCACCCGCTATATATATAGTCTAACCCTAGATTTTAGCGAGCTGTCCCATCCTTCCCCTCGCGCCGGCACTGCCACTCCTCTCAATGAGATCTCCACCCACCAACCGCAGCCTCCGACCACCCTCCTTCTTCTACGCCCGACCAAATCGCAACAGCCTGGATCCCGAGCTCCTCCTCTGCTTCTTCCTGAGGCGCTCGAAGCCACCTCTTCTCCCCTCGATCATGAATGGGTCGTGAAGCTACTCGAGGCCCTGAGCAGGAGCGCTCGACCTCGTCCCCTCGCGCCGCCACCACCGGCAACCACAAGATAAGCGCCCGCGCGCCCGTGTTCCTTCCTCCGTTCCTCGATGTCTCTCTTCTCTGATATATCTCTCCCTCCCTTGATTCTTCCCGTGCAGGAGCAATCCCGTGCCATGGACGCTGGCAAGCCTCGACGGTCTCGTCTCTGCTTCGATACGGTCAGGACTGGGTTCCTCCCCGCCGGATCCCACCGCTGCGCTGCCGCTCCTCGCCCCCAGCTCCGCCTGACGCCATAGATGGCTCAGCCCCGCGCCCGAGCTTCGTCCGCCACCACCGTTCGAGCTCCCCTTGCCCGGATACACTCCTCCTCTCCTCCTCTGCTACCGCCTCGGAGTCCGCGCGCCTGGACCTCCCGAGACGCCCGCGCCTCCTTCGTGCAGGCCGCTGCCGTGCCCTTTCGCCACCGGACCACCAGGTCCCTGCCTTGCCGCCCCTCTCTTACTCACTGCCTCCACCTCCTCTCTGTTCTCACTCTCGCTCCCGCTTTGAACTCTCTCTCGCTCTTCTTCAGGTCCAACATCCCCGCCGCTAGGAACCTGCATGAGGCAGCCACCGCAGGAAATCAGCGGGTCTGACCGCCCATTGCCCGGATCCGGCCTCCGGTGCCCGTCCCAAACCTCGCCTTCCTCCAAGCCGTCGCCGACATCGTCTTCACGCCACTGCTGTGATGGCCTGGCTTATTAGGGATGATAGACTACTCATATCAATAAGGAATTCCTTCTTTTCTGGGAGCCCATTCGGATAGAACTCCAAAGTTAAGCGTGCTCAGCTTGGAGTAGTTTCAGGATGGGTGACCGACCGGGAAGTTGCTCCCGGGTGCGCATGAGTGAGGACAAAGTGCGCAGAAAAGACTAGTATTGATATGTGAGGCCAGTCTAGATCCCGCCAGGAGTAACGACCACCGGCGGGTGTGTCCAGGGCATTACAAGTTGGTATCAGAGCCGACCCTCGTGGTTACACGGATATTTGCGGACAGTTTGCAGTCATGTTGTGCATGACGTTTGTGACCCGTCGTGGCACACGGCATGTCACATGTGCTGTCCTGGAAGCACAGACGGTTGTGCCAAGAGGGAACGTTCCTGTGGCCCGACGAGGACGTCGGTTCCTCTGAGTGAGGGTGTATGTGATGGCCTGGCTTATTAGGGATGATAGACTACTCATATCAGTAAGGAATTCCTTCTTTTCCGGGAGCCCATTCGGATAGAACTCCAAAGTTAAGCGTGCTCAGCTTGGAGTAGTTTTAGGATGGGTGACCAACCGGGAAGTTGCTCCCGGGTGCGCATGAGTGAGGACAAAGTGCGCAGAAAAGACTAGTATTGATATGTGAGGCCAGTCTAGATCCCGCCAGGAGTAACGACCACCGGCGGGTGTGTCCGGGGCGTTACAACTGCGTCCTCTGCTTCCAACGAGCCGTGCCCGCTCGTCCCTCTCCTTTGACCCCGTCAATTCGTGTGCGTGGACGCAGGTGTCCACGAGGCCCAGCAACAACTGTAGCTCCTGGGCAGAGCCCATGGTAGAACCACCCCGCTGGCGCCCCTCCATTTTGTTTTTTTTTTCACTTATTGGACCAGCCAGATTCAGTCCATCCTGCGTTTTGTTCTTTGGACGATTTAATGTTAAACCAGTGCATGAATAATTGCATAAAATGCCATTGTTTAAAAATGTTAATAATTAAATAACCATGCATCCAAATAAAACATGTCATATATGCATTTTGCTTAGAATTTCATCTAGTTTCATAATATCCAACTTTCATCCATGTTTAAAATGTTTAAAATGTTGTTTGATTAAATTTGCTCAAATGTCATGTTGAAATGGTTTAATTAATAACTAAATAACCGTAGCTCCAAATTTAATAAACTTTATATGTAAATGGGGTGGAAAATGTATAGAATAAAATGGTGCATTTACTTTTGCTATTTAATAACTTTAAAATATGTTTTTTGGCAGAATAGTACCAAAATCAATAATTGCACATGGGGATTTTCCGAAATTGTTGTTTATTTTTTCCGGCCCTATTTAAAATGCATAGATAGCTAGTTTACTTGTGCTTCACCCCTTGACATGTTAGTCAAAATTTAATATTGTTGTGTATATGAATGAGAGTGAACTAAATAATTGGATGTGACGTTTTGTAAATATGCAACTCGTTGCATATTGAGCTCCACTTAACTTGTAGTGTTGTTTGATGCATTTTGCCATGCCATGCATAATTAAACCGGACATGCATCATACTTGGTTGTGCATCATATGCCATGTTTGTGTTTGTGTGTTTACCATGTTGTTTGCTTCTTTTCGGTTTGCTTTTCTCGTTATCTTCGGTTTCGTTCCGGAGTTGAGGATTTGTTCGACTACTTCATGGACTCATTCTTCTTCCTAGCGGGATCCCAGGCAAGATGACCGATCCCCGATATGACCTCTACCTTTGCTTTGCTAGTTGTCTCGCCCTATAGTTATGCCTCGATGCCTATTCTTGTCTTGTCAGCCTCCTATGTTGACATGAAACACTCTAACCGCCTTCCTAGTAAATCGTTGATTGGCTACGTACGCTTTTGCTCAGCCCCTCTTATAGTATTGTTAGTTGCAGGTGAAGTTCAAGATTGCTACATGTTCTGGACTTGTTCATTGGGATAACACAATATATATATATATATATATATATATATATATATATATATATATATATATATATATATATATATATATATATATATATATATATCTTATTTAATAACGCACATATATATTGGTAATGGGTAGAAGGCTTGGCCTTCTGCTTGGTGTTTTGTTCCACTCATGCCACCTTAGGACCTGATAAACTGGTGTTATGT
>LR738713.1:132820113-132834518 GCA_902687465.1 Secale cereale
CCTTTAGATCTTGCCCTTTAAACTGTACTTTTACCCCGTTGTAAATGCTTCAGATCTTCGTCGTTCTTGTTTAACCTGTAGATTTATCCGCTCTGTATAAGGCCCTTGTAGTTCTTCCCGTATACTCTTACATTTGTTTTTTTTTTCTGGTATGTTCAGATCTATTCCACCTTAGCTGTCTTTGAAAACCTGTTTTTCTCCTCGGTAGATCTGTTAAGCATGTTCCAGTTTAAACTGTTATGCCCTGTTCTTGCGAAACTTTATAATTTAAACGCGATGGTTTAGCTGTTCCTCTTTTACGGCCGTGAACCGGAAATGGTGTAGCGTGCTGTAATTGCCAGTTTAACCATGCCATTAGTCCTCAGTTCAAACCGTTGCGTAACTTTCATAGACAGTTTCCGGTTTATACTGCTGTACTTTCATAATCCGTTTTCTGCACTTTATCTTTTCCAGTACTTGTCCTTTCGTTGCAATGGCCAAGCAGTATGTCTCTTGCGATTGGGTCCCTTCTATCATTACTGAGGAAGATTTGGTCAAGATTTCTGAAATTGGTACGTTAGGCCCTCAGTCTGTTTTGAAGTGGCGGGCCCCGGGAATGAATGTCCTCCTACTCCCAGGTCCGGGGAGGTCATTGTGTTCTTTGATCACATATCTCGAGGCTTCTATCCCCCCGGTTCAAAGTTTTTCCGGGATGTTCTTGCTGCCTTCCAACTCCACCCTCAGGACATTGGACCCAACTCTGTTTCAAACATCTGTGACTTCCAAGTGTTTTCGGAGGTATATCTGCAAGAAGAACCGTCCGTCGATCTGTTCCAGGACTTCTTTCACTTAAACCGGCGCACAGAGTTCACCAGCGGACCACATCAGGAGCTTGGTGGCGTTAGTATTCAGAAGAGGAGAGACGTTGTTTTTCCTCACGCCGCTTTACACACGCATCCAAAGGAGTGGAACAAGTCATGGTTTTATTGTATTGACACTTCTCCTGAAGGGGAGAACCCTCTGCCGGGTTATCGTGAAACCCGTATTCCGGAAGATCATCCTTTACCACAACGGCTCGGCTCTGTTGAACGGACCTGGTTTTCATCACAACTCTCCAAGTTAAGAGCCTTCATAGCTAATGGCTTGATTGGAACTGATTTTCTACGCTGTTGGTTGTCTTGGAGCATCCTTCCCTTGAGCCGGCGATCACAGCTGATGTGCAAATATTCTGGCAAACCGGATGATCCCCAAAGGTTTACCAAGGAAAAACTCTCTGAATCGGAGGTTATAGAATCAGCCAAGAAAATTCTCAATGTTTCCTTGGCAGACTGCAGCAAGGTCGGGTTAGCTCCTTATTATAAGAAGAACAAGCTGCCTGCAGTAAGTTTTACCTTGCCCTGTATTCGTAATCCGTTTCTTTAAACCGTCTTTCAATTACCTTTCTTGCTTTTGACTAGGCTGATGACCCTTTCTGGAAGAGAAAACCTCAGGAGAAAACCGGCAAACAAACTCGCCGGAAAAACTTTGCCAATAAGAAAAGGAAAGCAGCTGTTGACGCCAGTTCTCCCACTGAAGATGATGATCCGGATTCCGAGGTATGATTTAATCCGGTTCATATTTTGCTTTCTTGAACTTGTAATTGTATCTAACGATAACTTTTCCACAGGAGTTGCCTGAAGGTGATAATCCGGCCAAAGTTGAGGTAACCATTCTTTCTTCTGATTCAGAACCTCTTCCACAAAAAAGTCGTCGGACCGTCCGGAAATACCAATTTTCTCACCCTTATGCTCAGTTGGACCCTAACTTTATTTTGAAGAAGCAACAGCACGAAGCTCTTCGCCGGACCACTCGCCATAGCGGCCTGGCGGTGGAATCATCCGGGATTTCTTTAACTCCGGCTCAAAAGCGCCGTGCTGAGGTGATACTTTCTCCGACTCTCCTTCATCCCAAGGCCGGGCTTATCCGAAAACCTCTTAAACCGTCTGACCCTGATTATCAGGAAACTCCATTATTTTCTTCTCGTGAATCGACTGCCACACAACTTCCTCCATTGAAGACTGTCCCAGGGTAACTTTTTAACCCTTCCGGTTTATGATTCCTTTTTGTTTTATAATATTAATACTCATTTTGCACTCTTTCCAGCAAACCAAAACCCAGCAAGAAGCCCAAGGCAAATAAGCCTCCTGCTGAGACCACTGCAGATGATCCGGCTGATGATCCGGCAACAACTGTTCCTCCAGAGGGCGAGCCCATAGCTCCTCTTGAAGACCCTGCGCCTACAGATCATATCTCTGCTCCTGAGAATCCTACTGCTGAAGATGCCCATAATCCGCCAAGTCCGGCCCGGGTCAATTCTCCTCAGATTAATCCGGCGTCTCCCAATCCGGCCCAAACTGCCACTCCCCCAAATGTACCTGCTTCTCCGGATGTTGTGGTAACTGGGACTGCCTTTGTTTCTCCAGCTGAGCCCACCGTTTTAGCCAAGCATACGGCTAAAACAGAGAAGTTATATAAAGAAAAAGGCAAATGGAGTACTGAAGTATCCAATCTTGCTGATATGAGTGCCCAAGACATTTATTCTGGGTATCTAAACCGGCTCCACAGCAGCCGAGACTATGAAGCGAGCCTGGTTAACTTAATGAGGGAGAAATATGAGGTAAACCTCTTCTTCTGACTTTGTACCTTTGATGCGTTTCTATCCCATAACAGCCCCCAAGTTTCGGTTTAGCTGCGTGCTGAAGGTGAACCGGAACTTGTAGTTTGAACAATTGATCTTTACATTAGCCCCCAAGTATCAAGTAGATAACTTGTTTATGTATTTGATACTTGTAAAAGTTGCTGATGATACTTCAACCATCCATTAGCCCCCAAGTGTCAAGCAGACAACTTGTTTGTGTGCTTGAGACTTGTAACTTTGAATTGCTGTTGTTTACTGCTTCAACTGCCATTAGCCCCCAAGTGTCAAGTAGACAACTTGTTTGTGTGCTTGAGACTTGCCCGATTTTTACCTCTTGTCTTTTAACTGTGCTTGCAGGCTGAGTTGAACCGGAATGCTGCTGAAATCAATGAACTTCGTAGCCGTCTTGCTGAAACAGAATCTGCTGCTTCAAAAGCTAAAAAAGATCTTCAGGTGAGTTTAAAGACTGCTGAAGATCTGAAGAAATATTTTGAAGAAGAGCGGACCACTTTTGAGGTTCAAAAGAAAGATCTGGAGAAGAGGGTTCAGGACGCTGAAGGGGCGCTTAACCCGGTTACAGAAGAATTGACCGGTTTAAAGCAGCAGGTTGAGATGATGACCACTGCAATCTTTGGTAAGTACAATCTGAACTCCCGGTTTATCCCTGTAATGTTCTAACTGTGCCGGCTTAACCGTTATATCTGTGTGCAGGTCGCCGTGTCTCCCATCTTGGGGATGACTTACGGAAGAAGCTTAAAGCATGTTACACATTGGTCGAGCAGCTGTATTCCGGCGCTCAGAGGATCATCAGTGCCACTTCCTTTGGTAAACCGGCCCCTTCGACGATCCAAGATACGTTGAACAAGTTGTCTGTTTTGCCGGCTCATCTTGAAGAAGTTAAAAAATCCGCTGCCCGAGGTGGCGCTCTTCTGGCCCTTACCAGGGCTAAGGCTTGGGTCCCAGATCTTGATCCGGAGGAAGCTATGACCGGTTTTCCCGATACAAAGGATGACGGCTCGACTTTTACTGCAAAGGACCTTTATGCCTTGACAAAGGAGATGCGCCCCCTCGCCAGCAAGCTTGCAGTTGAGTCCGATTTATCCAGGTATCATCCTGGATATGACTTGCAAAACGAACGGGTGGAGCGGCCGGTTTATGATACCGTGAATTTAATCCCGCCGGTTCGTCCTCATACCTTCGCTCCAGATATCGAACCCTTTGAACTGATCAACGAAGAGATGTATTTCCGGGCCTTGGCGAAGATTGACTGGCGTGTGCCGGATTTCCAACCGCTTCAAGAAGATGAAGAAGTTTCGGATCAAGGTGATGGCCAGCCGTCTCAACAAGGAGGAGCATAACTTTAAAACTTCATTGCTGTAATCGCAGTCTGTGTTTCGCCAAACAATATTTCCAATCCGTCGGGCTTGCTATGCCTTGTAATAGGATAGCTAAACTTGATCTGCTTTATTCCGGATATTCTGTCTTTCTCTATGTGGAATATTTGCCGACTGAAAATGTTGTCTGATATTGTTTATCTTGCATATCTTCTGTTTCTGCAGAAATAATACTGAAAATATGTCCTAGTGGCTTACCACTGGACGGATTAAATTGTTCTCTTAAAACGACAAATAAGAATATCTTTATACCAGTAATGACTTTATGCCTGAGATCATATACGCCCATCCTTCTTAATCCGGTAAAACCTTAAAGTCGCTTGATCAAGACCTTCATGGATCCAATTAGAAATTCGAAACACTCCGGTTCATCTGGATGATAAATTCCGGTTTATCTTGTTCTTCAAAACTTTGTTCAGAGATTTGTAGCTTTTTGCCTGATATATGATCCGGGTTTTAATGAACACCGGTTTACTCATGCTGGTATTCATGACCCAGACTTTTCACTTTATAGGTACGTGGTCAACTTCCGTAGCTGCTCCACTCCGGTTTAAAGGGTTATAAAACACAAACACAAAAAAGATGCAAATTTTGCAAATAAGACCATGTAGTCGAGGCTTTTTAAGAGCTGCCAGGCTCAAAGCAAGGTTCAGCCAATCAATGGGACGTGGCATTATCCATCTTTCCCAGGGGGCCTAGCCAATCACTGAACGTGGCATTATCCAACTTTTCAGAGGGCCGAAAGAACCGCAAATAAAAACTGAGCCAATCAATGGGACGTGGTTTATCCAACACTCCCAGAGGGCCTAGCCAATCACTGAACGTGGCATTATCCAACTTTTCAGAGGGCCGATAGAACCGTATATAAAAATTGATCCGATCACTGGGACATGGACGTTGCCATTCCCAGAGGGCCTCCAGTGTTCCTCCTGAACCGTTGGGTCAATTTAAACCAATCACTGAACGTGGATTTATCCAACTTTTCAGAGGGTCTCCAGGGTTCCTCCTGAACCGGTGGGTAAATTCAAACCAATCACTGAACGTGGAATTATCCAACTTTTCAGAGGGTCTCCAGGGTCCCTCCTGAACCGGTGGGTAAATTGTGAAGCCTCCTCGAACCGGATATGATCTCATGTTTTTTAGAGAGTTTTATTGCTCCTTTGCATATTCTCCAAAAAATCAATTTCTAAACCGGCCAATATATTGAAATATAATATCTAATAATAAACTTGTATGGTTGCTTTCACAGGATTTTTGTATATGGAAAAAGGGCTAAGCCCCCGGTTTACCGAGGGTGCCAGTTTATTCATTACTCATAATATATACACAGGATACATTGGAGCACGTAGCTCAAGTATAGTATGGCCGTAAATGGGCGATGTTCCACGGCCTCTTCGTCTCCTCTTCCGATGTCCGTGAGTCCTTGTGTTCTCGAACGTCCACCAAGTAATATGAACCGTTGTGCAGATTCTTGCTGACCACAAAGGGCCCTTCCCAAGGTGGGGATAGCTTGTGCATATCTGTTTGATCCTGGATGAGCCGGAGTACCAAGTCACCCTCCTGGAACGTCCTGGTTCTAATCCGGCGGCTATGATATCTGCGTAAGTCTTGCTGATAAATCGCAGACCGTGCTGAAGCTATATCACGCTCTTCATCCAGCCGGTCTAAACTGTCCTGTCTTGACCCCTCGTTGATTGTTTCCGCATAAGCCGTCACCCTTGGTGAATCATGACGTATATCGCTCGGAAGAACTGCTTCAGCACCATAAACCATGAAGAAATGTGTGTAACCTGTAGACCGGTTTGGAGTAGTGTTAATACTCCAAAGAACGATGGCAATTCCTCAACCCAACATCCTGGGGTTCTCTGTAAAGGTGTCATGAGCCGGGGTTTGATTCCTCGCAAGATCTCCTGATTTGCCCTTTCAGCCTGACCATTGGATTGGGGGTGGGCCACAGAAGATACGTCCAAACAAATATGCTCTCGTTGACAGAATTCTTCCATCTCACCCTGAGATAAATTGGTGCCATTGTCTGTGATGACGCTGTGTGGAAAGCCAAACCGGAATATTACTTTTTTGATGAATTTGACTGCCGTTGCCGCATCACACTTGCTTATAGGCTCCGCTTCAACCCACTTTGTAAACTTGTCTACTGCCACTAGTAGATGAGTTTTCTGATCTTGGGATCGCTTGAAAGGTCCAACCATATCAAGCCCCCAAGTCGCAAACGGCCAAGTTATTGGTATATCCGGAGTTCCTGTGCTGGAACCAAAGCACGTCTTGAGAATTTCTGACAAGCGTCACACTTCCGGACCAGATCTGCCGCATCTGCATGAGCGGTTAACCAATAGAAACCATGCCGGAATGCCTTAGCCACCAATGATTTTGAACCGGCATGATGACCACAATCCCCTTCATGAATCTCGCGAAGAATCTCACAACCTTCCTCAGCTGATACACATCGCTGAAATACTCCAGAAGTACTGCGATGGTGAAGTTCTCCGTTTGCAATTGTCATGGACTTAGAGCGCCGGATTATCTGTCGCGCTTCTTCTTCATCATCTGGTAACTCTCCTCGGCTCAGGTATGCCAAATAGGGCAGCGTCCAATCCGGAATAATATGGAGCGCTGCAACTAACTGTGCCTCTGGGTCCGGAACAGCTAGGTCTTCCTCCGACGGTATCTGAACCGAAGGACTGTGCAACTCATCCAAGAAGGTGTTTGGTGGCACCGGTTTACGTTGCGACCCCAGCCGGCTTAAAGTGTCAGCTGCTTCGTTCCTCCGCCGGTCTATATGATCCACCTGATATCCTTTAAAGTATCCTGTGACTGCTTCAGCCTCTCGTCTATAAGCCGCCATGAGGGGATCTCTTGAATCCCACTTGCCAGAAACTTGCTGCGCTACCAGATCTGAGTCGCCCAAGCACTTAACCCGGCTCAAGTTCATTTCCTTTGCTAGCCGCAACCCATGAAGTAATGCTTCATATTCCGCTGCATTATTAGTACAAGGAAACAATAAGCGGAGGACATAACAAAATTTATCACCTCTGGGGGAAGTTAAGACAACTCCAGCCCCCGAGCCCTCCAACTGTTTTGAACCGTCAAAGTGAATCGTCCAGTAAGTAAGATCCGGCTTCTCCTCAGGAGTCTGTAACTCTGTCCAATCATTGATGAAGTCTACCAATGCCTGAGATTTTACAGCAGTGCGTGGTACATATTTCAACTCATGCGGGCTGAGCTCAATGGCCCACTTTGCTACTCTGCCCGTAGCTTCCCTGTTTTGGATTATATCCCCCAACGGCGCTGAACTAACCACAGTTATTGGATGCCCTTGGAAATAGTGCTTCAGCTTCCGGTTTGCCATGAATACACCATATACCAACTTCTGCCAATGAGGGTATCTCTGCTTGGACTCAATGAGTACTTCACTCACGTAATAAACCGGGCGCTGAACCGGGTACTCCTTCCCTGCTTCCTTGCGCTCAACCACGATCGCAACGCTAACTGCCCGTGCATTAGCAGCGACGTATAACAACAACGGCTCTTTGTCAATAGGAGCAGCTAAAACCGGTGGTTTTGCCAATTGCCGCTTCAGATCCTCAAACGCTGCGTTTGCCTCATCCCTCCATATAAACCGGTCTGTTTTCCTCAATATCTGGTAAAGTGGAATCGCCTTTTCTCCCAAACGGCTGATGAACCGGCTTAACGCTGTGATCCGGCCAGCTATGCGCTGAACATCGTTGATGCAAACCGGTTTAGTCAAAGATGTGATGGCTTTGATCTTCTCTGGGTTAGCTTCTATTCCTCTGTTTGAGACCAAGAATCCCAGTATTTTACCTGCCGGAATACCAAAAGCACACTTCTCCGGATTAAGCATCATCTTATAAGCTCGAAGATTATCAAAAGTTTCCTTAAGATCCTCTATCATTGTTCCTTCCTTCCTTGATTTGACTACAATGTCATCCACATAAGCATGAACATTCCTCCCTATTTGCCCTTTCAGACAATTCTGAACGCAACGTTGATAAGTTGCTTGTGCACATTTAAGTCCAAAAGGCATAGACACATAGCAAAAAGCACCAAAAGGAGTTATAAAAGCTATCTTCTCTTGGTCTTCAACTGCCATCTTGATCTGATGATACCCTAAATATGCATCCAAAAAACTTAGCCGCTCACATCCCGCTGTGGCATCAATGATCTGATCAATGCGAGGGAGAGCAAAAGGATCAGTTGGGCAAGCTTTATTGAGATCCGTGTAGTCCACACACATCCTCCACTTCCCATTCTTCTTCAACACCAGCACCGGATTAGCCAACCACTCCGGATGAAAAACTTCTACTATGAACCCTGCGGCCAAAAGTCTGGCCACTTCTTCTCCTATAGCCTTGCGCCTCTCCTCATTGAAGCGGCGCAGATACTGCTTGACTGGTTTAAATTTTGGATCGATGTTTAAACTGTGCTCAGCGAGTTCCCTCGGTATACCTGGCATGTCAGAAGGTTTCCATGCAAAGATATCCCGGTTCTCACGGATGAACTCGATGAGCGCGCTTTCCTATTTGGGATCAAGGTTAGCGCTGATAGTGAACTGCTTAGATGAATCTCCCGGCACAAAATCAACTTGCTTGGTCTCTTCCGCTGATTTAAACTTCAATGCCGGATCATGCTCGGTAGTTGGCTTCTTCAGCGGAGTCATATCTGCCGGTTCAACATTATCTTTATAAAATTTCAATTCTTCTATGGCACATACTGCTTCTGCATAGGCTGCATCTCCTTCCTCACATTCCACTGCAATCTTACGGCTTCCATGAACGGTGATCGTGCCCTTATGACCCGGCATTTTAAGCTGCAAATAAACATAACACGGACTAGCCATGAACTTAGCATAAACCGTCCTTCCAAACAGAGCGTGATACGGACTTTTGATTTTGACGACTTCGAAAGTGATCATCTCTGATCTGGAATCATACTCATTCCCAAAGGTAACTTCCAAATCAATTTTTCCAACCGGATAAGCTGACTTACCTGGGACCACTCGATGAATCACTGTATTTGATTGCCTTAGCTTCTTATCCATCAGACCCATACGACGGAAAGTCTCATAATACAAGATATTGATACTGCTACCACCGTCCATGAGAACTTTAGTGAATTTGTAGCCTCCGACCTGAGGTGCTACCACCAAGGCTAAATGGCCCGGATTATCCACCCGCATTGGGTGGTCTTCCCTGCTCCATACAATGGGCTGCTCTGACCAGCGAAGAAATTGCGGTGTCGCCGGTTCAACTGTATTAACAGCCCGCTTCAAAACCTTCTGGTCTCTCTTACACAGACTTGTGGTGAAGACATGATATTGCCCACTGTTCAATTCCTTCGGATTACTCTGATATGCAGATTGCGGCTGCTGCTGCTGATTTCCCTGACTATTATAATTCCCTTGGCTCTGCTGCTGATTACACTGATTATTGTAACCACCCTGATGATGCGACTGATTGCACTGGCCATTATAATTCCCTTGATTATTCTGATTACCTGCCCGGTTTTGATAACCATTGCTATTGCCCCTATACCCTGATCCGGAGCTGTTCCCCAGATGACCCGGACCATAAAATCCAGGACCTGAACCACTATTTGGGGGCCGATTACGAGGGTTGAAACGGCCCGCCACCGCCTTCATAAGGGGTATGCACTCCCTCATGGTATGCTTTGCCGTTTTCCCTTTTGCTCTATGCTTTGGACAAGGCTGATCTAACTCTTGATCCCAGCTAAGAGTTCCTTCGCCGGTTTGTGAAGATGGATCTCCCAGGCTATGCTGAAAATCCCCTTGAACTTGAGTGTTAGCCACGAAGTCAGAGCCACCCTCTGCTTTCCGTTTGCCCAAAAAACTTGAGGTAGCCGGATTAATTGGCGCCGGTTTACCAGACTTGCTAACCTTCCTAGTCTTGTCTCCTTCCGCTTCTGGATACTTGGTATTATCAGAGTCTCCGTATTTCACCAGGGCACTCATGAGAGTTCCCATATCATTGCAGTCCCTTTTAAGCCGCCCGAGCTTTAACTTTAAAGATTCAAACCGGCAATTGTTCTCCAAAGTCACTATCGTCGTACTAGGATTAATACCATTCGAAGAGTGTAAAATCTCCGCTACTCTCCGTACCCAAGCTGCTGTAGACTCCTGCTCTCCTTGCACACAAGCTGCTAGATCCACCACTGACATCGGCTGTTTGCATGTATCTTTGAAGTTTTTGATAAACTGGCTGCGTAGTTCCCCCCATGATCCAATAGAGTTCGGGGGTAGAGCTTTCAGCCAGGTCCGGGCCGTGCCTTCGAGCATCATAGTAAAATACTTCGCACAAGCCGATTCATCCACGTCCAGCATCTCCATGGCCATCTCATAACTTTCAACCCAAGCTTCCGAAGCTAAATCGGCTGTGTAATTAGGTACCTTGCGGGGCCCCTTGAAATCTTTAGGCAGCTTGACACCCCGTAAAGCGGGGACAAGACACTGCACCCCGAAGGAACTCGTCGTAACTCCTGTTTCTGCAGTGGCTGTGTGAACCGGCGTTGTTTGACGAACCTCCTCCCTAGCTCCTGATCTAACCCGGTTTATGTCCGGAGCTGGTATCGCCGCACCTGCCGGATTATCCTGCCTGCGCTGATGCCTCCTGCGTTCACTGCTAGACACTTCTGGCTCCTCCCAATGCCTAGTATAACTTCGGCTGGGACGTGGTGTTGAATGTAACCTTTCCCTGCTATGAGAATATGCTTGCTGCTGTATCAACGCCGTATTAAGCAGCTCCTTGACCCTGCGCGCCTCCAATGCCACCGGAGATGTCTCCTCCATGGGTAAAGCGGCCAAACGCGCAGCTGCTGCAGCGATGTTATCCAAAGGGTTTGAATAATGACCTGGAGGGGTGGGAACGTAAGGTGCCGACATGATCCGATGATCCCGCTCTGCGGTGGGTTGCTGAACCGGCTCCTCCCTGGCTAGGGGTGCCCTCCGGTTTGAAGCCGGATTATTACTAGTCCCAGCCCCAGGTGTCCTAAACAGATTCGTTGCTTCATAAACCGGCGGTATACGAGACTGGTACTTTCGTCCCCTTACTCCTTCCATAGAAGCTTGCTCCATCCTTAGGTGAAAAGCTCGATCATCCAGCTCCGCTTGTCTTACCGCTATCATCTCTCTCTCTGCCTTCAGGTCTTCTTTTATCTGATCAATCCGGCCTTTCAACTGAAGGAGCTCTGCATCATGATGCGCCTTGTTTGCTGGAGCTACTGTTTCCACCGCTTTAGCCGTGAATTCATCCATCAAGGTGGATAGAACATCAGTAAGTGAGAGGGTCGTGCCGCTCCCTCTTACGCCAGCTTCAGCTGTCGTCCCGTTCACCGGAGGCCGTGAACCGGCCATAAAGACCGCCACCCGGTTTGGCGGGTCGAAGGGGTCCGGAATACTGTTTCCATCGGACTCGCCCTCAGACCGGCCGTCCTGCAACTGATACAGAGATTCAGTTTCTCCGGATGAAGATTCATCGTCAGAGTAGACAACTGTTGCACCATCGGATTCCGATCCGTCCTCGGTTCGAACTCCGTGGATTGCTCCAACGAACACGTGCTTCACAGCGGGCTAAATCCGGGCCGATCTCGCACGCTGAGCCGGCTCGACGATGTTGGGGAAGACGTCCGGCTCAGGTCCCGGTTCACCGATTTTGCCAATGAAGACTTGTATGCCACCGAAGGGAACCCGGTACCCGTATTCGATTGAATCGGCCTCCGGTCCCCAACCTGCGTTGTCGATGTAGATCCGGCCGCGGCGACTCTTGGTCATTTGGCCGACAGCGTAACCCTTGAGCCCCTCAAAGCTGCCCTTCAAGAACTCAAAACCATCGTGCGGAGGCCCCACGGTGGGCGCCAACTGTCGTGGAAATAGCACGGCAGATGTCCGGTTTAGCGGACTTGAAGATGGAACCATCACACAGGTTAGCTTGAAGGGGTTCATAGCACACAAAGGACACAGAGGGTTTATACTAGTTCGGCCCCTTCGATGAAGGTAAAAGCCTACGTCTAGTTGGTTTGGTATTTCTTGGGCGTCGGATTACAGGGAGCGGATTCGCTTGCCTGTGCCTCGACGGGTTGATTGTTGCTTGTCCCTGAACCGTCGCCGGGTTGTCTCTTTATATAGAGGCGATGCCCGGTCCGGTTTACAGAATCCTGAGGCCGGCTCATAATCGTGTCCGCCTCGGTCTCTGTTCTTTCTTCCTTATCTCTCAAGTTACATCGCTTGGCGGTTTACAAACCACACTTCTATACATGGGCCCTAAGATCTCATGGGCCGTAGCCTTTACTAAATATTACAACCAAGGATAATATAATAAATCCGGTTTATACCCGTTAGTCATATCCCTGACAAGACCTCAAACAGTCCGATCTCTGTGCCTCAGTGTCATCCCTGGATCAGTAATGCTGACATGCACAGTACTTGAAGGATTTATAACAGAGTGGCAATCACACACTTATTACATCGATAGTTCCAACGATGAACTTTTTACAATAAAAATGGCTTAAGGCCATCTAACAAAGATAACAACGGAAGGCTTGGAATATAAGTGAGTACATCAACTCCAACGACATCACTGAGTATAGAACCACGACCTAAGAGGCACCTTACTCGTCGTCTGAAAAGTTTGCAACATGAACGTTGCAGCCCGAAAATGGGTCAGCACATGGAATATGCTGGCAAAGTAACACATATAGAGTAACAAAGTAAAACTATACTATATGCAATATGGCTGGTGGAAAGCTCTATGGTTATAGTTTTTGCATAAAGACAAATTTTCCCTACTGCAAAGGAATAGATTTTTAAATTAACTATCATGGTAGTTGAAACATCATTGAGAAGGTTCACCCAACTCAAACCCAATTAAAGTAAACATTAACCCAACAAATTATCTTTTAGAGTGATGAGATACACATGATAATCCAAGTACTAGATACTCAAAACGTACATAACCGGGGACACGGCTAATCATGATTAGTTTGTACACTCTTCAAAGGTTTGTGCACTTTTCCCCACAAGACTCGATCTTCTCAGTTAGGATTCTCGCACTACATGATGTTTGAGAAACGGATGACCGAGACATAGTCTTTCAGAAGCGCTAGCACCTTACGACCGGGTGGACCGTACCAATCTACATCCCCTACATCTGCTAGTCCACCACTTTAAGAGTTCGCACGACTTAGTCAACTATGCTAGAGCCCATAATAGCTTGTGGCTGCACACGGAAGTTTCTAGTAAGAATAACCTCATGATCCCTTTGAGCCTGGGTGGCGGTCCATAAAGAAAACATGCAATCGCTGGAATACCCAGGTTCCTCAATCCACCCAGATGTGTGTTTAAGTTGCCACCTTAAGTTGAACCATTGAATTAACAATCTCCCATCTGTCATGGATACACTCACCCAATCCATGTCTACGAGCATAGCATAACCTAACAACAAACGTAGAAGTAACTCCCAAAGGTTTGAATGTAATGCAGGTAATAGGTACTACCTCATCTACTTCCCACTCCCACATGTTATTAGATCCTACTCATGCAATGTGTTTGAGGATAAAACTAATGCAATGAAAACTGGGTATTGGAAAGTATGATCAAAGTGTTACTTGCCTTCCTGATGATCCGCAAAACCTAGAGATTCAAAGTAGCAAGCGGCGCACTCCGGGTACTCTATCGCAAACAAACAAGCACACAATAAGTACTCAACTAATGCACGGGTAAAACTCAAATAAGAGATCTAACCAGAAAGTTCAACTTAAGAACTCCGGTTTGCAAAAAGAAACAAACCAAACGAAACAACGAAAGTCAAACGGCGAAAAGAACAGACTACGCTACCAATATAGACCTAAGTCCAAATTAGCAGAAGCAAACGCTTGGGTGACTAAGTTAAACTGAAAGAGGGTTTCGAGACGAAACTCCAGGCGCTTGAATCGCCTGATTCCGATAAACGAGCGAAAAGATAAACTAGAACGAAGATCGGATCAGAAATCGCGATCAGAAAATAACTACGAAAAATAAAACTGAAGAACAGCTTAACGAGCGGACGTTCGTCAGCTGAGACTAAAGGATGAATTCGTTCGTTAAAACGAACGAACGTGCGAACGATTGCTAAACAACTAAACCGAGAAATAAAACCGATCTAACTAAAAAAAACGAACTAGGGTTCTAAAAAAATAGGGCTGTTTTCTATCGAAAACCGGCGGCCGCGCGGCTACCTCGTCGGATTCCGGCGGGAGGCATCGGTGGCGGGCGGCGTGGGCGGTGGCAGGCATCGGCGGGGCTGCCAGCTGCGGTGGCAAGCGGCAGCGGC
>LR738713.1:132835442-132858802 GCA_902687465.1 Secale cereale
CGAGGCTGCGGCGGCGGTGCGAGGCTGCGGCGGCGGTGCGGCAAGGCGAGGCGAGGCGATGCGAGAAGGGGGCGGGGCGGCGGCATTTATAGGAGCGGGGGTGTGCTGCTTCGGGGAGGGGGCAAGGCATCGGCCGACGGCGGTGGTGTCCGGCTCGGACACGAGCGGCGCGGCGCGAGGAAGGCGGCGGCGGCGGTACGGGCCTGGCTCGGCTGGGCCTTCGGCCAAGTCGGGCACGTGTCTCCTATTTTTTTTTAAAACGCCGAAGCTACGAAAAATCCTGGAAAATAAAATAAAAATCTAAAATTGCCAAAACAAATTTTCACCATCTAAATGAAATATTTAGAACAAGATGAACATTTATCTTGGCCCTAAATGCATTTTTGAAAACATGCAATAATTCCTAATTCAAATAAAATAGCAAAACTCCAAAGAAAAACTTATTTTCTTTTTTTTTTCTATTAAATCCTCGGTATTTCTTTATTTTTGGGAGAGTCATTTTACTCCATCTCTCATATTTTATAATAGAAATACTTGAAGATGAAATAAATAAAATCAAATGATCCTATTTTCAAAATTTGAGAAACCTTAAATATGAAAATAACGAAATCCCCAACTCTCTCTGAGGGTCCTTGAGTTGCATAGGATTTTCTTGGATCCACCAAAAGCAAGAAAATATGATATGCATTGATGATCTAATATATAACATTCCAAATTAGAAATTTGGGATGTTACAAACCTACCCCTTTTAAGATGAATCTCGCCCTCGAGATTCGGGTTGGCAAGAAAATAGGTGAGGGTGGTCCTTCCGCAGGTCTTCCTCTCGTTCCCAGGTAGCTTCATCCTCGGTGTGGTGACGGCACTGAACTTTGCAAAATTTGATAACCTTGCTGCGGGTGACTCGGCTGGCATACTCAAGAATCTTGACTGGTTTCTCTTCATAGGTCAACTCACTGTCCAGCTGAATTGCTTCCAATGGCACTGTATCCCTCAGTGGTATCTCAGCCATCTCGGCGTGGCATTTCTTCAACTGGGAAACGTGGAATACATCGTGAACTCCTGACAATCCTTCGGGCAATTCCAACTTGTAGGCTACTTCCCCCATACGTTCCAAAATCTTGTATGGTCCTACAAAACGTGGCGCTAGCTTTCCCTTAACTCCAAAGCGCTTAACTCCTCGAAGTGGAGATACTCGAAGATAAACTCGGTCTCCAACTTCGTAAACTATCTCTTTGCATTTTGAGTCCGCATAGCTCTTCTGCCTGGACTGGGCTACTTTGAGCCTATAGCGAATCAAATTTACCTTCTGTTCCGATTCCTTGATCAAATCTGGTCCAAACAACTGGCGGTCTCCAACGTTGTCCCAAGACAACGGGGTCCTACACCTCCTTCCATATAATGCTTCGAAAGGGGCCATCTTCAGACTGGATTGATAACTGTTGTTGTAAGAGAACTCCGCATAAGGCAAATTGTCGTCCCAACTAGATCCATAATCTAGTGCACAGGCTCTGAGCATATCCTCCAAAATCTGATTGACTCTCTCAGTCTGTCCATCTGTCTGCGGATGAAAAGCTGTACTAAACTCTAGCCTGGTACCCAAAGTTTCGTGTAACTGATTCCAGAACTTTGAGGTAAACTGGGTTCCTCTGTCTGATACGATGCTCCTCGGAACCCCATGCAGGCATACGATTCTGGTCATGTATATCTTTGCCAACTTCGCACTGGTGTAAGTAGTCTTTACTGGGATGAAATGAGCTTCCTTCGTCAAACGATCGACTACAACCCAAATCGATTCAAAGCCTGAACGAGTTCTGGGTAATCCCGTAATAAAATCCATGCCTATTTTATCCCACTTCCATTCGGGTATTGGCAATGGTTGTAACAATCCTACCGGCTTCTGATGTTCTGCCTTCATCTCTGACACACATCACAAACGGCTACATACTCCGCAATATCCTTCTTCATACCGATCCACCAGAACATATCCTTCAAGTCCAAGTACATCTTGGTATTTCCTGGGTGAATTGAGTATGGTGAATCATGGGCCTCTTGCAGAATCAACTTCCTGATCCCTGGGTCGTTAGGCACATATACGCGGTCCTCAAACCATAGGGTGTCGTGCTCATCCTCACGAAATCCTTTAACCTTTCCTTTGCTCATCTTCTCCTTTATAGAGGCAACCTCCTCGTCAGTTTTTTGAGCTTCTCTGATTTTATCCATCAGGGTAGACTGAATCTCCAGTGTTGCTACATAGCCTCTCGGAACTATCTCCAAACACAGTTCTCATAAGTCCTCGGCTAACTCTTTTGGTAAATCCTCCGTCATTAGTGTGTTGACATGGCTCTTACGGCTTAGTGCATCGGCTACCACGTTAGCCTTTCCGGGATGATAATGCAATCTCATGTCATAATCCTTGATGAGTTCCAACCATCTCCTTTGCCTGAGATTCAGCTCCTTCTGAGTGAATATATACTTCAAACTCTTGTGATCCGTATATACTTCACAATGGTTTTCAATGAGGAAATGTCTCCAAGTCTTCAATGCATGTACTATGGCTGCTAATTCCAAATCATGAGTGGCATAGTTCAACTCATGAGGTTTCAGTTGTCGTGAAGCATACGAAACAACTCTTCCTTCCTGCATAAGAACTGCTCCAAGTCCTCGGCGTGAAGCGTCGCAGTACACCTCATAGTCCTTATGTTGATCTGGCAGAATCAACACAGGTGGTGAGACCAAACATTTCTATAATTCCTGGAAGCTGGCCTCACATTTTTCTGTCTAATTGAACTTGGTATCCTTCTTTAACAACTCCGTCATTGGCTTTGCAATCCTTGAGAAATTCTGAATAAATCTCCGGTAGTATCCTGCAAGTCCTAGAAAACTCCGGATCTCTCCAACTGTTGTCGGTGCTTCCCAATTTGTCACAGTGTCAACCTTGGCAGGATCTATGGCTATTCCATCTCCGGATATAACATGTCCGAGGAATCCAACTTCTTTCAACCAAAACTCACATTTGCTGAACTTGGTGTATAACTGATGTTCTCTGAGCTTTTTGAGTACCAAACGCAAATGATCCTTATGTTCCTCTTCATCCTTTGAGAAGATCAATATATCATCTATGAACACCACGACGAACTTATCCAAGAACTCCATAAACACCTTGTTCATCAAGTTCATAAAGTATGCTGGTGCGTTAGTTAGACCAAAAGGCATAAAGGTATACTCGTACAACCCGTACCTGGTGGTAAAGGCCGTCTTAGGCTTATCCTGCTCTCAAATCTTCAATTGATGGTATTCTGATCGCAGGTCGATCTTGGAAAATACCTTAGCTCCTTGTAATTTATCGAACATATCATTGATCATCGGTAGTGGGTACTTGTTCTTGATTGTTACTTCGTTCAATCCTCGATAATCAACAACCATTCTTAACGATCCGTCCTTCTTCTCCACTAGAAGTACTGGCGACCCCCAAGGCGAAGAACTTGGGCGAATGTTACCTTTATCCAGTAACTCCTTAATCTGTTTCTTAATCTCCTCCAAATCCTTTGCCGGCATCCTGTATGGTCTCTTAGAAATTGGCCCTGTGCCTGGCAAAAGCTCGATCAAAAACTCAATATATCTATCTGGTGGCATGCCTGGCAGCTCCTCTGGAAATACGCCAGGGAAATCTTTCACCACTGGTACTTCCTCCTGAACAACTCATGATAAGGAATTTACTCTGTTCCTTTTCGGCACATGCCGGGATGCATACTTGATCCTTCTTCCTTCTGGTGTGGTAAGCAAAATGGACTTACTAGCGCATTCAATGTTCCCTTCGTACTTAGATAACCAATCCATGCCTAATATCACATCCAATACTTGAGATTCCAATACTATTAGGTCCGAAGGGAATGTGTAGTTACCAATCCTCAATGGCAACTGATCACACGATAGTCTGGCCATATACTCTGCTCCAGGTGAGGTTACTAACATGGGTGACCTAAGGGCTTGGGTTGGCAACTTATACTTATCTACAAATCCCCTTGAAATGTATGAATGCGATGCACCAGTATCGAGAAGAACGAGTGCAGTAAAGGACTTAACTAAAAACATACCTATTACTGCATCTGGCTGAGCTTCAACCTCCTCCACGCTAACGTGGTTCACTTGCCCCCTATTGAAAGGGTTCGGCTTCTTTCTAGAGCTTACATTGCCATTTCCATTCTGGGCTTCTGGACATTCATTGGCGTAATGTCCCGTCTTCTGGCACTTATAGCAAGTGACTTGGCTCAGGTCTCGCTTGGCTGGTGTTGCTGGGTTGGTACGGTTCTGTCCGTTGCTTCCTCCATTCCCATTACCATTCTTGGAGACATTATGATTGTGCGAGCTACCTCCTCCATGGGTATGTTGAAATTGTCCTACCGGTTTAGGGGTAAAACGTGGCTTCTTTTGAGCTCCAGAATTGTACTTTCCTTGTCCATACTTCCTCTTGCGATTTTCAATCTGTTGATGCTTCCCTTCAATCATTAGAGTTTGATCAACCAATTCCTGGTAGTTGTTGAAGCTTCCAAACATCAACTGTACGCTCATCTCATCATTCAGCCCTTCCATAAATCTTTCCTGCTTAGCGGCATCTATGGCCACATCATCTAGGGCATAACGGGATAGAGTACTAAACTCATCTACGTACTGAGCCATAGTATGGTTGCTGTCGTGGAATTAGCACGGCAGATGTCCGGTTTATAGGACTTAGGTGTGGAGCCATCGCGCGAGTTAGCTTGAAGAGGTTAAAGCACAGAAAGAACACAGAGGGTTTATACTAGTTCGACCCCTTCGATGAAGGTAAAAGCATACGTCTAGTTTGATTTGGTATTGCTTGGGCGTCGATGAACAGGGAGCGGATTGCTTGCCTATGTCTCGACGGGTTGTTCCTTTCCTTGAACCGTCGCCGGGTCGTCCCTTTATGTAGGAGGCAACGCCCGGTCCGGTTTACAGAGTCCCGAGGCCGGCTCATAATCGTGTCCGCCTCGGTCTCTACTCTTTCTTCCTTATCCCTCAAGTTACATGATAGGACGGTTTATAAACCGTAAACTTTACATATGGGCCCTAAGCCTCCGTGGGCCGTAACCTCTAACTCCTAACTTACTGGGCTTATGATAATACAACCATATTCACGTAATCCGGATCTCCTTAGCCGGTTTATACCTGCTAGTAATATCCCTGACATTAGGGCCCAGAGTGATTTGAACTTGTTCATGTCAGTCTTCTAAATCTTGCATAAATTTTGTCCTTGTAGCTTCTCTGCTTTGTAAACCGTCTATGACGTCATCTCCATAAATCATTTTATTCTGTCGTGACATCACCTCCGCATTTATTTCTCACAGCTGTTTGTTACCTTTGTTTAAAGGCTATCCCGAAAATCGAGGCGACAATGGAATCTTTATCCAATCTCTGACCTCCTTGATTCCCGCGCTTGCCGTTTCATCTCACCAGCTTATAAATACCGCTGAGCCCTATTCTTTTCCTTCCTTCCGCACTTCTTCTTCCTCCGTCGCCCGAAGCTCCGCCGCTGCCTTCGAGCTCGTCGTCGTCGTCCAGCCAAGGCCGCTGCATCACCCTGAAACGTATCCAGAGTACTTCGCCGCCGTCTCTTTCTTTCTCAGGTATTCCTTTCTTCTCAATGTAGATCTTTAATCTAGGGTTCCTCCATGGCTTCCGCCATGAAAACTCGAAGCTTTGCTGTTCACCCTGTAGGTTATAGTTGCAGTAGATTCAAACCCTGGATTTGTTTCGAACGCGCTCCTGCTCCGTAGTTTAAACTTAGATTCGGACCTTAGATTCAATCCTTAGATTCATTTGATCTGTAGAAATCCTTTGTAGTTCTTCCTGTATCAAACTTGCATATATTTCATCTTTTTCTTACCGCTCAGATCCATTTTTACTTTAGCCTTCTGTAGAAACCTGTTTCTTCGTCTTGATAAATCTGTAAGTTACTCACCGGTTTAACCAATCATATAATCCTCTTGCAAAGAATTAACCATGAGCCTGACGGTATAGCCTCCTCTTTTTTGTTATCATAAACCGGTAGCAGTTCGTTTCACATATGCTTCCGGGTTGCCACTGCCATTAGTCCTCTGTCTAAACCATCGATATAATTTGATAATACACTCCGGTTTATGCTTCAGTACTTAATAATCCGGATTTTGCACTATACTTTTTCAGCGTTTTCCTTCTGCTCAGATGGCTGCCAAGCAGTTCGTTTGTTGCAACTGGGTTCCTTCCCGCATTACGGTAGAGGACTTAACTGTGGGGACCCCGACTTAGAAGTCGAGATCACCGAATGCACGTGTACAGTGATCCCAGAGATCAATGCTCACTGAACACACATAAGCTGAATAACAAGAGTCTTACATCCATACATATCGTCTTACACAAATTAAGGCCATTATGGCCAAGTCTTACATAGATAAAGCCTCACGGGCTGAATAGCAAATATCTCAAATAGCGGAAGTCTTCGATGATAGGTAGAACCCATGCCATCTGCCTTAACCCTAGAGGCATTCTGACTGGGATAGCGTCCTAGTTCGCATGTTCGTCTCCAAAGAACTCTTCTTCATATTCCTGTTCCTCCATGCCTGGCCAATTAAATAACCAGTGGCAAGCCAATGAGTAATTTGAATGTACTCGCAAGCAACCCATGATTTGGTTCAAAGTAACAATGCAATTGAACAATAATGAGCAATCTAGCAATGGGCTAGAATAAATATTCTACCATCAAGTGTATGCATCAACGAGTTCACGTAACCTCGAAAACAGGTTACCGATATCAACATGAATATGATTCAACTCATCGAGCCAAGTCATCACCTTGACTCATCACACACATACTTTCACCGATGAGGTAAAATTTTGGACATAGTTTAAGTAGCACCACCCAACTGTCCATGACCGTGGACACGACTATTCGAATAGTTTTACACTCTGCAGAGGTTGCGCACTTTACCCACAAGATCCGGGAAGCTTTCGTGTCACCCACGATCCCGCAGTACCTCAAGTACTCGGGGGAAGCACCCGGTCATTATCTTTCCTTAGACGACACTAACATAGAGTCCACTCGTTGGTACACGGCCCTCGGGTACAAACAATAGATCATGGGACTTGCCCTAATTTCAGTGTCACGCGTACCCGAAGGGACCAATGGTGTGTCCGGTGCCCTGTAAAAACAGTCATGGTCGTCTATCCAAGCACGACCCCGTCCAGGGAAAGACCTCAAGTCTTCCCGTCACTAGTAATGCGGGCACCATGCTAGTATCGACCTAAGTAATCAATAAAGCCCCGTCCCATAAGGGGTAGAGTGGTTGCACATGTTTGGTTGGGACGGTAGTCACACATAAATCTAATCCATTATTTCACCCATGCACAAGATTTTTACCGGCACATCACTTCTTCCTCAAGTGATGACCTAACTCAACATCACCCTCGGGCATTAGGGGCACCCGATGGGATTTATGCAAAGATTTCAACCACAAAGGTTCTTGTCACACATGCATCACTAAGCATCACTATTAACCCTTTTCATGACATCTAACACATAGCAAGATCATGAGTGAAACATGCATCATGTGGAGGTTTCCAACTAGGTCACCACAATATCTCTATCATCATGCATCGGAAACAAACGGGTTCCGAAGAACAAGTGTATCATGGTCAAAGGGCTGCTTGCCTGGATTGGCTTGGTCTTCAAAGTCTTCAAATCCTTCTCCTTCTCCTTCTTCAGCAACTTCGTCAAATACAGGATCTAATCGTCGCAAAATAACAACGGGAAAATAAGACCACAATGAAAACAGAAAAATCAAAGTGCTCTGAAAAATGTAAACTTATTTTTGTTAAATACTAGAGGGAAAACTAAGATGTCAAAAATTCTTAGTTGGAGTTTTGGAGTAACAAAATGGAATCTAAGGATTTTAGAACATGAGTTTTATTGCTCAAATTTGAATTTAAATTTGAACATAACAGAAAAGTTTAATGGATATGTATGAAAGTGACATCATTAAATAGGTTGGAATATTACAAGATTTTAGGAGTTGGAATTAATTTATTTGGACAATTATTCATTTCAGTAAAATTATTTGAAGTATTTACAGAAAAGAATAAAAAGAAACAGCCTAGTGCCACTGGGCCAGAATGGCCACAGTGCACGGCCCAGGGCGAAGAGCCCAGCCGCTCGGGCGCCAGCGCGCGCATGTCAGGATTTCAAACCTGACGGGCGGGGCCCGATGGTCAGCGGCTGTGAGGGGAGGGAGAGGACGGTGAGGATGATAGGCGGGGCCCGCCTGTCATCTTCAACCTTGCGGCCACGGCGACGGCGAGCTCACCGGCGGCGAATCCGGGCACGGCGGGGCAAACGGATGGCAGGGATGGACTCAGCAGCGAGTCGCGGATGCAGTGGTGGTAGCGCGGCTCGCCGGGGAGGTCTGGTTCGCCGGCGGCGAGGTGGGACGGCGGAGGATCTTCGGGAAGTCGCTGATCCGGCCGATTCCGACAGCTACAGAGAGGGAAAAGTGAGGGGAAAGTATCAGTGGGGTGCGGTGGTTCCAAATCGAGCAAAAGGAGGGGCGGAGAGGGCCTGTACTGCGAGATCGCCGGTTGCCCGACGCGGCGGAGCTCCGGTCGATCCCGAGCACTAAGGCTCTTCGGGGATGATTGAGTGGTACTGGCGTGTTGCTGTGAGGGTGTTGAGGCTGTTGGTGCCGAGTGGAGGGCTCGGGGGGGCCCTATTTATAGGGGTGCGGCGAGGTCCCGTGGACCTGTGCGTCGGCGAGCTTCTGCTCGACGCCACAGTGCACGGGAGGCGACGGGAGTGAGTCTGTGGTGTTGCTGGACGATCTCCAGGGCGGAGGGAAGAGAGAGGAGGAGCGGGGGACGCTCCAGACAGCGTGCACGTGTGAAGCCGAAGAGTGGAGGCTGCGGGCGGCCAGCGCGCGTGTAGAGGCGGCCACTGGAGGGCGGAGGAGGAGGGGGACAGCGCCGGGGGAGGTCGCGGACGTAGAGGGGCATCGACTGGCGCGAGGGGAGAGCTCGAGGTTGTTGGGGGCAGGTGATTGGGCGAAGCTACAGTGCGGGGGCGCACTGTAGCGCGCTCTGGAGCGGCCTTATCGCATGCCATGGCATGCCATTGGCCCTCTGGGCGCGTCCGCCATGTCTGGGGGGGGGGGGGGGGGGGGGGGGGGGTTCCAGGGTGATGCAAGCAACACGGATGAGGCCTTGGATGCTCTGGAGATGTAGTGAGAGAGAAGGGAAGCTGGTAACTTGGTGAGTTTTGGCTGTCCAGCAAGGTGAACTAGGGTTTTCACCCCTCAATCATGGAGCTGGGGACATGGGGGAGTTACTGGAGGTAGATAGTAACTAGATGAAGCTGTGGTAGGAAGTTGAGGCCAAGGTAAATAGTAAAAGGGGTCAAGATGGTAGTTTTGGTAATTTGGCAGAAGGTGTTTGATCATGTTTTGGTCAAGCAAATGATCTCCACTTGCCATGACACTTAACAGGATTGAATGACATATGAAAATAGGGTGTTTCACCAAATTTGGGTTCATTTGAAGAAACTAGCCAATGTAACTTTGGTGAACCCTAGAAAACAACAGAAATGGCTTCATCTTGTTTAAGTCAAGCTAATCATCTCCCCTTGATGCACCACTTGGTGTAGTTTCATCATTTGGGGTATTGATCATGCCCACAAAGTTTGAAGCTCCAGGTAAAAGGTTGGTAATGTAAAGTTGTTCAAATTTGCATTTGAACAGAAATGGGTTTGGGGTATTCTGATCAAGTTACCCTACTCCAAATCTTGTACCATTTGGCCTAGATGCCTTATTAGGCCTTTCTAGCATGTGCACCAAGTTTGAGAGCATTTGGATAAGTTTAGCAATGTAAAGTTGCTCAAACTTCAAATATGGACAGAATGGTTATGAAGGGTTTTGAGGATGTTTTCTTGCTTCCCAAGGCATGGGACTTGGCAAGATCATCAAATATGTCATATGTGACATGATAGAATTTCCCTGGAATTTTTGGAGAATATTTCCTTTGTAAATATTTCAAAAGCTTGAAATATCCAGAAAGGGTTTTAGAGGGATTAGCCCATTATTTTGAACATGACCAAGTGTTGAAACTCTTATATATGGACAATATATGTCCTATGGGTCTCCCCGAATTTTGGCAAATATTTTTGAAATACTTAAATAATTTTCCCCTATTAAAGACCATTTCTGGCCTGAAGAAAAAGCTTTTAAATAAAATAGGAAAATCACTTTTAAAATTATACTTTTGTGGTTTGTGGGAGTCCTATGACTACTAGGTCTCAAATACACCTTTTGAAATAATTTTCTCACCCTAAATCAAGTACTTGCAGTGCAAACCTCAATTCAGGGGTTTTAGGAATACTAAATTTATAAAATACATTTTTGGCCAAATTAATTTTGTAAGAAAATTCTATACTGCTATATAACACTTGGCATGATCATTGGGCAGAAGTTTGGGGTATGGAGATGAATTCTACAAGAGGTAATAGTTGACTTCAATGAGCACATGAAAATCACATAAAGAAAAACTCAATTCCAAATAAAAGCCAAATGATGCCAAAAAAAATTGCTGGTCCAAATTTTCATGCTTCATTGATGCAAATAACATGCTACAAAATGCAGGGTGTGACATTAACCAACGCCACTTCAATTGGTATTCTGGGCCCCCAAGCGGTTCTGAAATGGCGGGCCCCAGGGAATGAGTGTCCTCCTACCCCTAAAGAAGGAGAAATCATCATTTTCTTTGATCATATGGCCCGGGGTTTTAGCCCTCCCGGTTCTAAGTTTTTCCGGGATGTGCTGGCCTCTTTTCAGCTCCATCCTCAAGATATAGGTCCGAATTCCATATCAAACGTCTGCAATTTCCAAGTCTTCTCGGAAGTATACCTTCAAGAAGAACCGTCACTGGACTTGTTCCGGGACTTTTTCCACTTAAACCGCGAACAGAGTTTACTGCCGGACCACATCAAGAGCTGGGCGGTGTCAGCATTCAAAAGAGAAGAGATGTGGTCTTCCCTCATGCTGCTCTCCATACACACCCCAATGACTGGAACCAATCCTGGTTCTATTGCAAAGATACCTCTCCTGAAGGACAAAACCCTCTGCCGGGTTACCGTGAACATCGTCTTCCTGAGGATCATCCCCTGCCGCAGCGCCTTAGTTCCACAGAGCGGGCCCGGTTTGCCCCTCAGCTTGCCAAACTTAAAGCCTTTATGGCCAACGGTTTGACTGGAGTCGATTTTGTTCGTTGTTGGCTTGCCTGGAGCATCCTTCCTCTGAGCCGGCGCTCCGGTCTGATGAATGAGTATACCGGAAAGACGAATGACCCTCAATGCCACACTGACATAATGCTTCCTGAGAAGGAAGTCACTGAATCCGCAAAGAAAATGCTCAACATCTCTCTGGAAGAGTGCAGTCAGACCGGATTGGCTCCATACTATGAGAGAAACAAACTGCCAGCAGTAAGTTTTTCTGATCTCTTCTGTTTGTTCTAATCCGTCCATATCAATTATCTTCTATTTATCTTTCATCTTCTGCACAGGCCAACGATCCGTTTTGGAAAATAAAACCTCAGGACAAGTCAGGCAAACAGCCACGCCGGAAGACATGCCTTGTCAAGAAGAAGGCGGCTACTGCCTCCGGTTCACATCTTGAGGAAGATGATCCGGATTCTGAGGTATGAGTTGATCCTGATATGTTTTGATCTCTCTTTATCCAAATCTATGTTAACAGTGTCTTTCCACAGGATTTGGCTGAAGGGAGTAAAGCGGCAGAAGTTGAGGTAATCTCTCTTTCTTCAGACTCTGAACCGCCGGTGCCCAAAATTCGTCGGGCATCCCGGAAGTACCCTTTTTCTCATCCTTACGCTCAACTGGATCCCAAATTTCTTTTGAAGAAGCAGCAGCATGAAGCCCGCCGGACTACGCGCCATAGTGGCCATGTAGTAGAATCTTCCGGAATATCTCCCACTCCGGCTCGCAGGCGCCGCTCTGAGGTTTTACTTTTTCCAACTCCTCTCCATCCAAAAGTCGGACTTATACGCAAACCACTTAAACCGTCTGATCCTAACTACTAGGAGACACCTTTATCATCTTCCGGTTAATAGACTGCCACACAGGTTCCTATATTGAAGACCGTGCCTGGGTAAGTTCCTTTAACATCCGATTTATACTTGTATTTGTTCCTTGATGATTCTCATTGTCCCTTCAATTTCCTTCAGCAAGCCTAAGCCTAGCAAGAAAGCGAAGGCCACCAAAACAACTTCCAAAACTGCTGCCGCTAATCCGGCGGCTGATCCGGATGAAGTCATCCCTCCAGAGAGCGATCCTGCAACTCAAATTGATGATCCTGCTCCCATGGACCATGATAACATTGTTGCTCCGGAAGAAACGAATGTGGAGAATGTCATTGAACCGACGAGTCCTGTCCGGGTTAGCCCTCCTCGGACTAATCCGGCTCCTGCTAGTCCGGCCCCTACTACTGCCCCCTCTCAGCCAACCACTGCTTCTTCTCCGGATGTCCAGATAACCGGGACAAGTTTTATCGCTCCTGCTGAGCCTATCATCTTGGCCAAGCATACTGCTAAAGCGGAGAAGCTTCAACAAGAGAAGGGCAAGTGGAGCATGGATTTGTCCAACTATGCCAAATTGAGTGCCCAGGAACTTTATTCCGGGTATTTGAACAGGCTTCATACCAGCCGCGATTATGAATTGGGCTTGGTTAATATGATGAAGGATAAATACGAGGTACCTTCCTTCACTTGTCTTTGTTTTGCCTTCTTTATACTTCTGTCTTTATGCCATAGTAGCCCCCAAGTTCCAGTTTAGCTTCGTTGTAGGTGAACCGGTACTTCCAAATATATGAAAAAAATGAAGTTACATTAGCCCCCAAGTGCCAGAGGCATAACTTGTTTTATGTGCCTGGGACTTGTCTGAAATTCTCTTTTGACACTTCAACTGCCCATTAGCCCCCAAGTGTCAAGTGGATAACTTGTTTATGTGCTTGAGACTTGTCTTAATTGTCGTCTACTCCACTTGATGTTCTTGTAGGCTGACTTGACCCGGAGGGCTACAGAAGTAACTAAGCTCCGGAATAGACTTGCTGTCACTGAAAGTGCTTCTGTCAAGTCCAAAGATGAACTGGCGCTGAGCTTAACCAATGCTGAAAAAATAAAAAAGGATTTTGAAGCGGAGCGGACAGCCTGGGAAGTGCAGATGAATGCCCTTGAGAAAAGGGCAAAGGATGCTGAAGAGGCCCTTAATCCGGTGACGCAAGAGCTGACCGGCTTAAGGCAGCAGATAGAACTTATGACCTCTGCCATCTTTGGTAAGCACTTAATTTGCATATGCTTTCATCTCTGCAATCTTTATTCTGCTCCGGTTTAACTATAATAATCATATGTAGGGCGACGTATCACCCATCTTGGGGATGATATCCGGAAGAAACTCAAGGCTTCTTATACTCTGGTTGAGCAGCTGTATTCCGGCGCTCAAAGGATTACAAGTGCAATGTCCCATTACAAAGCGGCCCCCACTACTATCCAAGGTACTTTGTAGAAGCTTTCTATATTGCCTGTACGCTTGGAAGAAGTGAAGAAATCTACTGCACGGGCCGGCTCTCTTGTAGCGCTGACCAGAGCCAAGGCATGGGTTCCGGACTTTGATCCGGAGGAAGCTATGAACGGGTACCCCAGTAACAAGGAGGGTGGATCTGCTTTCTCTGGCAAGGACCTTCATGCTTTAACTAAGGAAATGCGCCCTCTTGCCAGCAAACTTGCCGATGAAGCGGACCTGACCAGGTATCATCCGGCACATGATTTAGAGAATGAGAGGGTGGACCGGCCGGTTTATGACACCGAGAATCTAATCCCAGCAGTGTGCACCCATACTTTCGCCCCAGATGTTGATCCGTCCGATCTCATTACTGAGGAGATGTACTTCTGTGCACTATCCAAGATCGACTGGCGCGTTCCTGCTTTTCAGCCGCTTCAAGAAGATGAAGAAGTTTCGGAACAAGCCGATCCTCAGCCTTCGCAGCAGGAAGAAGAAGCATAAGCCGCTCAGTTTAACTTTTAGCTGCTGCAATCTGTTGCCTTGAAAACTTTAATCCGTTCAGGCTTGCCAGAGCCTTGTAATAGGATAGTTTGAAACATTTTCTGTCTTAATCCGGATGTCACAACTTTGATTTGGCATCTGCCAATTTTAATCCCTTGTCTGCTATGGTTGATCCTTTATATTACCTGAATCTGCATAGACAACACTAAGAGAATGTCCTGGCGGTTTACCGCCGGACTGATTATATGTCACATCCCTAGCTAGCACTTGCATTAGGACCTAACTAGAGTGTGCATCATGTCTACATTCAAAGAAACTTGAAATGGGATTAACAGAAACCCCAGCACCCCTCCCCTAACAACTAGGGTTTGCTAAAATATTTTCCAATGTACCCAAAATGCCCTTAAAAAATGTTCATCATTTCTGCCTTGGTCTTAAACCTCTGCCAAAAATGGTGCACAATTTTCTAGGACAATCTAGGGCTTTGGATTAAATCATATGGTATTTGAATTTGGGCATTTAAATTCTATAAAATATTTTAAATGCTCAAATAATCATAAACTATAATGTTTCCTACTGTTCATAATATATACAGTAGGTATGACAAGTGTTATGAGTTACAAAAATGCTCTGGCATTTTATTTAAATGAACAAAGCTGCAAAAGAAATGAAACAGAAAAGAAAATAGAAAAAAAGGAGAGAGAAAAGCTTACCTGGCGCCCCAGCCGGCCCACCTGCCGGCCCAGCCCAGCTGCCGCTCCAGCGAGCTGCTTGGCTCGGCCAGGCAGGCAGGCAGGTGCTCGACGGCGACCGCGCCGCGCGCCACACAGCTGCCCGCCGCCCTGCTTCATCCTCTCGCCGTCCTGGAGGGATGGTTCGGTCATCCACGTCCTCCCCGACCTCGCAGACACCTCCACCTCCCCCCAGTTCCTCTCCCTCGCTCTCCCCGCGCCATGGCCGACGCCGCCGTGTTCGCACCGTCGTAGAAGCCGCGTCCACCGTCGTCCCTGAGCCCCGCCTTGGTGTCCGTCGTCTCCGCCGTCCTCGACTGCTTCGAACAGGCCGAGCCCCGAGCGCTCGCCCGCCCTGGAGACGCCCCGACCTCTTCTTCCCCAACTCCGGCCGCGGAGATCCTCCTCGCCGTCCCGCTCAGCTCCGACCACCCCCGAGCTCGCTCCGGCGCTTGCTACAACCCCTGTGAGCCTAGCTTGATCCCCCCCTCTCTGTTGGCTCTCTTTTGCCCTGGAACGCACTGCACAAAGCTCACCCGCACGCACCGCCGCCGTGCTCGCCGCCGGTAATGCTCCGGTGACCATTTGGTCACTAGCACCCGTCCATCACACTCACCGCAGCACGTAGATGCGAAAGGTGCTACGCACGCATCGCCTAGGCCCCTGCAGCCGCATCTCCACACACGCCCGACGCTGGTCGCCGCCGTCGAGCTCGTTGCCGTCGTCTCCGGCCACCCCAGGCCCGGCGACCACCACCATCCGACGCGCAACAGCAAGGGCTTTCCAACGCACCTAGCCACAGCTCGAGCCGTGCACCGTAGGCGATTTCCGAAGCACGCCGCCGTGTTTGGCCTCGCCGGCGGCTAAACGCCGGCGAGTTGGACCTGTTTTGACCACGTGTTTGACCCCCTGGGTCACTGACATGTGGGCCCTGCCCGCAAGTCAAACCTAGTTTAGGTGTTAATTTAATTCTAATTAGTTAATTAGTTAACTGTGACACTAACCAGTGGGTCCCACTGGTCAGGTTTGACTTGGACTGGCCCTGTTGACTGGCTGACGTTAGCATGATGTCATGCTGACGCAGTAAAGGTTTTTCTGGGATTTTAGGTTTAAAAATAATTCAGGAAATTCTAGAAAATACCCAAAACTTCTAAAAATCATATAAAATCAACCATAGCTCAGATGGAAAAGATTTATATATGAAAAATGATCAGAAAAATCCAATCTTTCCAATGGCACTGGTTTCATGCATGTTTGAACAAGTTAACTTGCTGTATACATCAAAAACATGATAATGCACTTATTTAAATAATAGTTTGAACTTCAATTTGAATCTTTGATTCAAATAGGTTCAAACCCTTCTAGTTTTAGTTGCATTAGCCAACACACATGAATCTTGCCATGTCATAAACATGCATCATATTGTTGCATTTGTTTGCTAATGATTGTATCGTCGGTATTCCCTGTGTTAGGTCCTGCTCCCGAGGATACTGCTGCTTACCCAGCTGAAGAGCAGTACCCGACAACTACCTTGTCAGGCAAGCAATCCTTGATCATTCCGATACAAACCCAATCTTCTCGCTCCTGCTCTCTTTTACTGCATTAAGGCAACAGCGTGTGAACTGCTACTTGCTGCGGTAGTTGAACCCCATTCCCTTGCATGACCTATCATTGCCACAGTAAATAGTTGAAACCCACTAGCATGTGTAGGAGTTGATTGAGCCATGTGATGTGTGATCCACCATGCTATTTGTTTATGTTGCCTGCTATGCCTAGAGTTGTGTCAGGTCTGGTTCATCTGGGTGATGGATCAGAGTGAAATGATCATACCGATAAAGAGAAGGAAGTGTGGAATACGCTTGGTAAAGGTATCGATGAAAGGCCATGTAGGAGTACATGGTGGGTTGTTTCATTGGAATCGTCCATAGGACCTGAGATCTATATGTGTGGTTCAAGTTGCAGTTACTACCATGCATTGGGCCCGAAACCAATGGACCCTCTCGGCTTATTAATTACCCTCGATCTCTGTCCAGGAGTTGCAACTAGTTTCTTGTGTTTATAGCTTACTGGAGGTCGTGCACAACGCTGACCCTCGGGGTGGGTTGTGATGCGACAGGTACGTGGCATGGTGTACCGGTTGCCCGTTTGGTGACTCAGGAACCCTGTACACATCGTTTGGGGCCGTGAGCGACACCCCGGCCGGATCTCCCCACGGATGGAACCCAAATAGGCGATAAACCTGGACGAGAGACTTGAGTAGTTAGTCATGTCGTGGCCGACACCCTCGCTGGGCTTCCGCTTGAAGGTTGCCGAGTACACGCCGAGTAAACGGCGATAAGTGGTGAAAGCTTGTGTGAAGAAGTACACCCCTGCAGGGTTATCAAACTATTCGAATAGCCGTTGTTCGCGGTACGAACTACTTGGTTACTCTTACAGTTCATAGACAAGTTGATGGATACTACTAAAAGCCTCAAGATAAGTGTTAGTGCCGTGGATGGCCCTTCCGTAGGATGACGGAAGAGGATCCTCGGTAGTGTATTGATGTGGTGAGTAGAGGACTCGTGTTCGTAATAACATCTTGCAATCTGTTGAGAGTTGTAGTATAGGTTAGCCAAGGTCAAAGCTGGCATTCTGCTATGAACTCCACTACCCCCTTTGATAATGTTGCATGTATGATAGGTTCTGTGGTAAGACTTGCTGAGTACCTTTGTACTCATGTTTGCTTAATAACTGTTGCAGAGGAGAACCCTGCCCCTGCTGATGGGTTCTACATAGACGTTGACGTCGACGAGTAGCTTGACACCTAGACGGAGATCTAGAGCTTGTGAAGGGCCTTGTAGATAGTCAGGCTACACCAAGCCTGTTTTATTTTCTAAGTTGTCTGTACTCAGACATGTAGCTTCCGCTTGTGCTTGTATGACTGTATGACTTGAGTGTTGGGTCATCTGACCCCTATCTGTATGGATATGTTATGTATGGCTCTTGGAGCCTTTTAAATAAAGTACTTTGAGTCATAGAGTTCTGTTGTGATGCAATGTTGTATTTGCACATATTGAGCATATTGCGTGTATGATTGAAATGCTTGGTATGTGTGGGATTCGACACCTAGTTGTTTTCCTTTGATAGCCTACCTTACAGGGAAATGCCTCCTGGTGATTCCAATGAGCCTTGGTAGCTTGCTACTGCTGGGAACACGTAGGCTGACCGGCATGTGTCCTTCTTCGTTCCTGTGTCTGTCCCTTAGGGGAAATGTCACGCGTTGTTCCTTTATGTCCATGTAGCTTGCTACGACTTGGGTTCATACGTTGATGACCGACACGTTCGTTGCTGGGTCATGAATGCCTGTCTCTGTAATCTAGTGCCACTTTTGGTTTATAACTAGCCATGTCGGCCAGGGTTCTCTGTCATATGGATGCTAGCGACACTGTCATATACGTGTGCCAAAATGCGCAAACGGTCCCGAGCCAGGTAAGGTGGCACCCGTGGGGTTACCGTGCGTGAGGCCGCAAAGTGATATGACGTGTTACAGCTAGATCGGTGTGACTTAGGATCGGGGTCCTGACAGCGTTGGCATCAGAGCTGGACTGCTTGTAGGTTTCTCAAGCCAAACTGGTCGATGTTGAGTCTAGAAAAATTCTTAGTTATATGTAGGGGAATTGAGTGTGGAAGGGAACGTAAGGCTCTTTTTACTCCTTTACCTTATGCCCTTCTGATCTGAGTCTGTCTATTCTTTCTACGGGGATCTAGGACTAGGCCTCTTATCCTTACTAGGTTCACGTGTTACTAATCCGTTGACTCTTAGGATTGTTGGTTTCAAGCCTCAGTTCAGTTTCTATCCTTTGAGTATGATGATTGTTGAACCCGGAACCTTGATATGGAATTATTGAGTGGCTATGCTATCATTTGTATGATGTCTCAAATCTTTGTTTGAGCATTTACAGTTGTTATGCTGCCCGATTTCTCCCAGAAACACTAATGCCTTTGCATTATTTCGTGTTTCAGATGTCTGGCCGCATCCCTCACCAAGTGGTTCGTTTGACTCGGTGCATTAATGTGCCCGGTCACACGGCCATGCTAGTCCGTGTGATGACTAAGACCGGTTATCGCTGGTATCCTGAATACACTGTGGAGGAACAGTACCGGGATTTCAATCAAAGTCAGTATTTCTGCACAGTCCGGATATACCCCTCATATCCCGGAGCTAATGATCCCATCCATTGGTCTTATGGACTCGGGATTACCATCGAGATGGCAGTGCAGGATGCCGCTTATTCGATGATGACCATTCTCCGTGCTAGGCATGCCCTGTTGCTGAACACTGAGTTCTGTTACATGCCAGCCTCACTTCCCGGAGAGGAAGGCTACTACACTGGTCTGTATACTGATGCTGCTCATGAAGAGCCACTGCTTCAGACCACTGTTCAGATGTTGGAGGATAGGGATCGTGAGGTCCGTGCCCTCCGAATGGAGCTGTATAACACCCGAGCCGCTCACTGGACTACTTTGACACGGCTTGCACCTGCTGTGCAAGCCGGATATCTGGACATGCGGGATTTGTATCCTGTGCGGACTCGTCTGCCTGATCGCATGGATTGGCGTGACGTTGGGGGTATTACACCTCCACGTGGGCGTCGGTTACCACCAGCATCGGGACCGAGACCACACCCATGCCCCTATGGTCCACAGCCTTCGAGTGTTTGCGAGTTCCAAGATCCGTCTGTACCACTTCCAGGCTACGGTGGTAATCTCTACGAGGATTACTACGCGAATGTCTGAGCTAGTCTGTGGTAGTAGTAGTATTGTAGTAGTTTTATTTCCACAGTCCTGCGTGTCTTGTGGAATATGACTTAGTGTGTACTGAGTTCCGGAGGTGTAGTTAAATAATGTATAGGAGCTTGGAATGCCTCTGATGGGATGTATCGTCTTTCACCGCAGTTGTACTTTAGCCTTGGCTTGTACTAAACTTTGTATGGTGTGTATGACCACTGGTGTATATATAGCAGTTCCTATATTACCATGTCGTACGGATGAACATCTCTGCATTCTGTGTCATCCATTACATTCTGCACTTCTATGTCAAATTTTTGCCATCCTTGTCTAAACCGTTGTTTTGTTTCCCTAGGATGGTCAACACTCGCAACACTCCTGCTGCTCAGGAGCAGGGTGAGGCTAGTGGGGCTAGAGATGGAAATCTGCCCCAGCCACCCTCCTTGGCGGAAGTTATGCTTGAAGCAGAACGGAACAAGAGAGAGACCAACCGTCTGCTGGAACGCATAGAGCAGAACACTGGGTTCCGTCAGAGGAATGACGTGGTGTCAATCCACGATTTTATCAAGAGGTGTCCACCGAAGTTCCATCACTCCACTGAACCTCTGGATGCTGATGACTGGCTACGTAGTATTACCCACAAGCTACACTCTGCCCGTGTGGCCGAAGCTGACAAGGTTATCTACGCCGCCTACCATCTTGAGGGCCCTGCCAGTCTTTGGTGGGAAAACTTTGAAGCTATGCGTCCTGCTGGCCAAGTCACTACCTGGGTTGAGTTCAGTGAGGCATTCCGTGAACATCACATTCCAGAAGGTCTCATGGATCGCAAGCGGGAGGAATTCTGCAATTTCACCCAGGGTCGTTTAACTGTGGATGGCTATAGCCGCGAGTTTGGTAATCTGGCGCGCTATGCACCTGAAGAAGTATCCACCGATGCCAAGAAACAGGCAAGGTTCCGCAAGGGACTCAGCCCTGAACTCCGCCGAGATCTACGTCTGCACGAGTGCACTTCCTTCCAGAAGTTGGTAAACAAGGCTATTAGTGCTGAGACAGGCCAGACCGACTTCGAGGCCACACGCAAGCATACTCGAGACTTTGGTTCCTCATCCGGCTCTGGCTCTCACAAGCGCCGTGTATGGGTTCCTAACACTGCTCTGCCACCCAAGTATACACCGAGGCCATCCTATGAGGCGCCTCGCCCAACTCAGCAGTTTGCACCTGCCAAGACCTATGGAGGACCACCTTCCAACTTTGCTCCATGCACTACCACCGTGACATGTTTTAAGTGTGGAGAACCGGGACACTACATGCGTGATTGTCCCCAGAGCCAGCCAGGAAAACCCGTTGGCCGTGGTAAGCCAACCGGCAAGGTGAACTATGTCAAGCCAATCCCCACTGCACGTGGTCATGTCAACTATGTTTCTGCCGAAGAAGCTTATGAGGATCCTAACGTCGTCCTTGGTACGCTTCTCGTAAACTGCCATCCGGCATCTGTTCTTTTTGATACTGGAGCATCCCATTCGTTCATATCTGAGAGCTATGCTCGATTGCACAACATGACTTTTTGCGACATGCCTACTTCCATGGTTATTCAAACTCCTGGTTCAAAGTGGCAAACCTCTAGGGTAAGTCATGGAAATGAAATCCTTGTCGATAGACTTGTTTTCCTTGCATCTTTAATCACTCTCAAGTCCTCGGACATAAACATCATCTTGGGTATGGATTGGATGACAACTCATTACGCCAAGATTGATTGCTTTACTAGGACCGTTCAACTTACACATCCATCCGGCAAGATAGTCAATGTCTTGACTCGAATGGCTGAGCGTCAGCTCTATTCTCTTAATGCCAGTCCTCTACCAGAACTCGAAGATATCCCGGTAGTCCGTGACTTCCCGGATGTTTTTCCAGAAGAACTGCCAGGAGTTCCACCTGACAGAGATGTCGAGTTCGTGATAGATCTTATCCCTGGAACTGTCCCAATCTCTAGGAGACCTTATAAGATGGCACCACTAGAATTAGCTGAGCTAAAGAAACAACTCGATGAGTCCTTGCAAAAAGGTTTCATCCGTCCTAGTTCTTCCCCTTGGACTTGCCCCGTCCTCTTCGTCAAGAAGAAGGATGGAACGGAGCGGATGGTTGTAGATTACCGACCTGTCAATCTGGTCACCATAAAGAATAAGTATCCGCTCCCCAGGATCAACGACCTGTATGATCCGCTCGCTGGATCCTCAGTCTTCTCTAAGATGGATTTGAGGTTGGGCTACCATCAAATCAAAATCAAGAACGGGGACATTCCTAAAACGGCTTTTGTTACTCGTTATGGCCAATATGAGTACACCGTCATGTCCTTCGGATTAATCAATGCCCCAGCTACTTTTTCTCGGTTAATGAATTCTATATTCATGGAATATTTGGATAAATTCGTCGTGGTATACCTCGATGATATACTCATTTTCTCCAAGAACAAGGAAGATCATGCCGAGCATTTAAGGCTGGTATTGACGAAACTTCGAGAGCACCGCCTTTATGCCAAATTCTCTAAATGTGAATTCTGGTTGCCAGAAGTAACCTATCTAGGTCATGTGATCTCTGGCAAGGGTATTGCTATCAATCCCGAGCGAGTTCAAGCCGTACTTGATTGGACTCCCCCTGAATCGGTCAAGCAAGTTAGGAGTTTTCTTGGCTTAGCTAGCGAGCTATTGCCGACGTTTCGTCGAGAATTTCTCCAAGGTTGCTAAACCTCTAACCGAACTCCTCAAGAATGATAAAAAGTTTGAGTGGACCCCACAGTGCGAGTCCAGTTTTCAGGAACTGAAAAGACGCCTGACATCTGCACCTGTACTGGTACCACCAGACTTTTCCAAGGATTTAATAATCTATGGCGACGCCTCACGACAAGGACTAGGTTGCATTCTCATGCAAGATCGTCAAGTGATTGCATACGCATCCCGACAGTTGCGTCCACATGAGGATAACTATCCTACTCATGATCTAGAGCTTGCAGCTGTAGTCCATGCACTCAAAACATGGCGACATTACCTTCTTGGTAATCGCTGTGAAATCTTCACTGATCACCAAAGTTTGAAGTATATCTTCACTCAATCGGATCTAAATCTCAGGCAAAGACGTTGGGTTGAGCTGCTCACCGACTACGATTTAGGAATCACTTACACTCCTGGAAAGGCCAATGTCATGGCCGATGCACTAAGTCGTAAGTCATATTGTAACAACTTAATGTTACAACAAAGTCAACCACTTCTCCACGAGGAATTTCGCAAGCTTAACCTTCACATTGTTCCTCGAGGATTCCTTTCCACCTTGGTGGCGAAACCTACCCTTATGGATCAGGTCATCAAAGCACAGAAGGTAGATCCCGGAATTTCCCGTATTAAGAGGAACATCAAGAAAGGAGTTGCAGGATGTTTCTTAATTGATGATCAAGGAGTCGTATTCTTTAGCAACCGTTTAGTGGTTCCTAAAGTACAAAACCTAAGACGTTTGATCCTTAAGGAGGCTCATGAATCTCCTCTCACGATTCATCCCGGTAGTACCAAAATGTATCAGGACTTACGTCAGAGATTCTGGTGGACTAGGATGAAGAGAGAAATCGCTCAATTCATTGCTAACTGCGACGTTTGTCGTCGAGTCAAAGCAGAGCATCAACGGCCTGCTGGCACCCTTCAACCTTTAGCTATTCCTGAATGGAAATGGGACAAAGTCGGTATGGACTTCATTACCGGTTTTCCCAGGACCAG
>LR738713.1:132858812-132943043 GCA_902687465.1 Secale cereale
TGATGCACTAAGTCGTAAGTCATATTGTAACAACTTAATGTTACAACAAAGTCAACCACTTCTCCACGAGGAATTTCGCAAGCTTAACCTTCACATTGTTCCTCGAGGATTCCTTTCCACCTTGGTGGCGAAACCTACCCTTATGGATCAGGTCATCAAAGCACAGAAGGTTGATCCCGGAATTTCCCGTATTAAGAGGAACATCAAGAAAGGAGTTGCAGGATGTTTCTTAATTGATGATCAAGGAGTCGTATTCTTTAGCAACCGTTTAGTGGTTCCTAAAGTACAAAACCTAAGACGTTTGATCCTTAAGGAGGCTCATGAATCTCCTCTCACGATTCATCCCGGTAGTACCAAAATGTATCAGGACTTACGTCAGAGATTCTGGTGGACTAGGATGAAGAGAGAAATCGCTCAATTCATTGCTAACTGCGACGTTTGTCGTCGAGTCAAAGCAGAGCATCAACGGCCTGCTGGCACCCTTCAACCTTTAGCTATTCCTGAATGGAAATGGGACAAAGTCGGTATGGACTTCATTACCGGTTTTCCCAGGACCAGTAAAGGGAATAATGCTATCTTCGTCGTTATCGACCGCCTCTCTAAAGTAGCTCATTTCCTGCCTGTACGGGAGAGTATTACCGCTAGCCAGCTAGCAGACTTATATGTCTCTCGAATAGTATCACTTCATGGTGTACCGTTGGAGATTAACTCAGACCGTGGAAGTCTTTTCACTTCCCGATTTTGGGAAAGTTTCCAGAATGCTATGGGAACTCATCTCTCTTTCAGTACTGCCTTCCATCCGCAGTCAAGTGGTCAAGTGGAACGAGTCAATCAAATTCTGGAAGACATGCTTCGAGCCTCTGTCATTTCTTTCGGTATGGAATGGGAAAAATGTCTTCCATTTGCCGAATTCGCTTATAACAATAGTTATCAAGCCAGCCTGGGTAAAGCTCCCTTCGAAGTTCTATATGGACGAAGGTGTCGAACACCTCTTAACTGGTCAGAAACCGGCGAAGACAATTCTTTGGCCCGGATATGATCCAGGAAGCTGAGGAACAAGTTCGCATCGTTCGTGAGAGATTGAAAACAGCCCAGTCTCGCCAAAAGAGCCAATATGATAGTCATCATAAGGCTGTGACTTTTGAAGTCGGCGATAAGGCTTACCTTCGGTTTACTCCTCTTAAGGGAACCCATCGCTTCGGTATCAAAGGCAAATTGGCCCCTCGTTACATCGGTCCTTTTCGCATTCTTGCCAAACGAGGAGAAGTTGCCTACCAATTGGAACTACCTCCGCACCTCTCCAGAGTTCATGATGTTTTCCACGTTTCTCAACTCAGGCGTTGCTTCTCGGATCCTATCCGCGGAGTGGACCACGAAACGCTTGATCTCCAAGACAATCTCACATATCGAGAATACCCCGTTCGTATTCTTGATCAAACTGAGCGCACCACTCGACGCCACAATATCAAGTTTCTCAAGGTTCAATGGTCACATCATTCCGAGAGTGAAGCTACTTGGGAAAGGGAGGATCGTCTTCAACTTGAGTACCCCACCCTCTTTCCGGAGGAACCCGAATCTCGGGACGCGATTCTTTTAAGTGGGGGTGAGTTGTCACATCCCTAGCTAGCACTTGCATTAGGACCTAACTAGAGTGTGCATCATGTCTACATTCAAAGAAACTTGAAATGGGATTAACAGAAACCCCAGCACCCCTCCCCTAACAACTAGGGTTTGCTAAAATATTTTCCAATGTACCCAAAATGCCCTTCAAAAATGTTCATCATTTCTGCCTTGGTCTTAAACCTCTGCCAAAAATGGTGCACAATTTTCTAGGACAATCTAGGGCTTTGGATTAAATCATATGGTATTTGAATTTGGGCATTTAAATGCTATAAAATATTTTAAATGCTCAAATAATCATAAACTATAATGTTTCCTACTGTTCATAATATATATAAAGTAGGTATGACAAGTGTTATGAGTTACAAAAATGCTCTGGCATTTTATTTAAATGAACAAAGCTGCAAAAGAAATGAAACAGAAAAGAAAATAGAAAAAAAAGGAGAGAGAAAAGCTTACCTGGCGCCCCACCCGGCCCACCTGCCGGCCCAGCCCAGCTGCCGCTCCAGCGAGCTGCTTGGCTCGGCCAGGCAGGCAGGCAGATGCTCGACGGCGACCGTGCCGCGCGCCACGCAGCTGCCCGCCGCCCTGCTTCATCCTCTCGCCGTCCTGGAGGGATAGTTCGGTCATCCACGTCCTCCCCGACCTCGCAGACACCTCCACCTCCCCCTAGTTCCTCTCCCTCGCTCTCCCCGCACCATGGCCGACGCCGCCGTTTCGCACCATCGTAGAAGCCGCGTCCACCGTCGTCCCTGAGCCCCGCCTTGGTGTCCTTCGTCTCCGCCGTCCTCGACTGCTTCGAACAGGCCGAGCCCCGAGCGCTCGCCCGCCCTAGAGACGCCCCCCGACCTCTTCTTCCCCAACTCCGGTCGCGGAGATCCTCCTCGCCGTCCCGCTCAGCTCCGACCACCCCCGAGCTCGCTCCGGCGCTTGCTGCAACCCCTGTGAGACTAGCTTCATCCTCCCCCTCTCCGTTGGCTCTCTTTTGCCCTGGAACGCACTGCACAAAGCTCACCCGCACGCACCGCTGCCGTGCTCGCCGCCGGTGATGCTCCGGTGACCATTTGGTCACTGGCACCCGTCCATCACACTCACCGCAGCACGTAGATGCGAAAGGTGCTAGGCACGCATCGCCTAGGCCCCTGCAGCCGCATCTCCACACACGCCCGACGCCGGTCGCCGCCGTCGAGCTTGTTGCCGTCGTCTCCGGCCACCCCAGGTCCGGCGACCACCACCATCCGACGCGCAACAGCAATGGCTTTCCAACGCACCTAGCCACAGCTCGAGCCGTGCACCGTAGGCGATTTCCGAAGCACGCCGCCGTATTTGGCCTCGCCGGCGGCTAAACGCCGGCGAGTTGGACCTGTTTTGACCACGGGTTTGACCCCCTGGGTCACTAACATGTGGGCCCTGCCCGCAAGTCAAACCTAGTTTAGGTGTTAATTTAATTCTAATTATTTAATTAGTTAACTATGACACTGACCAGTGGGTCCCACTGGTCAGGTTTGACTTGGACTGGCCCTGTTGACTGGCTGACATCAGCATGATGTCATGCTGACGCAGTAAAGGTTTTTCTGGGATTTTAGGTTTAAAAATAATTCAGGAAATTCCAGAAAATACCCAAAACTTCTAAAAATCATATAAAATCAACCATAGCTCAGATGGAAAAGATTTATATATGAAAAATGATCAGAAAAATCCAATCTTTCCAATGACACTGGTTTCATGCATGTTTGAACAAGTTAACTTGCTGTATACATCAAAAACATGATAATGCACTTATTTAAATAATAGTTTGAACTTCAATTTGAATCTTTGATTCAAATAGGTTCAAACCCTTCTGGTTTTAGTTGCATTAGCCAACACACATGCATCTTGCCATGTCATAAACATGCATCATATTGTTGCATTTGTTTGTTAATGATTGTATCGTCGGTATTCCCTGTGTTAGGTCCTGCTCCCGAGGATACTGCTGCTTACCCAGCTGAAGAGCAGTACCCGACAACTACCTTGTCAGGCAAGCAATCATTGATCATTCCGATACAAACCCAATCTTCTCTCTCCTGCTCTCTTTTACTGCATTAAGGCAACAGCGTGTGAACTGCTACTTGCTGCGGTAGTTGAACCCTATTCCCTTGCATGACCTGTCATTGCCACAGTAAATAGTTGAAACCCACTAGCATGTGTAGGAGTTGATTGAGCCATGTGATGTGTGATCCACCATGCTATTTGTTTATGTTGCCTGCTATGCCTAGAGTTGTGTCAGGTCTGGTTCATCTGGGTGATGGATCAGAGTGAAATGATCATACCGGTAAAGAGAAGGAAGTGTGGAATACGCTTGGTAAAGGTATCGATGAAAGGCCATGTAGGAGTACATGGTGGGTTGTTTCATTGGAATCGTCCATAGGACCTGAGGTCTGTATGTGTGGTTCAAGTTGCAGTTACTACCATGCATTGGGCCCGAAACCAATGGACCCCCTCGGCTTATTAATTACCCTCGATCTATGTCCAGGAGTTGCAACTAGTTTCTGTTGTTTATAGCTTACTGGAGGTCGTGCACAACGCTGACCCTCGGGGTGGGTTGTGATGCGACAGGTACGTGGCACGGTGTACCGGTTGCCCGTTTGGTGACTCGGGAACCCTGTACACATCGTTTGGGGCCGTGAGCGACACCCCCGGCCGGATCTCCCCACGGATGGAACCCAAATAGGCGATAAACCTGGACAAGAGACTTGAGTAGTTAGTCAGGTCGTGGCCGACACCCTCGCTGGGCTTCCGCTTGAAGGTTGCCGAGTACACGCCGAGTAAACGGCGATAAGTGGTGAAAGCGTGTGTGAAGAAGTACACCCCTGCAGGGTTATCAAACTATTTGAATAGCTGTTGTTCGCGGTACGAACTACTTGGTTACTCTTACAGTTCATAGACAAGTTGATGGATACTACTAAAAGCCTCAAGATAAGTGTGAGTGCCGTGGATGGCCCTTCCGTAGGATGACGGAAGAGGATCCTTGGTAGTGTATTGATGTGGTGAGTAGAGGACTCGTGTTCGTAATAACATCTTGCAATCTGTTGAGAGTTGTAGTATAGGTTAGCCAAGGTCAAAGCTGGCATTCTGCTATGAACTCCACTACCCCCTTTGATAATGTTGCATGTATGATAGGTTCTGTGGTAAGACTTGCTGAGTACCTTTGTACTCATGTTTGCTTAATAACTGTTGCAGAGGAGAACCCTGCCCCTGCTGATGGGTTCTACATAGACGTTGACGTCGACGAGTAGCTTGACACCCAGACGGAGATCTGGAGCTTGTGAAGGGCCTTGTAGATAGTCAGGCTATACCAAGCCTGTTTTATTTTCTAAGTTGTCTGTACTCAGACATGTAGCTTCCGCTTGTGCTTGTATGACTGTATGACTTGAGTGTTGGGTCATGTGACCCCTATCTGTATGGATATGTTATGTATGGCTCTTGGAGCCTTTTAAATAAAGTACTTTGAGTCATAGAGTTCTGTTGTGATGCAATGTTGTATTTGCACATATTGAGCATATTGCGTGTATGATTGAAATGCTTGGTATGTGTGGGATTCGACACCTAGTTGTTTTCCTTTGGTAGCCTACCTTACAGGGAAATGCCTCCTGGTGATTCCAATGAGCCTTGGTAGCTTGCTACTGCTCGGAATACGTAGGCTGGCCGGCATGTGTCCTTCTTCGTTCCTGTGTCTGTCCCTTAGGGGAAATGTCACGCGTTGTTCCTTTAAGTCCATGTAGCTTGCTACGACTTGGGTTCATACGTTGATGACCGACACGTTCGTTGCTGGGTCATGAATGCCTATCTCTGTAATCTAGTGCCACTTTTGGTTTATAACTAGCCATGTCGGCCCGGGTTCTCTGTCATATGGATGCTAGCGACACTGTCATATACGTGTGCCAAAATGCGCAAACGGTCCCGGGCCAGGTAAGGCGGCACCCGTGGGGTTACCGTGCGTGAGGCCGCAAAGTTATATGACGTGTTACAGCTAGATCGGTGTGACTTAGGATCGGGGTCCTGACATTATAGTACTCTCATAGGCATATATGTTGAACGAGTATCTGCTTTATACCCAAAAATACTTTCATACCTTTAATTAAGTATGCTTGACATCCTTAATCCGGTGGACATTGTAGATTCCGAGGAGGCTCTTGGCTCTGTTGGTGTTTGCCCAATGATTGCTCCGGGTTATAGTAACTACCGGTTTAAATCATGCTGGTGCTCTATGACCCAGACTTTTGTAAATACGTGGTCAACTTTGAAGTTGCCCAGTTCCGGATCAAAAAACCATAGAAAACTTTGAAAAATCACAAAACACAAAACACCATTTGCAAATAAGACCATGAAGTCGAGGCTTTTTACGAGCTGCCAGGCTCCATATTTGCCAATCAATGGATGCGACCCAAAGGGCTATGATTCATTTTGCCAATCAATGGGTGCAATCCAAGGAGCAATGATTTCTTTTGCCAATCAATGGATTTAATCCAAGGAGCAAGAACGTTTTTCTTTTTCCATCAAAGGATGTACTCCAAGGGGCAAAAACTTTTTCTTTTGCCATCAAAGGATGTACTCCAAGGGACAAGAACATTTTTTCTTTTGCCATCAAAGGTTGTATCATCCAAGGGGCAAGAACTTTTTCTTTTGCCATCAAAGGATGTACTCCAAGGGACAAGAACATTTTTTCTTTTGCCATCAAAGGATGTATCATCCAAGGGGCAAGAATTTTTTCTTTTGCCATCAAAGGATGTAATCCAAGGGACAAGAACATTTTTCTTTTGCCATCAAAGGATGTATCATCCAAGGGGCAAGAATTTTTTCTTTTGCCATCAAAGGATGTACTCCAAGGGACAAGAACATTTTTATTTTGCCATCAAAGGATGTATCATCCAAGGGGCAAGAATTTTTTATTTTGCCATCAAAGGATGTACTCCAAGGGACAGGAACATTTTTCTTTTGCCATCAAAGGATGTATCATCCAAGGGGCAAGAATTTTTTCTTTAGCCATCAAAGGATGTACTCCAAGGGACAAGAACATTTTTTGCCAATCAATGGATGTAATCCAAAGGGCGCTGATGTGAAGACGATCATATAAACCGGTCCAGAAGGGATTTAAGCGAGGATTCACATGTGATCCGTAGCCCCCTAGTGATCCTGGAGGTAGGGTTCCTATGAAGGAGTTGCACTTGAAAGGCAAGTCCTGTTTGGTCCCTTATAGAATTGTCCTGCATAGCAAAATAGACTGTTCGAAGTATCTGTATTAACTTTCATAAGACACTTATTTAGAAGAAAAAAAGGCTGATCCCCCGGTTTACCAGGGGTGCCGGTTTATTTATTAATCATAATATATATAGGATACATAAAGCGGAGCTCATGGCTCAAGTGTAGTAAGGCCGCATGAGGGCAATGTTCCACGGCCTCTTCGTCTCTTCTTCTGATGTCCGTGAGTCCTTGTGTTCTCGAACGTCCACCAGGTACTATGAACCGTTGTGTAGGTTCTTGCTGACCACAAAGGACCCTTCCCAAGGTGGGGATAGCTTGTGCATATCTGTCTGGTCCTGGATGAGCCGGAGTACTAAGTCCCCCTCCTGGAACGTCCTGGTTTTAACCCGGCGGCTGTGATATCTGCGCAGGTCCTGCTGATAAATTGCGGATCGTGCTGCTGCTATGTCACGCTCTTCATTTAGCCGGTCCAAGCTGTCCTGTCTTGCTTGCTCATTGGCTGCTTCAACATAAGCTGCCACCCGTGGTGAGTCGTGGCGGATATCGCTTGGAAGAACCGCTTCGGCACCGTACACCATGAAAAAAGGTGTGTAGCATGTGGACTTGTTTGGTGTAGTATTGATGCTCCAGAGGACAGAAGGTAATTCCTCAACCCAGCACCCTAGTGTTATTTGCAAGGGAGTCATAAGCCGGGGCTTGATACCTCGCAAAATCTCTTGATTGGCCCTTTCAGCTTGACCATTGGATTGAGTGTGAGCTACAGAAGACACATCTAGGCGAATATGCTCCCTTTGACAAAATTCTTCCATCTCTCCTTTAGATAGATTGGTGACATTGTCAATGATGATGCTGTGTGGAAAGCCAAACCGGAAAATTACCTTCTTGATGAACTTAACCGCTGTTGCCGCATCACACTTGCTCACAGGCTCTGCCTCAATACACTTTGTAAACTTATCCACTGCGACCAACATGTGAGTTTTTTGATCTTGGGATCGTTTAAAAGGCCCAACCATATCAAGCCCCCAAGTCACAAACGGCCAAGTAATTGGAATCATCCGCAGCTCCTGTGCCGGAACAAGAGCACGCCGTGAAAATTTCTGACAAGCATCGCATTTCCGAACTAGATCCTCCGCATCAGCATGGGTTGTCAACCAGTAGAACCCATGACGGAAAGCTTTAGCTACCAAGGATTTTGAACCAGCGTGATGACCACAATCCCCTTCATGAATCTCTCGAAGAATGTCACAGCCTTCTTCGGATGATACACACCGCTGAAACGCTCCAGAAACACTGCGGTGATGAAGTTCCCCGTTTACAATTGTCATCGACTTGGACCGCCGGATTATCTGCCTTGCTTCAATCTCATCATCTGGCAACTCTCCTCGGCTCAGGTACGCCAAGTAAGGGAGCGTCCAATCCGGAATAACATGAAGTGCCGCAACCAGTTGCGCCTCCGGATCAGGAACAACCAAATCTTCCTCCGATGGTACCTGAACTGACGGACTATGTAGCTCGTCCAAAAAAGTATTCGGTGGCACCGGTTTACGCTGAGAACCCAGTCGGCTTAGAGCATCGACCGCTTCATTTTTCCGCCGGTCTATGTGATCCACCTGATATCCTTTGAAATATCCCGCAATTTCTTCAACTTCTCGTCTGTAAGCCGCCATGAGAGGGTCTTTAGAATCCCACTTGCCGGATACTTGTTGTGCCACTAAATCTGAATCACCAAAACACTTGACCCGGCTCAAATTCATCTCCTTAGCCATCTGCAGGCCATGAAGCAATGCATCATATTCAGTCGCATTATTAGTGCAAGGAAACATTAGTCGGAGGACATAACAAAATTTGTCACCTCGCGGGGAAGTTAACACAACTCCAGCCCCCGAGCCTTCTAATTGCCTTGAACCGTCAAAGTGAATAGTCCAGTATGTATGATCCGGCTTCTCCTCTGGTGCTTGCAATTATGTCCAATCATTGATGAAATCTACCAATGCTTGGGATTTGATAGCAGTACGTGGCACATACTTCAATCCATGTGGGCTAAGCTCAATGGCCCACTTTGCTACTCTGCCAGTGGCTTCTCTGTTCTGGATTATATCCCCCAACGGAGCTGAACTGACAACAGTTATTGGGTGGCCTTGGAAGTAGTGCTTCAGCTTCCGGTTTGCCATAAACACGCCATACACCAGCTTCTGCCAGTGTGGGTATCTTTGTTTTGACTCAATTAAAACTTCACTGACATAATAAACCGGGCGCTGAACCGGATATTCCTTGCCTGCTTCTTTGCGCTCGACCACGATTGCCACGCTAACTGCCCGGGCATTGGCGGCCACGTATAACAGCAGTGGCTCCTTATCAACAGGGGCAGCAAGGACCGGTGGTTCTGCTAACTGCCGCTTCAAGTCCTCGAACGCGGTGTTTGCAGCATCGCTCCATATAAACCGGTCTGTTTTCTTCAGCATCTGATGAAGCGGAATTGCCTTCTCTCCCAAGCGGCTGATGAATCGGCTTAACGCTGTAATCCGGCCAGCGACACGCTGGACATCATTAATGCAAGCTGGCTTAGTCAAGGATGTGATCGCCTTGATCTTCTCTGGACTGGCTTCTATTCCTCTGTTTGACACCAAGAATCCAAGGAGCTTGCCAGCCGAAACACCAAAAACGCACTTCTCCGGATTAAGCATCATCTTATAGACCCGGAGGTTATCAAAGGTTTCCTTTAGGTCCTCTATCAGCGTCTCCTCCTTCCTTGACTTTACCACAATGTCATCCACGTAAGCATGGACATTTTTCCCTATCTGCCCCTTAAGACAGTTCTGTACGCAACGCTGGTAAGTTGCTTGGGCACTCTTGAGCCCAAAAGGCATAGATACATAGCAAAAGGCACCAAAGGGAGTTATGAAGGCTGTCTTCTCTTAGTCCTTAATCGCCATCTTGATCTGTTGATACCCTGAATATGCATCCAAAAAACTTAGCCGCTCACATCCCGCCGTGGCATTAATGATCTGATGAATACGGGGGAGAGCAAAAGGATCGGTTGGACAAGCCTTGTTTAAGTCTGTGTAATCCACACACATCCTCCACTTTCCATTTTTATTTAGCACCAGAACCGGATTAGCCAACCACTCCGGGTGGAACACTTCAACTATGAACCCTGCGGCCAAAAGCCTAGCCACTTCTTCACCTAGAGCCTTGCGCCTTTCTTCATTGAAGCGGCGCAAATACTGCTTGACTGGTTTGAACTTCGAATCAATATTAAGATTGTGCTCAGCGAGTTCCCTCGGTATACCTGGCATGTCAGAGGGTTTCCATGCAAAGATATCTCGGTTCTCATGGATGAACTCGATGAGCGCGCCTTCTTATTTAGGGTCAAGGTTAGCGCTGATAGTGAACTGCTTGGATGAGTCGCCTGGCACAAAGTCAACTTGCTTGGTTTCCTCTACCGATTTAAACTTCAACGCCAGATCATGCTTTGTAGTTGGCTTCTTTAATGGGGACATATCTGCCGGATCAACATTATCTTTGTAGAATTTCAACTCCTCTGTAGCACATACTGTCTCTGCATAGGCTGCGTCTCCTTCCTCGCACTCCAATGCAATCTTGCGACTTCCATGAACCGTGATGGTTCCCTTGTGATCCGGCATCTTGAGCTGTAGATAAACATAGCACGGTCTAGCCATAAACTTGGCATAAACCGGCCGTCCAAACAGGGCATGATATGGGCTCCGGATCTTGACAACTTCAAAGGTTACTGTCTCTGACCTGGAATCCTGCTCATCTCCAAAGGTGACCTCTAGATCAATTTTTCCAACTGGGTAAGCCGATTTACCTGGCACCACCCCATGGAACACTGTATTGGATTGTCTCAGTTTCTTGTCCGTTAACCCCATACGACGGAAAGTCTCGTAATATAGGATGTTGATGCTGCTGTCGCCATCCATGAGCACTTTTGTGAATTTGTAGCCACCACCTGTGGTGCTACTACTAAGCCCAACTGGCCCGGATTATCAACCTGCAGCGGGTGATCCTCTCTACTCCATACAATAGGTTGTTCCGACCAGCGCAGGAAACGTGGTGTCGCCGGTTCAACTACGTGTACCGCCTGCTTTAGGATTTTTTGATCTCGTTTGCACAAACTCGTAGTAAACACATGATACTGTCCACTACTTAGCTCCTTCGGATTACTCCGATATCCGGATTGCTTCTGCTGTTGACGCTGCTGATTGCGTTGGTTATTGTGACTACCCTGACCATCCTGGTGGTTGCCTTGGTTATTGTAACCGCCCTTACCATGCTGATGGTGGTTTCCTTGGTTGTAGCCATTGTTGCCGCCATGATACCCTGATCCGGAACCATTACCCTGGTGACCCGGACCATGAAATCCGGGACCTGAGCCGCCGCCCGGTGGTCCGTTGTCAAATTTGGCCCGGCTCATGGCCTCTACCATGACCCGGTATTGCCCCCATGTATGTTTAGCTGGGCGTTCCTCCGTGCTATGCTTCGGGCAAGGCTCGTTCAACTGTTGATCCAGATTAATGAATCCTCCGCCGCTCCGTGGAGGTGGTCTACCCTTGCGGCATTGAAAGTTTCCTTGAACATTGGTATTGGCCACAAAATCAGAGCTACCTTCTGCCTTTCGCTTACCATTGAAGCTTGTTCCTGCCGGATTAACCTGCGCCGGTTTACCAGCCTTGTTTGCTTTCCCGGATTTGTCTCCATCCGCTTCTGGGTATTTAGTGTTGTCAGAGTCCCCATACTTCACCAGAGCGGTCATGAGTGTCCCCATGTCATTACAATCCCGCTTGAGCCGTCCCAACTTCAGCTTCAGAGACTCGAACCATCAATTGTTTTCCAGTGTCACTATTGCCGTACTAGGATTGATGCTATTGGAAGAGTGTAGGATTTCTGACACTCGCCGGACCCAGGTGCTCGTAGGCTCCTGTTCTCCTTGAACACATGCCGCCAAGTCCACTATTGACATCGGTTGCTTGCACGTGTCTTTGAAATTTTTGATAAACTGGCGACGCAGCTCACCCCATGATCCGATGGAGTTAGGTGGTAAGCCCTTTAACCATGTCCGGGCTATACCCTTGAGCATCATGGTAAAATACTTTGCGCACGCCGCTTCATCCACCTCTAGCATCTCCATGGCCATCTCATAGCTCTCAATCCAAGCCTCTGGAGCCAGATCTGCCGTATAGTTAGGCACCTTGCGCGGACCTTTGAAGTCCTTGGGTAACCTTACGCTTCGTAAAGCGGGAACAAGATACTGTACTCCAAAAGAACTTGCCGTGACTCCCGTCTCTGCTGTGGTTGGGTGAACCGGCGTCGTTTGACGGATATCCTCGCGGGCAGTAGGTCTGGCCCGGTCCATCGTCTCCTGGGCGTGCGCCTCTGCTCCTGCCGGATTATCTTGCCTGTGACGGTGATGTCTCCGCTCGCTGCTGGACACCTCCGGTTCATCCCAGTGCCTAGTGTAACTTCTACTGTGGCGAGGTGTTGAATGAATTCTTTCCCTGCTGTAAGAGTACGCATGCTGCTGTGTCAACGCTGTGTCCAGCAATTCCTTGACCCTGCGTGCTTCCATCGCCATGGGGGATGTTCCCTCAATGGGTAAAGCGGCCAGCCGTGAAGCGGCGGCAACAATGTTATCCAGGGGGTTTGAGTAATGGCCAGGAGGTGTGGGGACGTGCGGTGTGGGTACAACCCGACGATTTTGCTCCGCGGTTGGTTGTTGAACCGGTGCGCCTGTTGCTAGGGCTCCCCTCCGGTTTACTTCTAGATTATTGCTGGCTCCCGCTCCTGGCGTGCCAAAGAGATTCATCGCCTCATAGACCGGCGGTAGACGAGTCTGATACCTTTTGTTCCTTACCTCCTGCGCAGAGACCTGATCCATCCTGAGCCGGAAAGCTTAGGAATCCAACTCTGCTTGCCTTGTCACCATCATGGCCTTCTCCGCATCCAGATCCCGTTTGGCTTGCTCGATCCGGGCCTTTAGCTGAAGGATCTCTGCATCATTTTGCGCCTTGTTAGCAGGAGCCACCTCTGCTATTGCTCGGGCTATCAACTCCTCAACCAAGGTGGATAGAGCGTCAGATGGCGAGGGGGCTTGGTTGCTCGCCCCTGCACCAGCTACCTCTGCTGTGAGCGCCCCGGTCACCGTGGGCTGCTGCGCAGATTGTGATCCGGCCATGAAGACAGCCACTCGGTTTGGCGGATCAAAGGGGTCTGGAATACTGTCACCATCGGATACACCCCCGGATCGACCGTCCCGCAACAGATACAAAGATTCGGTCTCTCCGGATGGAGACTCATCATCAGAGTATACAACTGTCTCGCCACCAGAATCCGATCCGTCCTCGGCTTGGACTCCATGTATTGCTCCAACGAAAACACGCTTCATGACGGGCTGAATCTGGGCCGATCTCACACGCTGAGCCGGCTCGATGATGTTGGGGAAGATGTCCGGCTCAGGTCCCGGTTCACCAATCTTGCCGATGAAGATGTGGATGCCGCCGAAGGGGACCCGGTACCGGTATTCGATTGAATCGGCCTGAGGGCCCCAGCCTGCATCATCGTTGTAGATCCGACCGTGGCGACTCTTGGTCATCCGGCCGATCGCGTAACCCTTGAGTCCTTCAAAGCTTCCCTTCAAGAACTCGAAACCATCGTGCGATAGCCCCACGGTGGGCGCCAACTGTCGTGGAATTAGCACGACAGATATCCGGTTTAGAGGACTTAGGTGTGGAGCCATCGCGCGGGTTAGCTTGAAGAGGTTAAAGCACACAAAGAACACAGAGGGTTTATACTAGTTCGGCCCCTTGGATGAAGGTAAAAGCCTATGTCTAGTTTGATTTGGTATTGCTTGGGCGTCGATGAACAGGGAGCGGATTGCTTGCCTGTGTCTCGACGGGTTGTTCCTTTCCATGAACCGTCGCCGGGTCGTCCCTTTATATAGGAGGCAACGCCCGGTCCGGTTTACGGAGTCCCGAGGCCGGCTCATAATCGTGTCCACCTCGGTCTATACTCTTTCTTCCTTATCCCTCAAGTTACATGATAGGACGGTTTATAAACCGTAAACTTTACATATGGGCCGTAAGCCTCCGTGGGCCGTAACTTCTAACTCCTAACTTACTGGGCTTATGATAATACAACCATATTCACGTAATCCGGATCTCCTTAGCCGGTTTATACCTGCTAGTAATATCCCTGACAGTTGCCTTGGCGCAAGTTGCGAAACTCCCGCTTCTTCATGCTCATAGCTCCAGTTGAGACATGGGCGATACGGAAAGCTTGCTGAAACTGATCCCAAGTAACACTGGCTATGGGAAAAGTGGTTGTGTAATTCTCCCACCACGCTGCGGCTGGTCCAGACAACTGATGTGCGGCAAAATGCACCTTCTCAGCATCCGAGCAGTTAGCAGTGGTCAAATCCCTTCCAATCTTGCGCAGCCAGTCATCAGCGACTATTGGTTCAATGCTACTAGCAAACACCTATAGCGACCTGACCTCAAACAGTCTGATCTCTGTGCATCAGTGTCATCCTTGGATCAGTAATGCTGACACGCACAGTACTTGAAGGATTTATAACAGAGTAGCAATCACACACTTATTACATCGATAGTTCCAACGATGAACTTATTACATTAAAAATGGTTGAAGGCCATCTAACACGATAACAACAGAAGGCTTGGAAGATAAGTGAGTCCATCAACTCCAACGACATCACTGAGTATAGAACCACGACCTAAAAGGCACCTTACTCATCGTCTGAAAAGTCTGCAACATGAAACGTTGCAGCCCGAAAACGGGTCAGCACATGGAATATGCTGGCAAGGTAACACAAGAGATCAATGAAAGTAAAGCTATACTATATGCAATATGGCTGGTGGAAAGCTCTATGGTTACAGTTTTTGCGTAAAGCCAAATTTTCCCTACTACAAAGGAATAGATTTTTATTAACTATCATGGTGGTTGAAACATCGTTGAGAAGATAGACATCCTCTCAACCCCAATTAAAAATCATCCTTAAACCCAACAATATTAATTAGAGTAACATGATGAGATTCACATGATAATCCAAGTACTAGATACTCAAGACATCCATAACCGGGGATACGGCTAATCATGATCAGTTTGTACACTCTACAGAAGCTTGTGCACTTTTCCCACAAGACTCGATCGCCTCCATTTGGTTTCTCGCACTGCATGGTGTTTGAGAAACGGATGACCGAGACACAGTCTTTCCGAAGAGGTCCCCTTAACCAGATAGATAGGCCGGTACACCTACAAAACCCTCTACATCTGCAAGCCCATCATGGAAAGGTTTCCCACAACTTACTCAACTATGCCAGAGCCCATATTGGCATGTGGCTGCACACAAAAGTTTCTAGTATGAAAAATCTCATGATCCCTTTGAGCCTAGGTGGCGGTCCAAAAGAAAAACAGGCAATCACTGGAATACCCAGATGCCTCAGTCCACCTAGATGTGTGTTAAAGTTGCCACCTTAAGTTGAACCATTAATTAACAAACTCACATCTGTCATGGATACACTCACCCAATCCACGTTTACGAGCATAGCATGTCCTAACAGCAAACGTAGAAGTAACTCCCAAAGGTTTGAATGTAATGCAGGTAATAGGTACTACCTCAATCTACTTCCCAGTCCCACAAGTTAATTGATCCTACTCATGCAATGTGTGAGGGTTTGACTAATGTAATAAAACTGGGTAATTGGAAAGTATGATCAAAGTGTTACTTGCCTTGCTGATGATCTGCAAAACCTAGAGATTCAAAGTAGCAAGCGGCGCACTCCGGGTACTCTATCACAATATAACAAGAACACAATAAGTACTTAACTAATGCATGGGTAAAACTCAAATAAGAGATCTAACCAGAAAGTTCAACTTAAGAACTCCGGTTTGCAAAAAGAATCAACTCGAAAGAAGCAACGAAACTCAAACTGCGAAAGAAAAGAGCTCCGGTTTGCTAATTGCTCTAAATTCAAATTTTACATTAGACGAAACCTTGTTCAAGTTGGTTAAACGTAAAGAGGGCGTCGTGATGAAGATCTGGGATTTTGAATCACCTGATTCCGACTCTCGAGCGAAAAGAAAAACCAAAAACAAGATCAGGGCAGAAATCGCGATCGAAATAATCGCGGATAAATACCCCAAAAAAGAAAACGGACGAACAGGCTAACGAACGAACGTTCGCTGTCTGCGGCTAACGGACGAAAACCGTTCGTTAAGACGAACGTACGGACGAACGCCCACTAAATAACTAAACCGACAAAAACCGAACCCATCTAATCTAATAAAAAACAGATCTACGGTTTTACTAAAACCGATCGGTTCTAAAAACAAACCGATTAACTACCTCAACGGTGAAACTCCGGCGATCCGGCGGTCCGGCGGCGACGGCGGTCCGGCGGGCGAGGCGGGCGGCGGCGCGGCTGCGGGGCGGCAGAGTGCGGCGAGGCGGGCGGCGGGCGGTGCGGCGGCAAAGTGCGGCGGCAAAGTGCGGCGGCGGCGCGGTGGCGGAGTGCGGCGGCGGCAAAGTGCGGCGGCGCTGCGGCGGCGGAGTGCGGCGGCGCGGGCGACGCTAGGGCAGGGAGGCAGCGGGGCTGGGCTGTCGGGCCGGGGCGGATGTCTTATAAAGCCCAGAGTCCTGGGCTAGTACGACTCTAAGTCGATTGCCCCTCTTTTTTTTTTCTAAATAGAGTCCTGGCGTAGAAAAACTAACGAAAGAAATACTAAACGGACTCAAAAAATCCCGAAATAAAATTTCACCGTCCTTTAATAATATTTAGGACAAAGTGAACATTTTCCCCGGACCTAAATGCAATTTTGAAAAACGCGCATTTTCCTATGCAAATAAAATCGCAAATAAATCCAGAAAAATACCAAAAGTGATTTTAATGTTTTTCCTCCAATATTTCTGTTATTTTGGAGAAGTAATATTATCTCCACTCATATTTTGTATTTATAAATATTTTTAGGAGAGAAAAATAATTAGAATCACACTGTCCTCGTACCGGTATTCGAGCGAACTCAAATAAGAAAACGGTAAAATTCCCAACTCTCTCCGTAGGTCCTTGAGTTGCTTAGAATTTCGAGGAACACCACAAAAAAAATGCAAAAGGGCATGCAATGCAATATGATCTATGTATAACATTCCAAATTGAAAATTTGGGATGTTACAAACCTACCCCCCTTAGAATGAATCTCGCCCTCGAGATTCGACTTGGCTAGAGAACAGGTATGGGTGGTCCTTGCGTAGATCATCTTCTCGTTCCCAGGTGGCTTCTTCCTCGGTGTGGTGACTCCACTGAACTTTGCAAAACTTGATAACCTTACTGCGGGTGACTCTGCTCGAAAATTCGAGAATCTTAACAGGCTTCTCCTCGTAAGTCAGATCACTGTCTAACTGAATTGCTTCTAGGGGTAATGTGTCTCTAAGCGGTATATCGGCCATCTCCGCATGGCACTTCTTAAGCTGTGAAACGTGAAACACGTCGTGCACTCCTGACAATCCTTCGGGCAATTCCAACTTATTGGCAACCTCTCCCATGCGTTCCAAAACACGGTAAGGTCCCACAAATCTCAGGGCTAACTTCCCTTTAACTCCAAAACGTTTAACTCCTCGCAGATGCGATAGTCTCAAGTACGCCCTATCTCCGATCTCATAGGCTATCTCCTTGCGCTTCGAGTCTGCATAACTCTTCTGCCTGGACTGAGCTACCTTCAATCTATCTCGAATCAACTTCACCTTCTCCTCAGACTCTTTGATTAAGTCTTGTCCAAACAACTGCCGGTCTCCAACTTCGTCCCACATTAACGGTGTTCGGCATCTCCTTCCATACAATGCCTCGAACGGTGCCATCTTCAAATTGGCCTGGTAACTGTTGTTGTATGAGAACTCCGCGTAGGGCAAATTGTCATCCCAACTAGATCCATAATCTAGTGCACAGGCTCTCAGCATATCCTCCAAAATCTGATTGACTCTTTCAGTCTGGTACCCAAAGTTTCATGTAACTGATTCCAGAACTTTGAGGTAAACTGAGTTCCTCTATCTGATACGATGCTCATCGGAACTCCATGCAGACATACAATTCGGGTCATGTATATCTTGGCCAACTTTGCACTGGTATATGTGGTTTTCATAGGGATAAAGTGGGCTACCTTCGTCAATCGGTCCACTACTACCCAGATTGAATCATATCCTGCTTTGGTCCTAGGCAATCTGGTGATAAAATCCATGCCAAGATTCTCCAACTTCCATCCGGGTATCGACATAGGTTGTAACAATCCTGCTGGCTTCTGATGTTCTGCCTTTACTCTCTGACATACATCACAAACTGCTACATACTCCGCGATATCTTTCTTCATACCGGTCCACCAGAAAATGTCCTTCAAATCCAAATACATCTTAGTATTTCCTGGGTGAATCGAGTATGGTGAATCATGGGCCTCCTGTAGAATCAACTTCCTGATCTCCGGGTCATTAGGCACATAAATGCGGTCCTCAAACTATAAGGTGTCGTGTTCATCCTCACGAAAACCTTTAGCTCTTCCTTCGCTCATCCTCTCCTTTATAGAGACAACCTCCTTGTCAGTTTTCTGAGCTTCTCTGATTTTATCCATCAGGGTAGACTGGATTTCTAGGGTTGCTACATAGCCTCTCGGAACTATCTCCAAACGTAGTTCTCGTAAGTCCTCGGCTAATTCCTTTGGAAAATCCTCCGTCATTAGGGTATTGACATGGCTCTTACGGCTTAGCGCATCGGCTACTACGTTAGCCTTTCCGGGATGATAATGCAATCTCATGTCGTAATCCTTAATGAGTTCTAGCCATCTCCTTTGCCTGAGATTCAGCTCCTTCTGAGTGAATATATACTTCAAACTCTTGTGATCCGTATATACTTCACAATGGTTTCCAATAAGAAAATGTCTCCATGTCTTCAATGCATGCACTACGGCTGCTAACTCCAAATCGTGGGTGGCATAGTTCAACTCATGAGGTTTTAGCTGTCGTGAAGCATACGAAACAACTCTTCCTTCCTGCATAAGGACCGCTCCAAGTCCTCGACGTGAAGCGTCGCAGTACACCTCATAATCCTTATGTTGGTCTGGCAGAATCAACACAGGGGATGAGACCAACCTTTTCTTTAATTCCTGGAAACTAGCCTCACATTCTTCTGTCCAATTGAACTTGGTGTCCTTCTTTAACAACTCCGTCATTGGCTTTGCAATCCTCGAGAAATTCTCAATAAATCTCCGGTAGTATCCTGCAAGTCCAAGAAAACTCCGGATCTCTCCAACTGTTGTTGGTGCTTCCCAATGGGTCACAGTATCCACCTTAGCGGGATCTACTACTATTCCTTCTCCAGATATAACGTGTCCAATAAATCCGAATTCTTTCAACCAAAACTCGCATTTGCTAAACTTGGCATATAACTGATGTTCTCTGAGCTTCTCCAATACCAAACGCAAATGCTCTGCATGCTCCTCTTCATCCTTCGAGAAGATCAATATATCATCTATGAACACCACGACGAACTTATCCAAATACTCCATAAACACTTTATTCATCAGGTTCATAAAGTATGCCGGTGCGTTAGTCAGACCAAAAGACATAAGGTATACTCGTACAACCCGTACTTGGTGGTAAAGGCCGTCTTAGGTATATCCTGCTCTCGGATCTTCAATTGGTGGTACCCTGATCGCAGATCGATCTTGGAAAATATCTTAGCTCCTTGCAATCTATGGAACAGATCATTGATCATCGGTAGTGGGTACTTGTTCTTGATCGTTACTTCATTCAGCCCTCGGTAATCAACAACCATTCTTAACGATCCATCCTTCTTTTCCACTAAAAGTACTGGCGAACCCCAAGGCGAAGAACTTGGGCATATGAATCCTTTATCCAGTAACTCCTTAATCTGTTTCTTAATCTCCTCCAAATCCTTTGCGGGCATCCTATATGGTCTCTTAGAAATTGGCCCGGTGCCTAGCAAAAGTTCAATCAAAACTCTATATCTCTATCCGGTGGCATGCCAGGTAACTCCTCTGGAAACACATCCGGATAATCCTTCACTACTAGCACTTCCTCCTAAACAACTCCCGTGAGAGAATGTACTTGAGTCCTTATTGGCGAATGCCTAGATACATACTTAATCCTTTTTCCGTCCGGGGTTGTGAGCAAAATTTACTTACTGGCACAGTCAATGTTACCTCCACACTTAGATAGCCAATCCATACCTAATATCACATCCAATCCTTGTGACTCCAGGATTATTAGGTCAGAGGGGAAAGTATGGTGTCCTATGATCAATGGCATCTGAAAACATCCTTGGTGTGCCATATAATCTGGTCCAGGTGAACTTACTAACATGGGGGTCTTAAGAACTCGGGTGGACATCCTATGTCTATTTATGAATCCCCTTGAAATATATGATTGCGATGCACCAGTATCGAAAAGAACTATTGCGGTAAAGGTCTTAACCAAAAACTTACCGACAACAGCATCTGGTTGCCCTTCTACCTCCTCCACAGTCACGTGGTTCACTTGTCCTTTGTTGAACAGGTTGGGCTTCTTTGCGGCGCTTCCATTGCCGTTCCCATTCTTAGCTTCTGGGCATTCATTGGCATAATGTCCATTCTTCCCGCACTTGTAACAGGTGACATGACTGAAATCCTTCTTGGTGGGTGTGCACGGTGTAGGGCGGCTCTGGTTACCATTTGCTCCATTTCCATTCCCATTCTTGGTGCCATTGTGATTGTGCGAGCTAACTCCTCCATGGGTATGTTGAAACTGTCCTACTGTTTTAGGGGTAAAACGAGGCTTCTGCTGTGCTCCAGAATTATACTTTCCTTGCCCATACTTCCTCTTGCGACTTTCAATCTGTTGATGCTTCCTTTCAATCATTAGGGCGCGGTCAACCAGCTCCTGGTAGTTATTGAAAGTTGCCACCATCAACTGTACACTCATCTCATCATTCAGCCCTTCCATGAATCTCTCCTGCTTAGCGGCATCTGTGGCCACATCATCTGGGTCGTAACGTGATAGGGTACTAAACTCATCCACATACTGGGCCACAGTACGGTTGCCTTGGCGCAAATTGCGAAACTCCTGCTTGTTCATACTCATAGCTCCAGTTGATACATGGGCGGTACGAAAAGCTTGCTGAAACTGATCCCAAGTCACATTGGCTATGGGAAAAGTGGTAGTGTAATTCTCCCACCATGCTGCGGCTGGTCCAGACAACTGGTGTGCGGCAAATCGCACCTTCTCAGCATCTGAGCAGTTAGCAGTGGTCAAATCCCTTCCAATCTTGCATAGCCAGTCATCAGCCACTATTGGTTCGATGCTGCTAGCAAACATGGGTGGTTGCAACCTTAAGAAACGTGTTAGGTTGTCCATGGGTTGTGGTGGTGGAGGGTTGTTGTTGTTGTTCTGGTTGTTCTGAGTGTTCTAGACAAGTAGTTGCATCAGGGTGTTCTGCTGCTGGATCAACTGAGTGAGCTCAGGGGGAAACTCAAATCCGGGCTCACGTCTTGGAGGCATCTGATGGGTGTAGAGGGAAAAGATTAGAATAGAAAAGGGGTCTAAGGGAAAATCACTACCCATATGCACATGAGACAAACACAATCATATCACACCAATCAATTTCAAGCAAGATCTTACAAATCTAACTGTCGTTACAAAAGTGCTCTAAAACTAATATATGGAGATAAACTACTAGTCACAGGGTGGTCATCTAAAAATGTTGATCGACAGAGGATTCCATGATATCCGCTCCAGCCTCATCTTCATAGTCTTCATCTTTGCTATCATCAGGTTCCGAATCCGTGTCGTCAATGATGATGTAGTCTTCCGGTGGAATCTCCTTGGGTTCTTCTTCCTCGTCTTCTTCTCCCATGAGTATCCCTAACTTCCGTGTCAAGTCATCATTCTTCTCCACAAGTATTAGTATCTCCTCCTCGTATCCATCGCATGTAGACTTGAGTTCTTCCTCTAGCTCCAAATTCCTATTTAGGGCTTTCTTCAAATCTATCATCCCTGCACACATCTGGTGCTCCTAGCGACGAATGTGATGGTTCAACTCCTGGATGAAGGCTGCAATAGATCTATCCTTCCGGGTGCTGATCATATCCCAATTCTCATCTCGGCGTCCACAAATCTGGTAGATGGTGTCCTTTAGCTCCTGCTTGTAGACTTCTCCAATCCTTCCCATAGCGATGTGGACTGCCATGCTCCTGCCTAGGCTCCACGTAGGCGCATTAAAAGAAAACGCTATGAGTGCAGTGACGGGCTCGAACGTCCTTCCTGGAACTTGGGCTTGAATCAACCAACGCTCCTCCTCAAGTAGAGTGGCATTGTAGGTTCCGGTGAAACTTGGTAGTCCAATGATTAGATATCTGGTGACTTCCTTCATGTGTCGTCCAAATGGTGTATCATCATCCGGTTGCGTGAACTTGTTCTTTGCATCCACCATCCTAAAAGAGTAGAAAAGATGAGGAGTCAGAAAAGAGAAGAGTGAATAGTGCTCTAGGGTTTTAGCTTAGTGGTCGTGTCCTACAGTCAGCGTGTGCTCTGATACCATCTTGTAGCGACCAGACCTCAAACAGTTTGATCTCTGTGCATCAGTGTCATCCCTAGATCAGTAATGCTGACACGCACAGTACTTGAAGAATTTATAACAGACTAGCAATCACACACTTATTACATCGATAGTTCCAACGATGAACTTATTACATTAAAAATGGCTGAAGGCCATCTAACACGATAACAACGGAAGGCTTGAAAGATAAGTGAGTCCATCAACTCCAACAGCATCACTGAGTATAGAACCACGACCTAAAAGGCACCTTACTCGTCGTCTGAAAAGTCTGCAACATGAAACGTTGCAGCCCGAAAACGGGTCAGCACATGGAATATGCTGGCAAGGTAACACAAGGGAGTAATGAAAGTAAAGCTATACTATATGCAATATGGCTGGTGGAAAGATCTATGGTTACAGTTTTTGCGTAAAGCCAATTTTTCCCTACTTCAAAGGAATAGATTTTTATTAACTATCATGGTGGTTGAAACATCGTTGAGAAGATAGACATCCTCTCAACCCCAATTAAAAATCATCCTTAAACCCAACAATATTAATTAGAGTAACATGATGAGATTCACATGATAATCCAAGTACTAGATACTCAAGACGTCCATAACCGGGGACACGGCTAATCATGATCAGTTTGTACACTCTGCAGAGGTTTGTGCACTTTTCCCACAAGACTCGATCGCCTCTATTTGGTTTCTCGCACTGCATGGTGTTTGAGAAACGGATGACCGAGACACAGTCTTTCCGAAGAGGTCCCCTTAACCAGATAGATAAGCCGGTACACCTACAAAACCCTCTACATCTGCTAGCCCATCATGGAAAGGTTTCCCACAACTTACTCAACTATGCCAGAGCCCATATTGGCATGTGGCTGCACACGGAAGTTTCTAGTATGAAAAATCTCATGATCCCTTTGAGCCGGGGTGGCGGTCCGAAAGAAAAACAGGCAATCATTGGAATACCCAGATGCCTCAATCCACCCAGATGTGTGTTAAAGTTGCCACCTTAAGTTGAACCATTAATTAACAAACTCACATCTGTCATGGATACACTCACCCAATCTACGTCTACGAGCATAGCATGTCCTAACATCAAACGTAGAAGTAACTCCCAAAGGTTTGAATGTAATGCAGGTAATAGGTACTACCTCAATCTACTTCCCAGTCCCACAAGTTAATTGATCCTACTCATGCAATGTGTGAGGGTTTGACTAATGCAATGAAAACTGGGTAATTGGAAAGTATGATCAAAGTGTTACTTGTCTTGCTGATGATCCGTAAAACCTACAGATTCAAAGTAGCAAGCGGTGCACTCCGGGTACTCTATCGCAATCAAACAAGCACACAATAAGTACTTAACTAATGCACGGGTAAAACTCAAATAAGAGATCTAACCAGAAAGTTCAACTTAAGAACTCCGGTTTGCAAAAAGAATCAACTAGAAAGAAGCAACAAAACTCAAACTGCGAAAGAAAAGAGCTCCGGTTTGCTAATTGGCCTAAAGTCAAATTTTACAGTAGCCAAAACCTTGTTCAAGTTGGTCAAACGTAAAGAGGGCGTTGAGACGAAGATCTGGGATTTTGAATCACCTGATTCAGATCTCGAGCGAAAAGAAAAACGAAAAACAAGATCAGGGCAGAAATCGCGATCGGAATAATCGCGGATAAATACCCCGAAAAAGAAAACGGACGAACAGGCTAACGAACGAACATTCGCTGTCTGCGGCTAACGGACGAAAACCGTTCGTTAAGACAAACGTACGGACGAACGTCCACTAAATAACTAAACCGACGAAAACCGAACGATCTAATCTAATAAAAAAACAGATCTACGGTTTTACTAAAACTGATCGGTTCTAAAAAAAACGATTAACTACCTCAACGGCGAAACTCCGGCGATCCGGCGCTCCGGCGGCAGCGGCGGTCCGGCGGGCGAGGAGGGCGACGGCGCGGCTGCGGGGCGGCGGCGTGCGGCGGCGCGGGCGGCGGGCGGCGTGGCGGCGTCGCGGGCGGCGGAGTGCGGCGGCGGCAAAGTGTGGCGGCGGCGCGGCGGCGGAGTGCAGCGGCGGGGCGGCGGCAAAGTGCGGCGGCGGCGCGGTGGCGGAGTGTGGCAGCGGGGCGGCGGCAAAGTGCGGTGGTGGCGCGGGCGGCGCTAGGGCAGGGAGGCGGCGGGGCTGGGCTGTCGGGCCGGGGCGGCTGGCTTATAAAGCCCAGAGTTCTGGGCTAGTACGACTCTAAGTCGGTTGCCCCTCTTTTTTTTCTTCTAAATAGAGTCCTGGCGCAGAAAAACTAACGAAAGAAATACTAAACGGACTCCCAAAATCCCGAAATAAATTTTCACCGTCCTCTAATAATATTTAGGACAAAGTGAACATTTTTCCCGGACCTATATGCAATTTTGAGAAACGCGCATTTTTCCTATGCAAATAAAATCGCAAGTAAATCCAGAAAAATACCAAAAGTGATTTTAATGTTTTTCTTCCAATATTTCTATTATTTTGGAGAAGTCATATTATCTCCGTTCATATTTTGTATTTAGAAATATTTTTAGGAGAGAAAAATAATTAGAATCACAGTGTCCTCGTACCGGTATTCGAGCGAACTCAAATACGAAAATGGTAAAATTCCCAACTCTCTCCGTAGGTCCTTGAGTTGCTTATAATTTCGAGGAACGCCACAAACAAAAATGCAAAAGGGCATGCAATGCAATATATCTATGTATAACATTCCAAATTGAAAATTTGTGATGTTTCAACACCGGTGGTTGTAACCTTAGGAAGCGGGCCAGGTTATCCACGGGTAGTGGTGGTGGAGGGTTGTTGTTGTTCTGGTTGTTCTGAGTTAGCTATACAAGAAGTTGCATCAAAGTGTTCTGCTGCTGGATCAACTGAGTGAGCTCAGGGGGAAACTCAAATCCGGGCTCACGTCTTGGAGGCATCTGATGGGTGTAGAGGGAAGAGATTAGAATAGAAAAGAGGTCTAAGGGAAAATAACTACCCAAATGCACATGAGACGAACACAAACATATCACAGCAATATCAAATTCAAAACAAGGTCTTACACGGATCTAACATTACAAAAGTGCTCTAAGTCTACTAGATGGGAAAAACTACTAGTCATAGGATGGTCTTCTAGAAATTTTGATCGGCAAAGGATTCCATGATGTCAGCTCCAGCTTCATCTTCATAGTCCTCACCATCACTATCATCGGGGTCAGAGTCCGTGTCGTCAAGGATGATGTAGTCTTCAGGACATATCTCCTTGGGTTCTTCTTCCTCTTCTTCCCCTCCTGGTGCTGGATCTCCCATGAATACTCCTAGCTTTCGTGTCAAATAATCATTCTTCTCCACAAGTATTAACATCTCCTCCTCGTATCCGTCGCGTGTTGACTTGAGTTCCTCCTCTAACTCCAAGTTTCGGGTTAGTGCTTTCTTCAAGTCTATCATTCCTGCACAGATCTGGTGCTCCTGGCGACGAATGTGCTGGTTTAACTCTTGAATGAACGCGGCAATGGACATGTCCTTCCGGGTGTTGATCATGTCCCACCGCTCATCTCGACGTCCACAAATCTGGTAGATAGTGTCCTTCGGCTCCTGTTTGTAGACTTCTCCAATCCTTCCCATAGTGATGTGGGCTGCCATACTCCTGCCTAGGCTCCATGTAGGCACATTAAAGGAAAATTCTATGGGTGCGGTGACGGGCATGAACGTCCTTCCTGGAACTTGAGCTTGAATCAACCAGCGCTCCTCTTCGGGTAAAGTGGCGTTGTAGGTTCCTGTGAAGCTAGGTAGTCCGATGTTTAGATATCTTGTGACTTCCTTCAGGTGTTGTCCGAATGGTGAATCTTCATCAGGTTGCGTGAACTTGTTCCTTGCATCCGCCATCCTAAAAGAGTAGAAAAGTTGAGGAGTCAGAAAAGAGAAGAGTGAAAAGTGCTCTAGGGTTTTAGCTTAGTGGTCGTGTCCTACAGGCAGAAGCAAACGCTTGGTTGACTAAGTTAAACGAAAAGAGGGTTTCAAGATGAAACTCCAAGCGCTTGAATCGCCTGATTCCGATAAACGAGCGAAAAGATAAACTAGAGCGAAGATCTGATCAGAAATCGCGATCAGAAAATAACTACGAAAAAGAAAACTAAAGAACAGCTTAACGAACGGACGTTCGTCAGCTGAGACTAAACGACGAATTCGTTCGTTAAAACGAACGAACGGGCGAACGCTCGCTAAACAACTAAACCGAGAAAAAAACCGATCTAACTAAAAAAAACGAACTAGGGTTCAAAAAAAACCGGGCGGTTTTCTACTGAAAACCGGCGGCGGCGCGGCTACCTCGTCGGATTCCGGCGGGAGGGCGTCGGCGGCGGGCGGCGTGGGCGGTGGCAGGCGGCGATGGCGGCTGGGTGGTGCTGCGACGGCGGTGCGGCAAGGCGAGGCGAGGCGAGGCGAGAAGGGGGCGGGGCGGCGGCATTTATAGGAGGGGGTGTGCTGCTTGGGGGAGGGGGCAAGGCATCGGCCGGCGGCGGTGGTGTACGGCTCGGACACGAGCGGCACGGCGCGAGGAAGGCGGCGGCGGCGGCGCGGGCCTGGCTCTCCAGTCGGGCACGGGTCTCCTATTTTTTTTTAAAACGCCGAGGCTACGAAAAATCCTAAAAAATAAAATAAAAATCTAAAATTGCCAAAACAAATTTTCACCGTCTAAATGAAATATTTAGAACAAGATGAACATTTATCTTGGCCCTAAATGCATTTTTGGAAACATGCAATTTTTCCTAATTCAAATAAAATAGCAAAACTCCAAAGAAAAACTTATTTGATTTTTTTCTATTAAATCCTCAGTATTTCTTTATTTTTGGGAGAGTTATGTTACTCCCTCTCTCATATTTTATAATAGAAATACTTGAAGATAAAATAAATAAAATCAAATGATCCTATTTTCAAAATTTGAGAAACCTCAAATATGAAAATAACGAAATCCCCAACTCTCTCCGAGGGTCCTTGAGTTGCGTAGGATTTTCTTGGATCCACCAAAAGCAAGAAAATTTGATATGCATTGATGATCTAATGTATAACATTCCAAATTAGAAATTTGGGATGTTACACAGCAAGACCCAACTTTGGTACTACATTTGTCTAACAACTAAAACTTGCATATGGAGTAATTAACCTGAGTTCTTAATCAACAACTCGGGCCAGTGCTCCTCATGAGTGTTGGTCCAAACTGGGCGGACTGCAGGGCCGCCTTGGGGAAACGACCCGAAGTATCTGGTGTATACCTGTAGGCTGTCCCATCCGGTTGTGGCCTGCGACGAGATACGTGCCGCTACTATCAGGGTGTCGGCACGCCGGGAGGTCTTGCTGGATTAGTTTTACCTTTGTCGAAATATCTTGAGCACGGGATTCCGAGAATACTCGGGTCTTCCCAACATGGAGTTGCGACTCCGCATATCGTGAGCTTGTGATGGGCTAAGTTGGGACACCCCTGCAGGGTTATGAACTTTCGAAAGCCGTGCCCGCGGTTATGTGGCAGATGGGAATTTGTTAATATCCGGTTGTAGATAACTTGACACCATATCCTTAAGAATACACTACATGTGTGAGTAACCATGACGGTCTCTTTTCAAAGGGTCTTCGGAAAGTGAACATGGTGGGGTTATGCATGAACGTGAGTAGCTAGGATCACTTATTGATCACTTTTGGCGACCGTTGGCACTTTTCTCATCTCGCTCTGACTTCGTAAGCTAGTTGCTTAGTGCTTGCTGCAACCACTTATTTACCTCTCCACACCTAAAAGGCTTTGTTAGTTTTGATACCCGGGAATGGAATTGCTGAATCCTTGCGAGTCACAGATTACAACACACACCAGATGCAGGTACAACTGAGTACGATGCAGGAGATGGACAAGAACTTCACTAGGAGTTCGTTGAACAACGTGGTCGTATGTATGCGACGTATCCCGACGATCAATAATGGTTCCTACTAGGGGCGATCAGGACTTGTGGTTGAGGTATCTTTTTTTGTTTCATTTCGTTTGTAGCCGGACTTTGTGTTATTTGAATGAATGTATGCTATTGTATTAATTGTATGACGTGGCGAGTGTAGGTCAACTATATAACTCTTTCATCCATGTTCTTTACATGAGTTGTGCAAAGATACCACGCTTGCGATCATTTCAGAATGCGCTTATCTCTCTAACTCGTGCCTCGACACGGAGGAGATATAGTCGCATCCTGGGCATTACAATATGCGAGGCCTTGGGGCAAGCCGGATTGGATCCCATCTCAACAAGACACACTTGCGGAATGGGCAGTTGGCAAGCAAGGATTGGATGGCATGAGCACGAAAGACATTCGTACCATTGTTGTGCTAGTATGGTGGGAGTTGTGGAAGCATAGAAATGCAATTATCTTTGATGGAGCGCGGCCTTCACTCGAGTCTCTACTAGGAAGAGTGAGGCAAGAGGGCCAAGTGTGGGCATCTGCCGGGCTAATTGAAGGGAATGTAGCTCCCTTCTTTAGTAGGATGGAAAGAAGGGAGGCTAGTGAGGAGTAATATGTACTAAGTACTGTGTAATTGTGGTGGAGGCTTTCTTTGCCTTTCTTCTTTAATATATGATATGCACACTCGTGCATATTCGAGAAAAAAAGTGGTTAGGCCTGAATCCCCTCTCTTGGCATATGGCAATTTAAAATAAGGCATTTGAGATAGTTCTTGAGGGGATGGGCTAAGAATGATAGTGGTATATGTAAGCAAGATGACAATTTAAGATTGGGAAACGCTTCTCATCAATAGTCTGGTAGGATGTTTTTGTTAGACCAGTCGTTCGAGGTGGATGCGTTTTTCATCTCACGGTTGAGATTGCTCCAAATTCAGTCTCCCAACCCGTCACGAAGCCTATTTTCTAGCCCCCATAATTCCTCGTCAGTTTCTCTTCCCCCAAAAAATCTCACCTTCCCTTCCCATCTCCCGCATGCTCATGATGCAGATGAACACCAAGCTCATGATGACCTCACCGCCCCGGCTCCCTCTGCAAGGAACATGGCCTTTAATGATGTGGCCATGAGATCCACCGTTCCACGCGGTCATACGGTGGTTGCGCCCACCATTATCCATGACGACGCATGAGCAAGCTCGCAACTGCCAGCCCCTCGGCGTCCCGGTCCTCCCACCAGCTTGTGGTCTCGCGACCTGTAGTCCACCGTGCCCGAGCGCCGTCTCAGTTGGGGAATGAGGGGAATGAATTAATCACGCATGGACCATTGTTGTTATCCCCCCATCTAAAAGCACCATCTTCATCTACATAGGTATTGAGTCACGCTCTCATCTGGAATGGATACAGAGCTAGTTGATTCCTAATTTTTATGTGGTTTGACATCTCTGTCTTACCGTGCACATACCCTTTTCTTTAGTCGATTTCGTTATGTCCTGTGTGTAGTTTATCACCAAATGAGAGACGAAAATCTGTGAATTTTGTATCAACATGACACACACATGACGCTTCCAAATATATAAGCTTCTTGTACATCATTCATGTGCTTCTTCACTGAATAGAGTTTGCACCTTTCTAGCCATGCTTCTATTTTTTTAGGGTGATGATCTGCGCCGGCGTGCCAGCCCAAATTTGGGCCGGTCGCGCCGCAGCCGCCCGATGCAACGAGCTCTGCCGTTCGGTGTTGACTTGTCCATCTCCTTCTTATCTTCCTTGCGATGCGTGTACTGCCCTCCCTCGCTTGGATGCCCACCCACGGCCAGCCACCACCCCTCACCTGAATCTCCTTCCTCCGCTCCCATGTTGTTGGATGCGCTCGCCGTCCTCGTCGCCATCGGTCGCCATTGCAACATCCGCTCTCGCAGGTACAGCGGGAAATCCGTCGTCCCTTGTAGCAGAAATGATGTTGTTCTTCTAGCAGACCGACACCCTCCGTCATTACAGCACCTTGTAGCTTTCATCGCTGCGCTGTTGTGCCGCCGGCCGCAGCTCTCAAAGTCGCCGCTCACGCCATTGGCGCATGAGTTGAAGTTTTTTCTCACACAGGTTGAAGCTTTTTGCATGTCGTTTGAAGATTTTTTGCGAATTGAAGCTTTCCATCGTGCCGATTGATGTCTTTGTATCTACAATTGAAGCTTGTTCTATAAACGGTTGCAACTCTTTTCATCTTGCAATGCCAGGTTGAAACTTTGTATATTTGTCGGTTGAAGCTTTTTCCACCTAGGGTTGAAGCTTTTTTCGCAACAGTTGCAGCCTTTTCAGTTTGACAGTGGCTGGTCGAAAATTCCCCTGTTGATGGTTGAAGCTTTTTGATCTAGGCTTGAATCTTTTTTGTCAACGGTTGCAACACCGGCATCGTTCCAATTGAAGCAGAAAAAAGGTCATCGCCGCCGGCTGCAAGCTTGGACCACCGCTGGCCCTTGGTGCTTGGTTGTAGCAGGGGGAGGGGAGTAGTGGGGGAGAGCCTGGGATGTGGCCCGGTGCTGCAGAGAGGGGGGGAGTGAACACTAGTACGCGTCGGTGCTATACAAACAATCTTTAACCCCTTTCCGCGATGGCATTTGGAACCGTCACCAAGTGAGTGTGGGTGATAGGGGGGGGTCCTTCCCACACGACCCAGAAATCGTCAGGCATAGGTCCTCCCGTGACACCAAATGAGCTCTTGTGCGATCGGGCGAGGCATCGAAGCCCAACCATTTCCGTAGGTATGTACATCCCACGCGGTGAATCCCAGAAAGATCATTTCCGTAGGTATGTACATCCCACACGGTGAATCCTAGAAAAACATTTCCGTAGGTATGTATATCACACACAGTCAATCCAAGGAATACGTTTCCTTTCTTATGTACATCCCACGCAGTCAATCCAGGGAAAACATTTCTTTTTGTATGTATATCACACACAGTCAATCCAAGGAATAAGTTTCCGTTCTTATGTACAACCCACGCAGTCAATCCAAGGAAAACGTTTCCGTTCGTATGTACATCCCACACATTTTTATGCGTAGGCTCGTGTGTGAAAGGTGTAACTATCACACACGCTCTGCCTTGGTTAATTATTTGTATCAACTACATCACACACGATTTGATGAAGAAAACTATGTGGCATTGGGCTATCCATCACAAGTGCATTTACTGCTAGAACCGTTTGCAAAGTTCCATGACACATTTAGCAGATTTGTTAGTTTAAAATTAATAATTCCAGTATTACGCAAATTCACATTTCATATCGAACAACTGTTTGCCAATTTCATATCATGAACATAAATATATTATAACATCATAGTAGGATAGCTACATGAAAACAACACAGTACAACATATAGCTAGTCCAACTTCATAAGAACAATATTAGAACAATATATTCATTTCCCTAATTGAGATCATCCAGGCTCGTCTTATCCACCTCTACTTTCAGTTCAGTAAGAACCTGTTTTGCACGGGCCAACTGGGAAAGTGCCTCCTCCTTCGCCAACACCATCTTAGCAAAGTCTGATTTAAAAAAATATGAGTTCATTCTCTACCATCCACTTTTTACCCCGCATCTTCAAATATTCTTAAGCGTTGAAAATAGTTTCTCTAAGTCTACGTCTGTTGTCTTCCTCATACATGCTCCAGAGCTTCGCTAGGCACATCTTCAAAAACTGTGGCCACTCTTGATCAACCCATTCCAAGTAAGAACACTTCCGTTCATCCTATAATATTTAAAACTAGATCAGTAACTATTGTAGGGGAAATGGGTTTATAGCAACATAAAAAATCACCAATGCTTATTTTGAAAAACTGAAGAAACATGTTAATTATGGCATATCTTCTCAAAAAGATAAATGTGCAAATGAATTAATTGCTACTGAGACAACAACCAAATTCTGGAACATCAGAAGCAATAATTAACTACAACGATGCTACAAGTTCTTACTCATGTACAATAAATAACAAATTGAACATTTTTTATGAGGAAGGTAAATATAACTGCATCAACATAGCGACAATGTTTGGATGACAGCAAATTGATACTAACAGGTGTGTACATGCACAAATTTAGTAACATAGAACTAATAGCACTAAGGCCGTCCATTATGTATGCCAAAACTGGTGTAAAGACAACTGCTGCTACATCTCGCACCGGTGCCCTGCACTGGCGAGCCGATGCAACGAAAAAAAATCAGGGACCCGAACTCTAGAGCACATATTTGATCTGATGCCCAGTTCCTTTGTGCCATAAAGATTTATTATTTTATTGCTTGGTTGCTCGGATGTGTGGACCAAAGTTGGCTGCACAAACTGCTGAAGCGATGCCAAATTATTTTCTAATGGCACCGCTGATGAGATGGCAATAATTTAACATACCAGGTACAAACTATGACACTATCTTAGGATGTGTTTGGTTGAAGGTGTGGTATGAATGGGTTGGGACCGTGACAGTGTTTGAATCACATCTAACAAATGGTTTGTAACAACGAAAGAGGGTCTAACCTTCTCTGCACATGCCAGAAACTTCCTCCCACTATCCACAGATTCAAATGCAACTAGCTTCACGCATGGAGATTGATGGTGACAACGAGCAAATAGATCTTCAGCCATCCCGCTCCATTCGTTACAACTGATGGTCCTAGGGAGCTACAATAGGAAGAAATGACTCAAATCGACCGTCGTGTAAAAATCCTTCATTCCAAGTCATAGCCCGAGAGAGAAGAGAGGCATACCCGGGTGGTGAAGGAGTCGTCGCCGTAAGAGGAACCGCTGGAGAGGTCTTTGAAGAAGACCATGGCGACCCCGGCGGTAGGATGCGAGACGACGCGAGCGAGGAAGCGGCTATAGCTTAGGAAGGAAGGAAGGAAGGAAGGAGGAAACAGGGGAAATGTGACTTGTGGTTAGGGAGAAAAGGGGGTGGGGAAGGGGGGAGGGGGCGGGGGTAGATATTTTGGCGGTAGGCCAAATTTTGCAAATATGGAGGGAAACTTTGCGTCGGTGCCACCGGACCGTTCACTTTGAACGGTTGTGTTTATCGCAAACGATTCTTATGCTTTACGCGCATGGGATGAGTTTGATAATTCAAATTTTGGTGGAAATTTCCCTGGGTACGTCATTGCATAACTAAACATCGCTTGCTAATTATGGCACACAAAAGAGCGTACAACAGACATACCACACTTACTGAATCGAGCAATTTTAGTAATTAAACAGAGCCAGTTGTCCTAAACATTGCTCTAACAAAAGACCAGCATTAAAAACAAAGCCTAAGTACGCATAATTTTAACATATCCTCCGCCGAGACGGCCTATGCATCGCCGGTGTGAGATGAGACGTCGATGACTTGTCCTAGCGACATGCCGTCGTTGCTGGACTTCGCGTCCCCCTGCTGAAGTCGACCGCATCCTCATCCTCGTCCTCGTCCTCATCCTCAGCACCACCCTCAAGGTTGTAGTACTCGTAGTAGTGGTTGCGCCAGAGCTCGCGTTGGTACTCCACCGCTGATTCCTTGACGGACAGAATCTTCTCTACCTCGACCTCGGCCACGTGCAACTCCTCCTCCCGGCGCTCCTCGATCTTCGCTGCCTCCTGCATCTCTAGCTCTCGCTCGGCGACCTCATGAGGAAGCTGTTGGGAACGTAGCATGCAATTTCAAAAACATTCCTACGCTCACGCAAGATCTATCTAGGAGATGCATAGCAACGAGATGGGGAGAGTATGTCTACGTACCCTCGTAGACCGAAATCGGATGTGTTATGTTAACGCGGTTGATGTAGTCAAACATCTGGACGATCCAACTGATCCAAGTATCGAACGTACGGCACCTCCGTGTTCAGCACACATTCAACACGATGGCATCCCACGAGCTCTTGATCCAGCAGATGCTCGAGGGGTAGTTCCGTCAGCACGACGGCGTGGCGACGGTGTTGGTGATGTGATCAGTGCAGGGCTTCGCCTAAGCACCACGACTAGATGATCTGAAGTGTAATCTTTGGAGGGGGGGCACCGCACATGGCTAAGAGAAACTGGTGTGTTGTAGGGTGCCCCTGCCCCCGTATATAAAGGAGGAGAGGGGGAGGCCAGCCGGGCCCTATAGGGCGCGCCAAGAGAGAGGAGTCCTACTAGGACTCCAAGTCCTAGTAGGATTCTACTTGGTGGAAGGGGGAAGAAGGAAGGGAGAGGAAAGGGGGCCCGCGCCCCCTCCCCTAGTCCTATTCGGACTCCCCATGGGGGGGGGGCGCCACCTCTTCGTGGCCTGCCCTCTCTCCCCTAAGGCCCATGTTAGCCCATTACTTCCCTGGGGGGTTCCGGTAACCCCTCCGGCACTCCGTTTTTACCAGGTACCTCTCGGAACTCTTCCGGTGTCAGAATAACTTAGTCCAATATATCATTCTTTATGTCTAGACCATTTTGAGACTCCTCATGATGTCCGTGATCTCATTCGAGACTCCGAACAAACTTCGGTGACCAAAAACTCATAACTCATAATACAAATCATCATCGGACGTGAAGCGTGCGGACCCTACGGTTCGAGAACTATGTAGACATGACCGAGACATATCTCCGGTCAATAACCAATAGCGGACCTGGATGCTCATATTGTCTCCTACATATTCTACGAAGATCTTTATTGGTCAAACCGCATAACAACATACGTTGTTCCCTTTGTCATCGGTATGTTACTTGCCCAAGATTCGATCGTCGGTATCTTCATACTAGTTCAATCTCGTTACCGGCAAGTCTATTTACTCGTATCGTAATACATCATCTCGTGACTAACTCATTAGTCATTTGCTTGCAAGGCTTATTACGATGTGTATTACCGAGAGGGCCCAGAGATACCTCTCCGATGCTCGGAGTGACAAATCCTATTCTCAATCTATGCCAACTCAACAAATTCCTTCGGAGACACCTATAGAGAATCTTTGTAATCACCCAGTTACGTTGTGATGTTTGATAGCACAGAAGGTGTTCCTCCAGTATTCGGGAGTTGCATAATCTCATAGTCAGAGGAACATGTATAAGTCATGAAGAAAGCAATAGCAATAAAACTAAACGATCATAGTGCTAAGCTAACGGATGGGTCATGTCCATCATATCATTCTCCTAATGATGTGATCCTGTTCATCAAATGACAACACATGTCTATTGTTAGGAAACTTAACCATCTTTGATTAACGAGCTAGTCTAGTAGAGGCATACTAGGGACACTCCATTTCGTCTATGTATTCACACATGTATCAAGTTTCTGGTCAATACAATTCTAACATGAATAAAGACATTTATCATGATGTATAAGGAAATATAAATAACAACTTTATTATTGCCTCTAGGGCATATTTCCTGCAGTCTCCCACTTGCACTAAAGTCAATAATCTATATTACATAGTAATGATTCTAACACCCATGGAGTCTTGGTGCTGATCATGTTTTGCTCATGGAAGAGGTTAGTCAACGGGTCTGTGACATTTAGATCCGTATGTATTTTGCAAATATCTATGTCTCCCTCCTTGACTTGATCGCGGATGGAGTTAAAGCGTCTCTTGATGTGCTTGGTCTACTTGTGAAACCTGCATTCCTTCGCTAAGGCTATTGCTCCAGTGTTGTCACAAAAGATTTTTATTGGAACCGATGCACTAGGTATTACTCCTAGATCGGATATGAACTCCTTCCGGACTCCTTCATTTGCTGCTTCCGAAGCAGCTATGTACTCCGCTTCACACGTATATCCCTCCACGACGCTCTTCTTGGAACTGCAACAACTGACAGCTCCACCATTCAACAAAATTACGTATCCGGTTTGTGACATAGAGTTATCCGAATCAGTGTCAAAGCTTGCATTGACGTAACCGTTTACGACGAGCTCTTTGTCACCTCCATATACGAGAAACATATCCTTCGTCCTTTTCAGGTATTTCAGGATGTTCTTGACCATTGTCTAGTGATCCACTCCTAGATTACTTTGGTACCTCCCTGCTAGACTTATAGCAAGGCACACATCAGGTCTGGTACACAACATTCCATGCATGATAGAACTTATGGCTGAAGCATAGGGAATGACTTTCATTTTCTTTCTATCTTCTGCAGTGGTCGGGCATTGAGTCTGACTCAACTTCACACCTTGTAACACATGTAAAAACCCTTTCTTTGACTGATCCATTTTGAACTTCTTCAAAACTTTATCAAGGTATGTGCTTTGTGAAAGTCCAATTAAGTGTCTTGATCGGTCTCTATAGATCTTGATGCCTAATATATAAGTAGCTTCACCGAGGTATTTCATTGAAAAATTCTTATTCAAGTATCCTTTTATGCTATCCAGAAATTTTACATCATTTCTAATCAACAACATGTCATCCACATATATTATCATAAATTTTACAGAGCTCCCACTCACTTTCTTGTAAATAAAGGTTTCTTCAAAAGTCTGTATAAATGGATCGCTGGAGCTTGCACATTTTGTTAGCACCTTTAGGATCGACAAAACCTTCTGGTTGCATCATATACAACTCTTCTTTGAGATATCCATTAAGGAATGCAGTTTTGACATCCATTTTCCAGATTTCATAATCATAAAATGTGGCAATTTCTAACATGATTCGGACAAATTTAACCATCACTACTGGTGAGAAGGTCTCATCGTAGTCAACTCCTTGAACTTGTTGAAAATCTTTCGCAACAAGTCGAGCTTTGTAGACAGTAACATTACCATTGGCGTCAGTCTTCTTCTTAACGGTCCATTTATTTTCAATGGCTTGCCGATCATCAGGCAAGTCAACCAAAGTCCACACTTTGTTCTCATACATGGATCCCATCTCAGATTTCATGGCCTCAAGCCATTTTGTGGAATCTAGGCTCATCATCGCTTCCTCATAGTTCATAGGTTCGTCATGGTCTGGTAACATGACTTCTAGAACAGGATTACCATACCACTCTAGTGCGGAACGCACTCTGGTTGACCTACAAGGTTTTGTAGTAACTTGATCTGAAGTTTCATGATCATCATCATTAGCTTCCTCACTAATTGGTGTAGGAATCACTAGAACTGATTTCTATGATGAACTACTTTTCAATTTGGGAAAAGGTACAATTACCTCATCAAGTTCTACTTTCCTCCCACTCACTTCTTTCGAGAGAAACTCCTTCTCTAGAAAAGATCCATTCTTAGCAATGAATATATTGACTTCGGATCTGTGATAGAAGGTGTACCCAATAGTTTCTTTTAGGTATCCTATGAAGACACATTTCTACGATTTGGGTTCGAGCTTATCAGGTTGAAGATTTTTCACATAAGCATTGCAGCCCCAAACTTTAAGAAATGACAACTTGGGTTTCTTGCCAAACCACGGTTCATAAGGTGTCGTCTCAACAGATTTAGATAGTGCCCTATTTAACGTGAATGCATCTATCTCTAAAGCATAACCCCAAAACTATAGTGGTAAATCGGTAAGAGACATCATAGATTGCACCATATCTAATAAACTACGGTTACGACGTTCGGACACACCATTACACTGTGGTGTTCCAGGTGGTGTGAGTTGCGAAACTATTCCACATTGTTTCGAATGAAGACCAAACTCGTAACTCAAATATTGCTGCATCTCCCTTTCCTCTTCGAGGGTATACACCGCAAACTCGAGAAGTAGCAAGAATAATTTCTAGCACCATTGCCGGGGAGGCTTACGCAAAAGTCATATACCAAGTACCTATCACAAACCCTTATCCTTCGCATTACATTTTTGCCTCTTGTTTTCCTCTCCCCCACTTCACCCTTGCCGTTTCATTCACCCTTCTTCTGCCGTGTGTTTATCGTCCGCTTGTCTCTTGTTTTCTTGTGTGCTATGTGCCCTCAACTAGCTAGCATCTTCGCTTGCTAAAGTATGGATCCTCATCCACTTGCTAATCTCTTTAAGAGATCCCATTATGTTGAACCTATTGCTAGTGAGCTGCGTGCACTAGATTATCTTTATGAGGTTTTACTCAAAATTTATGAATCTGAAAATTGTGAGGAATTGTTAAAAGAAAAAGTGAATCATGTTAGCTCCTTAAATAAAAAGCATGATTACAATTATGTTACTATAAATTCTATTGATGTCAATTGTGCTAATAATATGCAAAACCCTAAGCTTGGGGATGCTAGTTTTGCTATGTCTACTACTTGTTACAATGATCATGATTGGGGTGATTCTTCTTTTGATCTTGAAAATTTATTTGAACCCCATGATGAATATGAGATTGATAATAATGCTTGCAATAATATTGAAAGTGGGTTTGGAGAGGTCATGACTTTAGTTAATATTGATCCCACTATTTTGGAAGAGTGTCAACTTTATATGCATGTGGATCGTGTTGAGAATATGTTTTGTGATTGATATATTGTTGAATTTGCTTATGATCCTACATACAATTATTACAAGAGAGGGAAATATGGTTGTAGAAATTTCCATGTTACTAAATTACCTCTCGTTATGTTGAGATTGGTATTATTTCTCTCTCCTTCCTTGCATATGCTAGATCTTGCTTGTCTTAGTAATTTGTTTTCCTATAAGATGCATATGCATAGGAAGTATGTTAGACTTAGATGTGTTTGTCACATGTCTTATGATGCTCTCTTTGTGCTTCAATCCTTGTCTTTCATGTGAGCATCATTGAAATATCGTGCCTAGCTAAAGGCGTAAAACGATAGCGCTTGTTGGGAGGCAGCCCAATTTTATATTTTTTGTTTTTGCATCTGTTTAGGAATAAATATTGAATCTAGATTCTATTTATATGTGGTTTTGTGTTTTGTTTACTGTTTGTGCCAAGTAGAACCTTTTGGAAGACTTGTGTGAAGTTTATATGATCTTGCTGTGAAAAACAGAATCGTTAGCGCTCGCTAGAATGGTCACTAGATTTTACTGGAGCATGCTATTTAGTTGATTCTTTTTGCATATGATTAACATATCCTCACATTTACCAATTTAGTTTAATTTTTTTGGAGTTACAGAAGTATGCGAAAACTGCATATTACTACAGACTGTTCTGTTTTTGACAGATTCTGTTTTTCGTGTGTTGTTTGCTTATTTCAATGCATCTATGAGTAGTATTGGGAAGTATGAACCATAGGGAAGTTGGAATAAAGTAGGTTTAACACCAATATAAACAAATAATAAATTCTTTGCAGTACCTTTCAGTAGTGGTTTGCTTTCTTATACTAACGAAGCTCACGAGATTTTTTGTGTATGTTTTGTGTTGTGAAGTTTTCAAGTTTTGAGTATTGCTTTGATGGACTATGGAACAAAAAGTGGCGAGAGCCTAAGCTTGGGGATTCCCAAGGCACCCCAAGGTAAAATTCAAGGACAACCAAAAGCCTAAGCTTGGGGATGCCCCGGGAAGGCATCCCCTCTTTCGTCTTCATCCATCGGTAACTATACTCGGAGCTATATTTTTATTCACCACATGATATGTGTTTTAATTGGAGCGTATTTTATAATTTGAGTCTTTGCTTGTTAGTTTGCCACAATTATCCTTGCTGGACACACCTATTTGAGACAGTTAAATATGGCCTAGGAATTGATAGAACACTCTATGTGCTTCACTTTTATCTTTTGAGTTGAATAGTTTTTGCTCTAGTGCTTCACTTATATCTTTTAGAGAACGGTGGTGATAATATTTTGAAGAAATTGTTGAACTCTCATGCTTCACTTATATCCATTTAAGAGTCTATTAAAACAGCATAGTAATGTGCTTAGGCTATAAAACTAGTCTTCACATGATAGACATCCAATATCATTGTAGTAAAAACTTTCACACTAAGTGCATTGAATAGGATGAGAAGTTGGATACTTGATAATTGTTTTGAGATATGAGGATAGTGATATTAGAGTCATGCTAGTGGAGTTATTATGAAATTGAGAAATTCTTGTGTTAAGATTAGTGATTCCCGTAGCATGCACGTATGGTGGACCGCTATGTGACGAAGTTAGAGCATGAGGTATTTGTAAAGTGTCAACGTTTGTGTGGAGGTCGGGGGCGTGCGATGGTTAACTCCTACCAACCTCCCCCTAGGAGCATGCGTTGATTGCTTTGTTTTGATGACTCGTAGATTTTTGCAATAAGTATATGAGTTCTTTATGACTAATGTTGAGTCCATGGATTATACACACTCTCACCCTTCCACCATTGCTAGCCTCTCTTGTATCGCGCAACTTTCGCCGGTACCATACACCCACTTATATCCTTCCTCAAAATAGCCACCATATATATTCCTCAAAACAGCCACCATACCTACCTATCATGGCATTTCCATAGCCAGTATATTTCCATGCAACTTTCCACCGTTCCGTCCATATGACATGCTTCATATTGTCATATTGCCATGCATGATCATGTAGTTGACATCGTATTTGTGGCAAAGCCACCTTGCATAATTTTTCATACATGTCACTCTTGATTCATTGCACATCCCGGTACACCATCGGAGCCATTCATATAGAGTCATACTTGTTCTAGTTTCGAGTTGTAATATCGAGTTGTAATTCAATGAAAGTGTGATGATCATCATGATTAGAGCATTGTCCCATGTGAGGAAAGGCTAAATCAATAAAGCCCCTCAAAAAAATAAAAAAAAATAAAGGCCAAAGAAAAAAAAGGCCCAAAAAAAGGGACAATTGCTACTATCTTTTTCCATAGTTGTGCTTCAAAGTAGCACCATGTTCTTCATGATAGAGAGTCTCATGTTTAGTCACTTTCATATACTAGTGGGAATTTTCATTATAGAACTTGGCTTGTATATTCCAACGATGGACTTCCTCAAATGCCCTAGGTCTTCATGAGCAAGCAAGTTGGATGCACACCCACTAGTTTCTTTTGTTGAGCTTTCATTCATATTTAGCTCTAGTGCATCCGTTGCATGGCAATCCCTACTCACTCACATTGAGATATACTAATGGGCATCTCCATAGCCTGTTGATACACCTAGTCGATGTGAGACTATCTTCCTCTTTTTTGTCTTCTCCACAACCACCTCTATTTCACCCATAGTGCTATATCCATGGCTCACGCTCATATATTGCGTGAAAGTTGAAAGGTTTGAAAGAATAGAGTATGAAAACAAGTGCTTGGCTGAAATCGGGGTTGTGCATGATATGAATATTTTGTGTGATGAAGAGGGAGCATAGCCAGACTATATGATTTTGTAGGGATAACTTTCTTTAGCCATAGTATTTTGAGAAGACATGATTGCTTTGTTAGTATGCTTGAAGTATTATTATTTCTTATGTCAATATATACTTATGTCTTGAATCTTTCATATCTGAACATTCATGCCACAATTAAGAGAATTACATTGAAAAACTATGTTGGTTAGCATTCCACATCAAAAAATTCAATTTTTATCATTTGCCTACTCGAGGAGGAGCAGGAATTAAGCTTGGGGATGCTTGATACGTCTCCAACGTATCTATAATTTTTGATTGTTCCATGCTATTATTTATGATGTTTTGGACGTTTAATGGGCTTTTTTACACACTTTTATATTATTTTTGGGACTAACCTACTAACCCAAAGGCCCAGTCCAGATTGCTGTTTTTTTTTGCCTATTTCAGAGTTTTACAGAAAAGGAATATCAAACGGAGTCCAAACGGAATGAAACCTTCGGGAGAGATATTTTTGAAGAAAAATACGCACGGGAGGCTTGACAACCACGGAGTAGGGCACACGTGGCGCCCACGAGGGTGGGGGCGCCCCCCTATAGGGCGCGCCCCTTCCTCGTGGGACCCACGTCTGGCCCTCGGTGCCCTCCTTCCTCCTATATATACCTACATACCCCGAAACTATCAGAACAACAGAGAAAACCCTAGTTCCACTTCCGCAACCTTCTATTTCCATGAGATCCCATCTTGGGGCCTGTTCCGGAGCTCCGCCGGAGGGGGGGATCTTCCACGGAGTGCTTCTACATCATCATCATCGCCTCACCATGAGTAGTGAGTAGTTTACCACAGACCTTCGGGTCCATAGCTAGTATCTAGATGGCTTCTTCTCTCTCTTTGGATCTCAATACAAAGTTCTCCTTAGTCTTCGAGGAGATCTATTCGATGTAATATCTTTTTGCGGTGTGTTTGTCGAGATCTGATGAATTGTGGGTTTATGATCAAGATTATCTATGAGAAATATTTGGTTCTTTTCTGAACTCTTTATGTATGATTATAATATCCTTGCAAGTCTCTTCGAATTATTAGTTTGGTTTGGCCTACTAGATCTATACTTCTTGCAATGGGAGAAGTGCTTGGCTTTGGGTTCAGTCTTGCGGTGTCCTTTCCTAGTGACTGTATGGGCAGCAAGGCACGTATTGTTTTGTTGCCATCGAGGATAAAAAGATGGGGTTTACATCACTACATTTGAGTTTATCCCTCTACGTCATGTCATCTTGCTTAAGGCGTTACTCTGTTCTTATGATTTTAATACACTAGATGCATGCTGGATAGCGGTCGATGTCTGGAGTAATAGTAGTAGATGCAGAATTGTTCCGGTCTACTTGTCTCGGACGTGATGCCTATATATAATGATCATGCCTAGATAGTCTCATAATTATTCGCTTTTCTATCAATTGCTCGACATTAATTTGTTTACCCGCCGAAGAATATCGCTATCATGAGAGAATCCACTAGAGAACACTATGGCCCCCGGGTCTATTCTCAACATATCAATCTACAGTCTACTTTACTTTTCCGCTTTTACTTTCTGTTCTTATAACCAAAAATACCAAAAATATCAAACTATCATCTCTATCAGATCTCACTTTTGTAAGTGACCGTAAAGGGATTGACAACCCCTTATCACGTTGGCTGCGAAGTTCTTATTTGTTTGTGCAGGTGCGAGGGACTCGCGCGTGGTCTCCTACTGGATTGATACCTTGGTTCTCAAAAACTGAGGGAAATACTTATGCTACTGTGCTGCATCTCCCTTTCCTCTTCGAGGGAATACAACACAAGCTTGAGAAGTAGCAAGCCTCAACACTCATTGGACTGCATACATCAGTATGTATTGTTTCCAATAAGTCAGTTCCTCGCTCCATTGTTCTGGAGAATGGAGTCTTTGTCATCTTGCCCGTGAGGCATGGTTTGCAAGCACCAACTGATTAATAATCAAGTGATTACAAAAGCCCATCAGTAGGAGTTTCTTCATGCGCTTTAGACCAATATGACCTAAACGGAAGTGCCACAAATAAGTTGCACTATCATTATAACTTTGCATCTTTTGGCTTCAATATTATGAGTATGTGTATCACTACGATCGAGATTCAACAAAAATAGACCACTCGTCTTGGGTGCATGACCATAAAAGATATTACTCATATAAATGGAATAACCATACCGTCTCGCAACAAACAAGATCCAGATATAATGTTCATGCTCAACGCTGGCACCAAATAAAAATTATTTAGGTCTAAAACTAATCCCGAAGGTAGAGGTAGAGGTAGCGTGCCGACGGCGATCACATCGACTTTGGAATCATTTCCCACGCACATCGTCACCTCATCCTTAGCCAATCTTTGTTTAATCCGTAGCCCCTATTTCGTGTTACAAATATGAGCAACCGAACCAGTATCAAATACCCAGGCACTACTACGAGCATTAGTAAGGTACACATCAATAACGTGTATATCAAATATACCTTTGTTCACTTTGCCAGCCTTCTTATCCGCCAAATACTTGGGGCAGTTCCACTTCCAGTGACCAGACCCTTTGTAGTAGAACCACTCAGTTTCAGGCTTGGCTCCAAACTTGGGTTTCTTCCCGGGAGTAGCTACTGGCTTGCTATTCTTCTTGAAGTTCCCCTTCTTTCCCTTTCCCTTTTTCTTGAAACTAGTGGTCTTGTTAACCATCAACACTTGAGCTTCTTTCTTGATTTCTACCTCCGCAGCTTTGAGCATAGCGAAGAGCTCGGGAATTGTCTATTACATCCCTTGCATATTATAGTTCATCATGAAGCCTTTATAGCTTGGTGGCAGTGATCGAAGAACTCTGTCAATAACACTATCATCATCAACTTTGGCTCCAAGTTGAGTCATGTGGTTGTGGTACCCAGACATTCTGAGTATGTGTTCACTAATAGAACTATTCTCTTCCATCTTGCAGCTATAGAACTTGTTGGAGACTTCATATCTCTCAACTCGGGCATTAGCTTGAAATATAAACTTCGGCTTTTGGAACACCTCATATGCTTCGTGGCGTTCAAACGCTTTTGAAGTCCTGGTTCCAAGCCGTAAAGCATGGCACACTGACTTATCGGGTAGTAATCAAATCGATCCTGTCAAACGTTCATAACGTATGCATCAGCTCCTGCAGTAGGTCCATCACCTAGTAGTGCATCAAGGACATAATTCTTCTGTGCAGCAATGAGGATAATCCTCAAGTTACGGACCCAGTCCATGTAGTTGCTACCATCATCTTTCAACTCAGCTTTCTCTAGGAACACATTAAAATTGAAGGGAACGGTAGCACGGGCCATTGATCTACAACAACATAGATATGCAAAAACTATCAGGACTAAGTTCATGATAAATTAAAGTTCAATTAATCATATTACTAAATAACTCCCACTTAGATTGGCATCCCTCAAGTCACCTAAATGATCACATGATCCAAATCAAGTAAACCATGTCCGATCATCACGTGAGATGGAGTACTTTTCGGTCTCCAGTGTTCCGAGGCCATGTCTGTACATGCTAGGCTCGTCAAGTTTAACCCGAGTATTCTGCATGTGCAAAACTGTCTTACACCCATTGTATGCGAACGTAGAGCTTATCACACCCGATCATTATGTGGTGCCTCGGCACGATGAACTGTCGCAACGGTGCATACTCAGGGAGAACACTTGTACCTTCAAATTTTGTAAGGGATCATCTTATAATGCTACCGCCGTACTAAGCAAAATAAGATGCATAAAAAGATAAACATCACATGCAATCAAAATATGTGACATTTTAAGGCCATCATCATCTTGTGCTTTTGATCTGGATCTCCAAATCATCATCATGATTTGCATCGTCACCGGCTTGACACCATGATCTTCATCGTAGCGTCATGGTCGTCTCGCCAACTATTGCTTCTACTACTATCGCTAACTCATAGTGATAAAGTAAAGCAATTACGTGACATTCGCAATTCATACAATAAAGAGACAACCATAAGTCTCCTGCCGGTTGCTGATAATTTACAAAACATGATCATCTCATAGAATATCGTATAACTCATAACATTTTGACCATATCACATCACAACATGCCCTGCAAAAACAAGTTAGACGTCCTCTAATTTGTTGTTGCAAGTTTTACGTGGCTGCTACGGGCTTCTAGCAAGAACCGTTCTTACCTACCCATCAAAACCACAATGATTTTTCGTCAAGTTTGTTGTTTTAACCTTCAACAAGGACCGGCCGCAGTCACACTTGATTCAACTAAAGTTGGAGAAATAGACACCTGCCAGCCACCTATGTGCAAAGCACGTCAGTAGAACCAGTCTCATGAACGCGGTCATGTAATGTCGGTCCGGGCCGCTTCATCCAACAATACGCTGAATCAAAGTAAGACGTTGGTGGTAAGCAGTATGACTATTATCGCCCACAACTCTTTGTGTTCTACTCGTGCATATCATCTACGCATAGACCTGGCTCTTGATGCCACTATTGGGAACGTAGCATGCAATTTCAAAAAAAATCCTACGCTCACGCAAGATCTATCTAGGAGATGCATAGAAACGAGACGAGGAGAGTATTTCTACGTACCCTCGTAGACCGAAAGCGGAAGCGTTATGTTAACGCGGTTGATGTGGTCGAATGTCTTCACGATCCAACCGATCCCGGTACCGAACGTACGACACCTCCGTGTTTAGCACACGTTCAACACAATGACATCCCACGAGCTCTTGATCCAGCAGATGCTTGAGGGAGAGTTCCGCCAGCAAGATGGCATGGCGACGGTATTGGTGATGTGATTCGCGCAGGGCTTCGCCTAAGAACCATGACTAGATGATCTGAGGTGTAATCTGTGGAGGGGGAACCACACATGGCTAAGAGAAACTTGTGTGTTCTAAGGTGCCCCCTGCCCCCGTATATAAAGGAGGAGAGGGGGAGGCCGCCTGGCCCCAATAGGGCGCGCCAAGAGAGAGGAGTCCTACTAGGACTCCAAGTCCTAGTGGGATTCCACTTGGTGGAAGGGGGAAGAAGGAAGGGGGAGGGAGAGGGAGAGGAAAGGGGGGTCGCGCCACCTCCCCTAGTCCTATTCAGACTATCCATGGGGGGGGGGGCGCCACCTCCTCGTGGAATGCTCTCTCTCTCCCCTAAGGCCCATGTTGGCCCATTACTTCCCCGGGGGGTTCCGGTAACCCCTCCGGCACTCCTTTTTACCCGGTACCTCCCGGAACTTTTCCGGTGTCTGAATAACATAGTCCAATATATGATTCTTTATGTCTCAACCATTTTGAGACTCCTCGTCATGTCTGTGATCTTATCCGGGACTCCGAACAAACTTCAGTCACCAAAAACTCATAACTCATAATACAAATCGTCATCGAAAGTTAAGCATGCAGACCCTACGAGTTCGAGAACTATGTAGACATGACCGAGACATATCTCCGATCAATAACCAATAGAGGAACCTGGATGCTCATATTGGCTCCTACATATTCTACGTAGATCTTTATCGGTCAAACCGCATAACAACATACGTTGTTCCCTTTGTCATCGGTATGTTACTTGCCTGAGATTCGATCGTCGGTATATACATACCTAGTTCAATCTTTTTACCGGCAAGTCTCTTTACTCGTATTGTAATACAACATCTCGTGACTAACTCATTAGTCATTTGCTTGCAAGGCTTATTATGATGTGTATTATCGAGAGGTACAAGAGATACCTCTCCGACGCTCAGAGTGAAAAATCCTATCCTCGATCTATGCCAACTCAACAAATACCTTCGGAGACACCTCTAGAGCATATTTATAATCACCCAGTTACGTTGTGACATTTGATAGCACACAAGGTGTTCCTCTGGTACTCAGGAGTTGCATAATCTCATAGTCAGAGGAACATGTTTAAGTCATGAAGAAATCAATAGCAATAAAACAAAACGATCATAGTGCTAAGCTAACGGATGGGTCATGTCCATCACATCATTCTCCTAATGATGTGATCCCGTTCATCAAATGACAACACATGTCTATGGTTTGGAAACTTGACCTACTTTGATTAACGAGCTAGTCTAGTAGAGGCGTACTAGGGACACTCTGTTTCGTCTATGTATTCACACATGTATCAAGTTTCCAGTCAATACAATTCTAGAATGAATAAAAGACATTTATCATGATGTATAAGGAAATATAAATAACAACTTTATTATTGCCTCTAGGGCATATTTCCTTCAGAAGCAGGTGCTCCATGGCCACCACTGCCTTTTCGGACGTGGGTTGCATGCTGGAGTCCGAGGTGGCCTAGAATATCTTGGCATGTGCATCCTCGATCTTGGCGTGGATGGCCTCGACCCGGGCCAGGGCGACATCGGCGGCATGGACGACATCTCAAGCGCTCTCGGCGTTTGCAGCCATCGTCGCAGCAGGAGCTGCAGCCGTCTTGACTGCTGCAACTGCCCCATCGGCCGTCGCAGACGCCCTCTCGTCGGAAGCGTCCGTGCTCAATGCGGATGCACCGGCACTCTCATCGTAGGTGGCCGCGCTCGGGGGGGGGGGGCATCGTATGGGCCTTCACGAAGAGTTTCCAGGGTGTCATCTTTGTAAGAAGGGGGTGCAGGAATAGGGATCGGGATTCATGGATTCGAGGGTTGCCAGCACTGGAGCAGATGAGCCGGCAAAGCTTAAGGAGGGTGACTTAAATAGACCCAGATATTTTCATCGCAAACAGTTCTAAGAAAACAACTTTGTGTGATGTTGTAGATATTTTTTCTTAGCCGTGAAAGATGAATTTGGAGTAAAGTGGCAACGGATGGTGTTTTAAATGTACGAGAAATTTTGTAGTACTAATACAACTATCATGTCAAATTTTGGAAAACTTCAGGGGTCATTTGACCTTTTAAGACATTTAAGTGATTTTCTAGCCATTTAATGACCGTAATTGAAATTTGAACTACATGTACATGCAACAGCTAACCATAATGGTTTGAAAAGTCATATTTTGTGTACTTGTGTGCGATTTAATTCCATTTGCAGTAAATTGGAAGGAATTTTCAAACATATTGGTCTAACGACTATGACACAATAAATCATGGAGTGCCATGGCATTTAAATTCCAAAAAAATTAAAATATATCAGAAACACAGGAAACCTTGTTTGATGTAATGTCATGCCACCAAGATGATGTGGTAAAAAATTTGGTATGTGTGACGAAAGTTTGGACACACACCCCTCACAAATCGGAGCAACTCACTAGAAGGCTCGTGGTTCCGAGAGGGAACAATGCATGTTTGATGACGAACGGGAGATAGTTTCCTCTTACCGCCTTCAAATTTTTTCTACGTGTAACGTGCACTAATACAACTGTCATGTGAAAATTTGGAAAATTTCAGGGGTCATTTGACCTTTTGAAGACATTTAAGTGATTTTAAAGCTATTTAATGACCGTAATTCAAATTTGAACTACATCTACATGCAATAGCTAACCACAACGATTTGAAAAATCATATTTGTGTGCTTGTGTGCAAGTTAATTCCATGTGAAGTAAATTAGGGGGCATTTTCAAACATATTTGTCTCACGACATGGACACATGCATATGTATGCATGGAGTGCCATGGCATTTAAATTCCAAAAAGTTAAAAAAAATCAGAAACACATGAAACCTTACTTGGTGTAATGTCATGCCACCAACATGATGTGGTAAAAAAATTGGCATGTTTGACGAAAGTTTGGACAAACACCCCTCACAAACCGGAGCAAGTCACTAGAAGGCTCGTGGTTCTGAGAGGGAATAATGCATCTTTGATGACGAATGGGAGATAGCTTCCTCTTACTGCCTTCATTTTTTTTCTAGGTTTAACGTGCACTACTACAACTGTAATGTGAAAATTTGGAAAATTCTAGGGGTCATTTGACCTTTTAAAGACATTAAGTGATTTTCCAGCCATTTAATGACCGTAATTCAAATTTGAACTACATCTACATGCAACGCCTAACCATAACGGTTTGAAAAGTCATATTTGTGTACTTGTGTGTGAGTTAATTCCATGTGCAGTAAATTAGAAGGAATTTTCAAACATATTGGTCTCACGACATGGACACGTGCATATGTATGCATGGAGTGACATGGCATTTAAATTCCAAAAAAATAAAAAATGATCAGAAACACATGAAACCTTGCTTGATGTAATGTCATGCCACCAAGTTGATGTGGTAAAAAAATTGGCATGTTTGATGAAAGTTTGGACACACACCCCTCACAAATCGGAGCAACTCACTAGAAGGCTCGTGGTTCCGAGAGTGGACAAATGCATGTTTGATGACGAACGGGAGATAGCTTCCTCTTATGGCCTTCAATTTTTTTCTACGTGTAATGTGCACTACTACAACTGTAATGTGAAATTTTGGAAAATTCTAGGGGTCACTTGACCTTTTATTGACATTTAAATGATTTTCTAGCCATTTAATGACCGTAATTCAAATTTGAACTAAATCTACATGCAACGCTTAACCATAATTGTTTGAAAAATCATATTTTTGTACTTGTGTGCGAGTTAATTCCATGTGCAGTAAATTAGAAGGAATTTTCAAACATATTGGTCTCATGACATGGCCACATGCATATGTATGCATGGAGTGGCATGGCATTTTAATTCCAAAAAATAAAAAATGGTCAGAAAAACATGAAACCTTGCTTTATGTAATGTCATGTCACCAAGATGATGTGGTAAAAAAATTGGCATGTGTGACGGAAGTTTGGACACACACCCCTCACAAACTGGAGCAACTCACTAGAAGGCTCGTGGTTCAGACGATGTAAATATCTGGTGTTCAAAAAAGAAAATTTAAAGATCTGGCAAGACAACCGGCCCCCACACGATTGGCACTATATCTCGCAGCTCGAGGTTTGGTAGGTGAGTGGCGGGGATCATTAATCAGACACAGTTCTGTATTGGAAACTGTCAGCTATTATGTTCACACGCGGATTTTGCTGCGGGAATCGTGTGTAATTCAAACTACCGTACTCGTAAATTCCGGAGACTAGTGTGTGTACTGTCCCCGTCGATCTAGATTCTGGCTGCCAATAAATACTACCTTGCTCACGTCATCCCGCCTGCATTCTCATCTACATCCTCCCCTCGCTCGCCCTCTCTCTCTCTCTCTCTCTCTCTCTCTCTCAAATCTCTGCCATGGCTCCACCGGTCTGCCCACGCGCCGACGAGGAGTCACTGCCCCCCGAGGACGCTCACTCGAATAGCAGCGGCGAGGACCCCTACGCGCCACCGGATGAGGTTGCGCCGGACCCCCCAACTTTGGATTGGTTTTGGGGCCAGTACAATCTTTGTGTGTGGAAGTCGCTGCCGCCGACTGAGAAAGCCAAGCAAGCGGCGTTCAAAAAGGAGATGGCGGAGGAGGAAGCCAGGTACCAGGCGGCCTGTGAAGCCCGTGATGCTGCCTGGAAAAAGGAGGCAGAGGAGCTTTGGGGGCGGGCGCGTTGTCGTGCGGAGGAGGTGTACAAAGACAGGTACTTCGCGAGGAAGGTCATAGGCGTTGGGCGCCTCGTCCCTGTGTGGAGGTGGGCCAATAAGCTCCAGCGTGTCACCGGTGAGGAGCTCCGGTGGACTCCCAACGAAATGGCAAGATCGTTCGCGCGCATCCGCCAGCAAGAGGCAGATCGGTACGTCAAGCATTGTGAGGCGGAGGACTGCCTCCGCACTGGGAAGACACCGCGCACCAGGGAGCTGCTGGCGAGGGGCTGCCGGAATACTGGCCCCAGGAGGGATTATTAGTTTTAGTATTGTTCGTTTCCAATTTTATGCATTGTACCTAGTAGTTAAGTATCATCACATATATATATATATTCTATGATGAACTAATGAAAAATTAAATATATATATATATATATATTATGAATTCAATTTTCTATCTGTTTTTGTATACTAATTTGAATCTAGCTGTTATCATCCACATATACAGAATGGAAAGCGTATATACACACATTAAAACAGAACATATAACAACGGAAAACAAAGTACACACATTGAAACAGAGGAATAAACAGAGCAATACTATGATTGTTGTGAATACATAGCAATCCACGTCGAAACGACTCAACAAAATAAAACGCATCCATGAGACCATGACCAGCAGCCCTTGCCTACAGTAGTTCTTGGCTCTGCCTGAACTCATGCAGGCGTTCGTCCAAGCAGTCGGCACGCTCGTGGTACATCTAGAGCGAGATCTCGAGCTCCAAGTTGGCTATTTCATCGGAGATCACCATCTCGAGGATGCGACGGCCATGTTCCTCTACTACGCCCATGTGGACACCTGGGCCAAGGAGGCGGTCGAGCCTATGGACCAACGCATTGGCATCCAACGGGCCGCGGACAAGGTGAATGGCGCCACCCGTGAGAACAGCGCGCCGTGCGTCTAGTGCAAGTACGTCGCGGCCGGCCTCTGGTGCAAGTACAGTGCTGAGGGCCTCTGCCCACTCCTGGCGAGGAGTGGGGGTACTTACGAGATGTGTACCCAGCTGCGACGCCGTGTCGACAGCAGGCAAGCGTCGATGGATCCGCTCTTGCTGTGCGGCTCTATGGCGCTCCAATGGTCTTGCCGTGCGGCGAGCCACAACCTGTCGACGTGGACGCACCTAGCTTGATCTGGGGAATGCCATCGATCATGTTGTGCAGCGAGCTGCAGCCTATCGGCGCTGACATGCCTATCTTGATCCGTGATGCTCAAGCGCCATGCGCCAAAGGTCTGCTCAACCCTGGCGATGACGCGCATCATGGCGTCATCCATCGCGTTGCCGAGGAGCGCCTTGGCCTCAATGGGTCGTGGTGTGTAATGCCCAGGATGAGACTATACCTCCTACGTGTCGAGGCACGACTTAAAGGTATAAGCCCATCCTAGAATGATCTCAAGTTTGGTATCTTTGCACGACTCATGTAAAAGAGGGATTAAATTGCAAAAGGAGATAGTTGGCTTACACTCGCCACTTCACACAATACATTACATAAGCAAGACATCATTCAAAACATCACAACCCGACTACGGGCGAAGATCCAAAAGAAAGATACCAAAACAACATAAAGCCACAGGTCAGGATCGAATCGTAGTAGAAACCACTACTGATCGTCGAAACGTCACAAGCAAAGGCCACAATCTTCATTGAGCTCCCAGTGAAGAACTGATCCAACTCCTGCATCAAACTCGGCTGAACCTGCATCTGGTGTGGTGAAGTAACTGTGAGCCACAGAGGACTCAGCAATCCCGTTCCCGGGTAACAAGACTATTTAAGCCTTGGGTGTGGATAAGGCTGAAGAGAAGAATAAGAGGTGAAGGAAAAACAAGAGTCTGCAGCAGCAACTAGCACTAACTTACGTAAAAGAGAGCGAGAAGAGAAGTGCCTCGGTCGAGAGATGATCACGAAGTGATCCTAGCTAAAGCCGGTCAAACATAACCCCACCGTGTTCAACTCCCGAATCCCTATTCGGAAATTGACAGTCACGGTACACACGCTGGTAGTGTATTGGAAACATTGTGTCAAGTTATCTACAACCGGATATTAACAAGCTCCCATCTGCCACATAACCGCGGGCACGGCTTTCGAAAGTTCAAACCCTGCAGGGGTGTTCCAACTTGACCCATTACAAGCCCACGATCCGCGGAGTCGCAACTCCAAAGGTGGGAAGACCCGAGTATTCTCGGAATCCCGTGCTCAAGTTAAACCGAACTAAGGTAAGGCTAATCCAGCAAATCCTCCCGGCGTGTCACACCCTGATAGGTAGCCGCGCGTATCTAGTCTCAGGACACGACCGGATGGGCGATGCTACAGGTTTTTAGCAGACCTTGAGTTTCCTCGAGGTGGCCCTGCAGGACCCCCGTTTCGGACCAACACTCATGTGGAGCACTGGCCCGGGGTTGTTGAATTAAAATAAAAGAGGGTTTGCAAGACCCTTATGCAAGTTTTATTAGTTATGAGGCAAATAGTACCAAATGTTGGGACTTGCTGGAAAAGACTTAGCACTTAGCGGTTTATCAAGGGGGTCCCATACACCCCAACCGTGTTAGGAACGCATAATCAAGGAACATAACACCGGTTTATACGGTTCCTAACGGCATGAGTGGAACAAATCACCAAGCAAAAGGCTTAGCCTTCCACCCTTGCCAGTATATAGATGATTTCATTTTAAGCATTTATATAGTGTGATATAACCCAACCAAACTTCAACATGAAGCAAGCATCTTCAATCTTCACCTGCAACTAGCAATGCTATAAGAAGGGCTGAGCGAGGCGTACTTAGCCAAACAACGGTTTGCATAGGTAGGGTAGTTAGACAGGGTCATGGTTACAATAGGAGGCTGACAGGAAAACATGGGCATCGAGGCAAAACTATAGAGCGATAATCTAGCAATAGGCAAAGATAGTAATGTTATCGGGGTTCGGTCATCTTGCCTGGGATTCCACAAGGGAGAAGAACGGATCCATGAAGTAGACGGAGCAACAAAGACGAGAGAATCCTCACAACTCCGGAACGAAACCGAAGCTAACAAGAGAAGAAACCGGAAAGAAAGAAACAACACGGTAAACACACAAGCTTACACATGGCATACGATGCACATCCAAGTATGGTGCATGTCCGGTTTAAATATGCATGGCATGGCAAAGTGCACAAATAACACTACAAGTTAAGTGGAGCTCAATATGCAACGAGTTGCATATTGACGAAACACCACATTTAATTATTTAGTTGACTCACGTTTATTTACAAAACAAGATTAAATGTTTGTTAACATGGCAAGAGGTGAAGCATAATAAAACTACACTATTTAGGCATTTTAAATGAGGCCGGAAAAAAATAACAACAAATTCCGGAAAATCCCCATGAGCATGTTTAGTAATTATAAGCAAACAACAATTAAACATTTTAGTGTTGTTAACATGATGCGGATGACATGATCAAGTTTATGCAATTTAGTTAAAAATTAACATGAAGAGATGTGAAGAACTTGTCACCGTGGTGGAAGGAAAAGGTGCCACGGCAACGATCCGAAAATGATGCAACGCAACATCTCGGTTCCGGTAACTCGTTGAGAGTCCGATGCAAAAGAAGAATCGACGTGAGCAAGTCGAACAAGATGAAAGTGGGTTGATCCCGTCACCGGGTTCCCGCGGGTCGGCGACAAGGCAACCGAGGAACGTGACAAAAGGTCGAAACGGGCACGAAGCACACACGGGAGACATTTCATACAACACAACATAACATCTCACGGGTCATCGGCTCGGCGGTTATACCTTCGAAACACTTGTTTCGGGGAGGTTCGAGATCGTAGAGGAAGGAGTCGTTCTTGCGGGTCGTAGAGGAAGTAGTGGTTCACGTTTCCGAAGAGGAAGTAGTTGTTCACGTAGAGGGAAGTAGTTGTACTCGTCGTCTTCGGCGAGGTTAGTGGTACACGGCGACGGTAGTCGTTCACGGAGCTCGTTTTCCCGTAGAGGTACACGGGGCGCCGGTAGGGGTACTTGGGTCTCTGAGTAGTCGTGGTACTTGGCGCTTCCGGCGATGGTAGTGGAAGTAGTGGTACTTGTCGACGAGGTACTTGACGATTCCGGTGACGTCGGTAGACATCCGTGCGTAGAGGTACTTGTTCGGGCTGCCATCGTAACTCGTTGTAGATGTACATGTACAACCTGGCCGAAAAGAAAACAGCAGCAAACACAGCACAAACACGAGCACGGCACGGTCACGGTCACGGCAAGGAGGAGCGGTAGAGGCTGCACGGGACGAGGCAGAGGTGCGGCAGCTCCTGGTCGAGGAGGGCGCGGTGGTCGGTGCTGCTGGAGGCCACGGGCCTTGCTGGTCGAGGGAGCCGCGCGGAGGCGCTGCCGCCTGACGAGGAGGACGGGGCCGCGGCGTCGCGGTACTGGAGGGGACGAGAGATGCAGCCTTGGCGGGGTCGCTGCAGCCTGGCGAAGCGGGGGCTCGGGAGGAGGACGCGCGAAGGCAAGGGAGGTCGCAGGCGGGGCGCTCTGGCTGGCGAGGCCCAGAGGCGAGGCAAGGCCACGGCGAGCCAGAGGGCCGGAGGGAGGCGCGGACGAGGGACGAGCCGTGCTGGGGCGTCGCGAAGGAGAGAGATGGTCGGGCATCCTGGCGGCGCAGGGAAACGAGGGAGAGGGAGAGATGCGAGATGGGGTCGCTGCGGCAGGGTTTAGGCCCGGTTGGGCCACGGGAATGGGCCGGCCTGGCTGGGAAGGGAGGAGATGGGCTAGGAGGCCGCAGCTGGGAAGCAGTTGGGCCAAAAGGAGAAGGAGGTGTTGGGCCTAGGCTGCTCTACTTACTGCTGCTGAATCTTTAGCAGAAGAAAAAAAATAAAAGAGAAGGACGAAAGGAAAATAAAAGGGGGGGTTAGGGAAAAAAAATAGCACAAGGGACTAATTTTCTCGGGCATCATAAAAAGAGCAAAGTCCGAGAAAATAGAAAAGGCATGAACGAGAAATATAATTCAAACATATTTGAATTAATCAAATGGGTTTGAACTAAGACTTGAATATAGAAGTGTCCAAAAATGTTCGAATTTTCGGAGGAACCTCGATAAATAGGAAAATAATTATAGGGAGGGTTTTTGACGGTGAAACTTGAATCAAAAGATGTCTGGAGAATAAATGCAAGTGTGTTGGGTTATTCCGAAGCAAATGGAATATTTTAATATAGCTCCCTATATATTGAGAGACTTTTATAAGTTATAAAGAGAAGACATCCTTCCCTCGATTTAAATGGACCGAAGGCCCACACGATTTATTTAAGTTGAGATGCAAAGATAAAAATGACATGATGCATGATGACATGATGCGATGCAAGAATAAAACACAAGCACAAAAGAAAACACACGGGCAACCCGGAACATCTGGAATCTCTGGAATCTTCTGGAATCTTCTGGGACGTCGGTCTTCGGGCGTCACAACTCTCCCACACTAACAGAGGATCTCGACCCGAGATCCTAGAGATATCACCGGGTAAAAACGAAAAGGAGGAGGTAAAACAAAGTTGCTTCTTTGACAGACGAGTGAAACCAAAGAACCTGAGAGGTTGACCAAAAGAAAGAAGAAAACAACAGAGATGAACGAAGTTGTGAGCACTCCGTTAGAAACGGGGAACAAGGAACATAATGAGAACCTTGTAGGTTGAAAGATATGAAACAAGAGCTCACGGATGACGAAAGAATATGAAACTGCAAGGTTACAACCAAGGAATAAGAATGACAGAATTTGGACAGCACTCCGTCTGAAAATGGAAGGAATTGAACAAGAACTTGCCAAGTTGGGATGATACTTGATGAAAACAACAACACACAGCCTCTGAAACAATTAAAAGAATGGCATACGGGATAAGAAGGATTCAGACAGCACTCCGGTTGAAAAGAGAGTCAAAACTTGATGAGATGAGAGAAATAGAATGAAGAATACAACGCTCCGGTTAAAAGACAAGCAAGGAAGACTATGATCTTGATAAAAAACGAGATGATGGGACGAAGAGAGCAATATCACCAAGCCTCTGGAATTAAAGAATAGAATATAGATCAATGAAAGAAATGAATGGAGAAGAAAAATGACAACTTCTCCCATGAATGAATATGAAAAACATCCTTACGAAGAAGGGCTGAACGGAGTTGATTGAAAAATCAACAACGAAAAGAATAAGCTTGATGTGGGCTTATGGAAAACATCTCAAGATTAAGAGGTGACAATTCTGCCACTAACTTAAATAATTGATTTGATTGAGATCAACAAGGAGATGAAAAACTTATCTCACCGGAATGAAAAATGAAGAACTTGGGTCATTTATAAGCACCATAATAGCAACAATTCTTAAGGAAAGCTTTTAGGAGAAATACAACCAAAGATTACTCCAACGAATAATTGAATGGTTGGAAGATCTCCTGAACAAGGAAAATGATGGGTTTAAATATCTCATTCTTGAAACTCGTGAATCATAAAACATGAAGGAATTGTCAAGAATGACATAACACCACCTCAAAAGATAAGGTAGAAAGAATTGCAATTGTAAAGCATGATGAAGAATGCTTGAGCTCCACCAAGAATCTTGATGAAGGCTTCGAGGATGAATTAAAATATGATGAACCACCCTGAAGAACTCCGGTAATGAAAGCATGAGAAGTGAAAGATGAAAAGAATAAGATTCAAGGCCTGCGATGAATTAGATGGAGCTTTGAAATGATATAATTGAAATAACTTGAATCTCCGGAAAACAAGATGAACAACTTAGAACCGAGAATATGATATGATGAACAAGCTCCAGACAAAAGAATTAAATCACCTTGAAGGAATAAGAATAAGAATTATGTCATGCATAACCTTCACCAATTTAAATTGATGACAACCAAAAGGATTTGGCATACTACTTATTCTCGTTGCAAAGAATTAAAGAGAGATCTCGCACAAGCTTGGATAAATCTTCAACAAAGCACCGGTAGGATTGTGAAAAGAATGAGTGAATTAATACGATAACAAAGGAAGGGTAAACTTGAACGAACCACCGTAAAATTTGGCGACGAACGAAGAGACATCAATGAAGAATAGTTGGAGGTCGACGTTGAAAACTGAGAACGAAGAAATATTCTGAAATGATGGCCTTCGGAGGATCACAAAGAAAATAATTCGTGAAATGCTCTGAAGGGGCATGAAAACAATTCCCACAATCGAAAACAATTATGAGGATGGCATGAAGCTAGAACCACAACTCATCAAGAGAACGGGCCAAAATTTAAGAGAAACTCTTCTCCGATCTTGAAATGTTGAGAGTGAAGACGAGAAATGCCATAAGAATTGTTGAGCACTCCGGACAAATGACAAGAGGAAGGTGGAGCTAAAGATGGAAATAATTGAAAACAAGCTTGGAGAAGGCATGTGACTGATGGAAATCATTCTTACGTCACACTTTAAGGAGAATTTGAGTATAACTCCAGAAAATAGAAGAGTCAGGTAAGATCCTGGGAAAAGACCTGTGGGTTAGGGCCCACTCAAAAGAAATCTCCGTTGAAAAAGATTGCTTGCGAGATATAGCACCGGTTGAATTAAATGGCTTGGATAAGATGACAAAGCTCAAAAATAGTTTGAACGGATTAAGAATGGAATTATGAATCTTCTGAGATATCTTGAACACTCCGGATATGAATAGCAAGAGGAGAATGATTAATTGGTGCACCGGAATAAGAAAGCATTGTGAAATGAGGAAAAGGATAAGATCAACACCGAAATCTTGAATTACATCCACCGGCAGAATTATGAGAAAAAAAATGATGAACTTGAAGCTCTTGAGCATCTTCACGATAAATCACCGGATAAGAACATTGAAGGAAAAGAATGAAGAAATATCACATGAATAAAATGGATATTTCATTTGAGAATTTCTTGCTCCGAGAAGAAGAAGGGTGGGAGGGTGGGGAAAACAAAGACAACTTGGGATGAATGAAACAGACAAATCGTCAGATTTCTCAACGGCGTCCGTATGGAATAACTTGAAGAGAAGGCACACCGGTTGGAAAGAATTTAAAATGACCATCTCGATGGTCCAGAGGAATTAGCACTCCCATAGAAATATGAGAACACCGATTAATAAGGTATGGAATCAACATTTGACATCGAAGCAACTCGAATACCAGAATCAAAACAAAACAAAGGATAGATATGCAACATGATCTTCACAATATCTTTCGAACAGAGACTTGAACGAATGAGTTCCGCAGGTACATCAACTAGTCGAGAAGCCACTTGGAGAACAAAAGATAAATAAAAAGGAACAAGGATCAGATAGAACAAATACAAGATAGAAGCTTCGTTCGACATCTTCGTGCTGAAAGCTCATGGAACGTGTTACAAAAGGGTTTTGTCATCCCCGGATCAGCATAGCCAAGGACCCTTTAAGATGCAACTCCCGATCAGAACAAGTCCATAAAACCACTTCACTCAATGTAGAACCCCGAACTTCATATCGTGCATCCGTTGGAAGAATGCCTAGAACTACTAGATGAACCCACCTATAGATTTCCGAAAGTTTCCAGTTATGCAATCAGGTGTTGGGAATACACGGGAAGCACCGCGCAATCAACTCTAAACCTACATCCAGGTGTATCCATCCTTCAACACATAACCAGTCTTTCTCGGAAACTGTTTACCTCGAACCTTCGAAATGCATCCACTATACAAGCTATGGCAATAATCTCGAGCTACCTCCCCAGTACTGGGTGATGTCGGGGTTATCTTGCCACTAACCGCATAGGAGAGATTTTCGATGTCGGCCGTCTTAAGTATTCTAGTACTGCCGTGATGGATTTGTGACGACAACACCTCGGAGCTCAACTCCCCGGGACACTGCCACAACCCCTAATGACAGGAGGCATCGAGAACAATGTTCTCGTCACAAAGACATCGAAACAATCCAAACAATACTCGCGAGATCCTAAAAAAAAATTTGGTGCAATTTTTGAAAGTAGAAGAGGCAAGAGTAGTCGTCAGGAGTCCTCACCAGAATGAAAAGAGATGAGAAGCAAACAGAAATCCTACACTCCGATATATATAGGACTCAAAATGTTTTCAAGTGTGTGCCTAGACTCAACCATCAACGATTCGATCAATCAGTGGGGGCTTCTAGGTCGGAGAAGGCTCTGATACCAACTTGTAATGCCCAGGATGGGACTATACCTCCTACGTGTCGAGGCACGACTTAAAGGTATAAGCCCATCCTAGAATGATCTCAAGTTTGGTATCTTTGCACGACTCATGTAAAAGAGGGATTAAATTGCAAAAGGAGATAGTTGGCTTACACTCGCCACTTCACACAATACATTACATAAGCAAGACATCATTCAAAACATCACAACCCGACTACGGGCGAAGATCCAAAAGAAAAATACCAAAACAACATAAAGCCATAGGTCAGGATCGAATCCTAGTAGAAACCACTACTGATCGTCGAAACGTCACAAGCAAAGGCCACAATCTTCATTGAGCTCCCAGTGAAGAACTGATCCAACTCCTGCATCAAACTCGGCTGAACCTGCATCTGGTGTGGTGAAGTAACTGTGAGCCACAGAGGACTCAACAATCCCGTTCCCGGGTAACAAGACTATTTAAGCCTTGGGTGTGGATAAGGCTGAAGAGAAGAATAAGAGGTGAAGGAAAAACAAGAGTCTGCAGCAGCAACTAGCACTAACTTACGTAAAAGAGAGCGAGAAGAGAAGTGCCTCGGTCGAGAGATGATCACGAAGTGATCCTAGCTAAAGCCGGTCAAACATAACCCCACCGTGTTCAACTCCCGAATCCCTATTCGGAAATTGACAGTCACGGTACACACGCTTGTAGTGTATTGGAAACATTGTGTCAAGTTATCTACAACCGGATATTAACAAGCTCCCATCTGCCACATAACCGCGGGCACGGCTTTCGAAAGTTCAAACCCTGCAGGGGTGTTCCAACTTGACCCATTACAAGCCCACGATCCGCGGAGTCGCAACTCCAAAGGTGGGAAGACCCGAGTATTCTCGGAATCCCGTGCTCAAGTTAAACCGAACTAAGGTAAGGCTAATCCAGCAAATCCTCCCGGCGTGTCGACACCCTGATAGGTAGCCACGCGTATCTAGTCTCAGGACACGACCGGAAGGGCGATGCTACAGGTTTTTACCAGACCTTGAGTTTCCTCGAGGTGGCCCTGCAGGACCCCCGTTTCGGACCAACACTCATGTGGAGCACTGGCCCGAGGTTGTTGAATTAAAATAAAAGAGGGTTTGCAAGACCCTTATGCAAGTTTTATTAGTTATTAGGCGAATAGTACCAAATGTTGGGACTTGCTGGAAAAGACTTAGCACTTAGCGGTTTATCAAGGGGGTCCCATACACCCCAACCGTGTTAGGAACGCATAATCAAGGAACATAACACCGGTTTATACGGTTCCTAACGGCATGAGTGGAACAAATCACCAAGCAAAAGGCTTAGCCTTCCACCCTTGCCAGTATATAGATGATTTCATTTTAAGCATTTATATAGTGTGATATAACCCAACCAAACTTCAACATGAAGCAAGCATCTTCAATCTTCACCTGCAACTAGCAATGCTATAAGAAGGGCTGAGCGAGGCGTACTTAGCCAAACAACGGTTTGCATAGGTAGGGTAGTTAGACAGGGTCATGGTTACAATAGGAGGCTGACAGGAAAACATGGGCATCGAGGCAAAACTATAGAGCGATACTCTAGCAATAGGCAAAGATAGTAATGTTATCGGGGTTCGGTCATCTTGCCTGGGATTCCACAAGGGAGAAGAACGGATCCATGAAGTAGACGGAGCAACAAAGACGAGAGAATCCTCACAACTCCGGAACGAAACCGAAGCTAACAAGAGAAGCAACCGGAAGGAAAGAAACAACACGGTAAACACACAAGCTTACACATGGCATACGATGCACATCCAAGTATGGTGCATGTCCGGTTTAAATATGCATGGCATGGCAAAGTGCACAAACAACACTACAAGTTAAGTGGAGCTCAATATGCAACGAGTTGCATATTGACGAAACACCACATTTAATTATTTAGTTGACTCCCGTTTAGTTACAAAACAAGATTAAATGTTTGTTAACATGGCAAGAGGTGAAGCATAATAAAACTACACTATTTAGGCATTTTAAATGAGGCCGGAAAAAAATAACAACAAATTCCGGAAAATCCCCATGAGCATGTTTAGTAATTATAAGCAAACAACAATTAAACATTTTAGTGTTGTTAACATGATGCGGATGACATGATCAAGTTTATGCAATTTAGTTAAACATTAACATGAAGAGATGTGAAGCACTTGTCACCGTGGTGGAAGGAAAAGGTGCCACGGCAACGATCCGAAAATGATGCAACGCAACATCTCGGTTCCGGTAACTCGTTGAGAGTCCGGTGCAAAAGAAGAATCGATGTGAGCAAGTCAAACAAGATGAAAGTGGGTTGATCCCGTCACCGGGTTCCCACGGGTCGGCGACAAGGCAACCGAGGAACGTGACAAAAGGTCGAAACGGGCACGAAGCACACACGGGAGACATTTCATACAACACAACATAACATCTCACGGGTCATCGGCTCGGCGGTTATACCTTTGAAACACTTGTTTCGGGGCGGTTCGAGATCGTAGAGGTAGGAGTCGTTCTTGCGGGTCGTAGAGGAAGTAGTGGTTCACGTTTCCGAAGAGGAAGTAGTTGTTCATGTAGAGGGAAGTAGTTGTACTCGCGGTCTTCGGCGAGGTTAGTGGTACACGGCGACGGTAGTCGTTCACGGAGCTCGTTTTCCCGTAGAGGTACACGGGGCGACGGTAGGGGTACTTGGGGTCTCCGAGTAGTCGTGGTACTTGGCGCTTCCGGCGACGGTAGTGGAAGTAGTGGTACTTGTCGACGAGGTACTTGTCGATTCCGGTAACGTCGGTAGACATCCGTGCGTAGAGGTACTTGTTCGGGCTGCCATCGTAACTCGTTGTAGATGTACATGTACAACCTGGCCGAAAAGAAAACAGCAGCAAACACAGCACAAACACGAGCACGGCACGGTCACGGTCACGGCAAGGAGGAGCGGTAGAGGTTGCACGGGACGAGGCAGAGGTGCGGTAGCTCCTGGTCGAGGAGGGCGCGGGGCTCGGTGCTGCTGGAGGCCACGGGCCTTGCTGGTCGAGGGAGCCGCGCGGAGGCGCTGCCGCCTGACGAGGAGGACGGGGCCGCGGCGTCGCGGTACTGGAGGGGACGAGAGATGCAGCCTTGGCGGGGCGCTGTAGCCTGGCGAAGCGGGGGCTCGGGAGGAGGACGCGCGAAGGCAAGGGAGGTCGCAGGCGGGGCGCTCTGGCCGGCGAGGCCCAGAGGCGAGGCAAGGCCACGGCGAGCCAGAGGGCCGGAGGGAGGCGCGGACGAGGGACGAGCCGTGCTGGGGCGTCGCGAGGGAGAGAGATGGTCGGGCGTCCTGGCGACGCAGGGAAACGAGGGAGAGGGAGAGATGCGAGATGGGGTCGCTGCGGTAGGGTTTAGGCGCGGTTGGGCCACGGGAATGGGCCGGCCTGGCTGGGAAGGGAGGAGATGGGCCAGGAGGCCGCAGCTGGGAAGCAGTTGGGCCAAAAGGAGAAGGAGGTGTTGGGCCTAGGCTGCTCTACTTACTGCTGCTGAATCTTTAGCAGAAGAAAATAAAAATAAAAGAGAAGGACGAAAGGAAAATAAAAGGGGGGGTTAGGGAAAAAAATAGCACAAGGGACTAATTTTCTCGGGCATCATAAAAAGAGCAAAGTCCGAGAAAATAGAAAAGGCATGAACGAGAAATATAATTCAAACATATTTGAATTAATCAAATGGGTTTGAACTAAGGCTTGAATATAGAAGTGTCCAAAAATGTTCGAATTTTCGGAGGAACCTCGATAAATAGGAAAATAATTATAGGGAGGGTTTTTGACGGTGAAACATGAATCAAAAGATGTCTGGAGAATAAATGCAAGTGTGTTGGGTTATTCCGAAGCAAATGGAATATTTTAATATAGCTCCCTAAATATTGAGAGACTTTTATAAGTTATAAAGAGAAGACATCCTTCCCTCGATTTAAATGGACCGAAGGCCCACACGATTTATTTAAGTTGAGATGCAAAGATAAAAATGACATGATGCATGATGACATGATGCGATGCAAGAATAAAACACAAGCACAAAAGAAAACACACGGGCAACCCGGAACATCTGGAATCTCTGGAATCTTCTGGAATGTTCTGGGACGTCGGTCTTCGGGCGTCACATGGTGCCTGCTCGTTTTCCTCATCGACGAGGTTGATGGCAGTGGCGGCGCCTTGGTGGGTTGTCATGCTTGGAAAAGGTGGATGTGCTATAGACTGCTCTTGTCGCCTCCGTCCGTTGCGCGCGGCCTAGGTTTATGCGTAATGGGTGGCGGTAAACAGGTGAGGAAATGGCGGGAAACGCTGGCGTGTTCATAAAATGCCATCAATTAATGGAAGCTTAGCATAGAAGGAACATTGGGCTAGCACAAGAAGTCGATGATGATCAGATGAACATGGACCACACTAGGGAACCCATCGGTGATGAATTCATCAATCGCAAATGATTGAATTCTAGCCAGCGTTTGCCCACAACACATACGGCTTATTCCATGACAAACAGGTCGGATGGATCAACTGTATGCCACATATCACACATTGTCAAAAAGTAATGCGGTAGACCTTCTTTAACATGTGTTAAAAAAAACAAGGACCTCGAGGTTAAATTATCTCATGGGATGGGTCGTGTCAGTCATTCAATTAGACAAATACGACCCATCCTATCGGTTAATTTAACATCAACACAACTTCCCATCCAGTCACCCATCTGATGGCTGCTCCAACCTGAGCACACTTAACTTGTGAGTTCTCTTACATGAGCTACTGGTGGAACAGCCAGTCCTTGATGATATAGGATGCCTCTTCGCATATGAAAGCACAAGTGCTCCGTGGGTGATTTTGGTAATTAATGAAAACATATCCCTTGTTGGACTAATATTTCCATCTAGTAAATTTCAGATGAGTTCAACAGTGGAGTGGTAGGACAAGAGGATGTGGAACCTTTTCAAGCTGTCAAGGACAAGAGGATGTGGAACCCCTTTCAAGAAGCAAATGAAAAAGATTGGCAAAAGCTCAAGACTCTACATTTTCGTTTTAGTGATCCAAGATCATATTGAGTCTATAGGAAAGCCAATACTATTAAGAGGGGATGAGGTGTTTCTTGATGATCTGGTTGCTCAAGTGCCTGGTAATATGCTCCAAAACGCTCGGCCACTTTCTCATTTCCACATATGTCCCAAACCCAAAAGTCAAACTCGGCCCCACCGATTTGATCTACCCGGCACCACCGAGTTCACATGACATAGCCACTGCCAAAACCCTAATCTGTTCAGTCTCATCGATAGGGATCTCGGTCTCATCGAGATGGGAATGTAAATTCTCTGTTTCCTATTTGCAACAATTCGGTCTAACCGAGATGTGAGAATCGGTCTCACCGAGTTAGAATTGCAAACTCTCTGTTACCTCTTCGTAATGTTTCGGTCTCACCGAGATGAGCGAATCGGTCCCACCGAGTTTGCCTGGCCAAGTCTCGTTTTGCCTATTACCAGAATCAGTCTCACCGAGTTTGTGTAATCGGTCAAACCGAGTTGAGGTTTTGCCCTAACCTTAACTTATCAGTCTCACTGAGTTGATAGTATCGGTCCCACTGAGATGTCTAGTTTTCACATTTTGAACCGCTTCGGTCTGACCGAGTTCTTCTATTCGGTGTGACCGAGTCTGGTCAACTGTGTGTAACGACTAGATTTTGTGTGGAGGATATATAGACCCCTCCACCCCCTCTCCAACAGAGAGAGAGCCATTAGAACATGCCTAGACTTCCACTATTCATTTTCTGAGAGAGAACCACCTGCTCATGTGTTGAGACCATGATATTCCAATCCTACCATATGAATCTTGATCTCTAGACTTCCCCAAGTTGCTTTCTACTCAAATCTTCTTTCCATCATATCCAAATATGTGTGAGAGAGAGTTGAGTGTTGGGGAGACTATCACTTGAAGCACAAGAGCAAGGATTTCATCATCAACACACCATCTTTTACCTTTTGGAGAGTGGTGTCTCCTAGATTGGTTGGGTGTCACTTGGGAGCCTCCTTTAAGATTGTGGAGTTGAGCCGAGGAGTTTGTAAGGGCAAGGAGATCACGTACTTCGTGAAGATCTACCCTAGTGAGGCAAGTCCTTCGTGGGCGATGGCCATGGTGGGATAGACAAGGTTGCTTCTTCGTTGACCCTTTGTGGGTGGAGCCCTTCGTGGACTCATGCAACCTTTACCCTTCGTGGGTTAATGTCTCCATCAACGTGGATGTACGATAGCACCACCTATCGAAACCACGCCAAAAACATCCGTGTCTCCAATTGCGTTTGCACACTCCAATTCCATCCCTTTACTTTCTTACAACTTGCATGCTTTAATTTCCGCTTCTCATATACTGTTGCCATGCTTGCTTGAAATGTATTGTGAATTTTTGAAATTGTGCTAAAAAACTCCCCCTCAACTTAAAGAATCAAAAAACTGCTACTTTTCTTGTTGAGTCTCTAACCCCCCCCCCCTCTACACACCTCTTCTTCGATCCTCTCAATTGGTATCAGAGCATTGGTCTCCATTGCTTTGGTTTAATCACCATTGGAGGAAGATGGATGAGTCTACGATTGGGAGTATTACACGTAGAGTGCCTATGCTTGATGGAGAATTTTATAAGGAATGGAAAAAATGACATGCTTGAGATCTTCAATGGATATCATTTGAACAAGTATATTCTTAGTACTTATGTGCCCCCCATTGACCCTTCAAATCCTACTACCAATGAACATATTGACATAATTCGCAATCTTAGAACTGTTGATCTTATTACTAGAGGATTGCCTAGAAATTTGCTTGTGTGTTTACCTACTTTCAAATGTGCTTACACCATATGGAAATTCCTTGAGGAACAATTTTCGGACTACTCTTTGAAAAATCTAGATGTGATCCTTCAAAAGTACATTGCTTTAAATAAGATGAACACTAGTGATCCCAAATTTGATGAATGTTTATTTGAGCTTTGTGACCTTATGCCTGCCAAAGGGGATGCGGGAATCATTAGTAATATCATCTCGGAAGTCATTAGAGTTCATAAAGATGAACATTTTGATGATCACATAACTAATGAATCACTCTCTCTAGGTGTTGATCAATCACAAGACGATGTAGAATATGGTTATTGTGATAGGGATGATGATAGTGACTTTGACCTTGATGAACAAATGAGACATTTTGGTCTTATGGCTAATCTTCATGGTTACGCAGCCGGAGGATAGGAATGGGTGCTTGATAGTGGATGCACGGATCATATGACCGGATATAAGGACATGTTTGATGAGCTTGCTAGAAATGATGGTCCACGAAAGTATGTTACCTATGGTGACAACTCTAAGGGTAAAGTTGTTGGACTTGGTAAGGTGGCCATATCCAACGATAGCTCTATGAAGAATGTCATGCTTGTAGAATCTCTTGGCTATAATATTCTTTCCGTGTCTAGATTAGCTGCTTTTGGTTTGAATGTGCTATTCACTCATGTTGATTGCCAAGTCTTTCATAGAGATAATCACAATATGGTCTTTACCGGCATTCGTAGAGGTGATCTATACATTGTTGACTTTACTAAGAAAGCCCAACCTCGCACTTGTTTCATTGCTAAATCTTCTAAAGGTTGGTTGTGGCATAGAAGGTTAGGTCATGTCGACATGACAAATCTTGATAAGCTTATTAAAGGTGATCATATCCTTGGTGTTAAAGATCTTATATTTGACAAGGATAGACTTTGTAGTGCTTGTCAAGCAGGAAAACAAGTTGGAGGAAGTCATCCCGTGAAGAACATCATGACTACGAGAAGACCGCTTGAGCTTCTTCACATGGATCTTATTGTTCCCAGTGCTTACAAGAGTATCGATTGTAACTCTTTTGGATTGGTCATTGTTGATGATTTTTCAAGATTTACATGGGTGTTCTTTCTAGATGATAAATAGTCGGTCCAAAAGATCTTCAAAAACTTCGCTAGGAAGGCCCAGAACCAAATTGAAGTGAAGATCAAGAAGGTTCGGAGCGACAACGGAACGGAGTTCAAGAACGCAAATGTTGATACCTTTCTTGACAAAGAAGGGATTTCACATGAGTTCTAGGCTACGTACACACCTCAACAAAATGGAGTTGTTGAGAGGAAGAACGTACACTCATCAAAATGGCGAGAATGATGCTTGATGAGTACAAGACGCCAACACACTTTTGGGCAGAAGCGGTTGAGACAACTTGTCATGCTACAAATCGACTATATCTTCACAAACTTGTCGGCAAGACAGCATACGAGCTTGTCACCGATAACAAACCCCAAGTTGGATACTTTCGAGTATTTGGCTCAAAGTGTTACATTCTCGACAAGCATCGTCGTTCGATTTTTTCCCCTAAATCTCATGAAGGTTTTCTACTTGGTTATGGCTCAAACTCTCACACTTACTGTGTATACAACAATTTCACCTGAAAGGTTGAAGAGACGGTAGATGTGAAGTTTGATGAATCTACCGGCTCGCTAGTAGAGCAACTTCCAATTGATGTAGGAGACAAAGAACCTTCGGAGGCAATACAAGACTTGTCTATTGGCAAGATTCGCCCAACGGAGGTGAAGGAGAATACTTCATCCATTCAAGTGGAAGCCTCATCTTCACATCAAGGTGAACCACAAGTTGACTTGGAGGCATCCACAAGTGGGACACACCAAGATGGAGGAAACGAGGAAGTGCTTCAAGGTGAACCTCATCAACTTCCTTCTCCACCTCTACAAGGGGACAACAACACCAACAAAAATGAAGAAGGACAAGAAGAAGAAGAAGAAGATGAAGATTTTCCACCCCGCCCCAAGCAAAAGCTCTCATGAGTTAGAGAAAGAATTACTAGAGATCACCCCGTAGAGCAAATCTATGATGGTATCCAAACCAGGAGAATCACTCGCTCTAAATCTCACTTAGCTAACTTTTGTGAACATTACTCCTTCATACCTAACCTTGAACCTATGAAAGTTGAATATGCTCTTGATGACCCGGATTGGGTGAATGCTATGCAGAAAGGACTACATAACTTCGAGAGAAACCAAGTTTGGACATTGGTTGAGAAGCCTGACAACAACCAAAACATCATTGGTACCAAATGGATGTTTCGAAATGAGCAAGATGAATATGGACAAGTTGTACGCAACAAGGCCCGTCTCGTCGCCCAAGGCTACACTCAAGTCGAAGGTATGGACTATGGTGAGACATATGTTGTAGTTGCTAGACTTGAGTCCATACGTATCTTACTTGCTTATGCAAATCATCATGATATCACTTTATATGAAATGGACATTAAAAGTGCTTTTCACAACATTGAAATTGAGGAGGAAGTTTATGTTAAACAACCTCCCAACTTTGTTAATCCCAAGAAACCTAATCATGTTTATAAACTCCACAAAGCTCTTTATGGTCTTAAACAAGCTCCTAGAGCATGGTATAAGTGCTTGACCAAGTTCCTTATTGAATAAGGCTTTGAAATTGGGAAAATTGATTCCACACTTTTTACTAAAAGGGTTAATGGTGAATTGTCTGTGTGCCTAATTTATGTTGATGATATCATATTTGGTTCTACTAACCCCCATTTTAGTGAAATGTTTGGAAGACTAATGTCGGAGAAGTTCGAGATGTCTATGATGAGTGAACTCAAGTTCTTTCTTGGTTTGCAAATCAAGCAAACTAAGGAGGGTACCTTTGTTTCTCAAACAAAGTATACCAATGACTTATTCAAGAAGTTCAACATGGAAGAATGCAAAGGTATGACTACTCCCATGCCTACTAGTGGACATCTTGACTTAACGAAGGATGGCAAACCAGTTGACCAAAAGGTTTACCGTTCTATGACTGGTTCATTGTTATATCTATGTGCCTCCCGTCCCGACATTATGCTAAGTGTGTGCATGTATGCACGGTATCAAGCGCCCCCCAAAGAATGTCACCTTAAGGCTTTGAAAAGGATAGTGAGATACTTAATTCACACACCAAACTTTGGCATTTGGTATCCTAAGAGGTCTTCTTTCGATCTTGTTGGCTACTCCAATTCGGACTATGTCGGAGACAAGGTTAAAAGAAAGTCCACTTCGGGTACTTGTCAATTTCTTGGTAGATCTCTTGTATCTTGGTCCTCTAAGAAACAAAACTCGGTATCCTTATCCACCGCCGAAGCGGAGTACATTCCCGCTGGTTCATGTTGTGCTCAGTTACTTTGGATGACACAAACTCTTAAATATTATGGGATAAATGTGAAACATGTTCCGTTACTTTGTGATAATGAAAGTGCTATTAAGATTGCTCACAATCCCGTGCAACATTCTTGAACTAAACATATTGAAGTTCGTCATCATTTCATTCGAGATCATGTTGCTAAGGGTGATATCAATCTTAAACATGTTCGAATGGATAAGCAATTAGCGGATATATTTACAAAACCACTTGATGAGAAAGTTTTTTGCAGGTTGAGAGGTGAATTGAACATTATTGATGCTTCAAACTTGCAGTAGTACCTCCTTTTAATGTATGCAAGTCATTATTCTTTGACTAATCCATGATATTTCTCTTATGATGATGATCATTTGTCTTGGATCTACTTGTACCCTTGCATGCTATCTAACCCTTGTAGGTACTTGGATGAACCCAAATCTATGAGGTTGCAACTCACTCACATCCTAAGCAATCTCTATATCACCAAGTCTCTATAATATGGTGGTCGAAGTCAAGGAGCATGAACCCTTTCAACATATCATTTGACAATTTCTCTATATCAAATTTCATTTGGTATCAAATTTTCATGATTGTCATTTTGGATACACAAGTGCTCTTCCTTGCAAATCTAACCCATGTAGGTAGATGAACTAAAATTACAAGTGGTGCTCCCAACTCTTGATGAACTACATGAACCTTGAGCATCCAATACAAGTTCAACTACATGATCAAGATCAACATCACCACCCAAGGTATGTTATTCCATCTTAGAGAAGCTTTACCCCAAGACATGAGGTCAAAGCAACTCAACAAGATGTGAATACATCAAAATGCTTAAACGAAATATGGCAACCCATTTTGAGCTTAAACAATGAGTATGACCCATGATCAAGTGTTCTCACTTGACTCCTAAGTCAATATACTCTAGCATAGGTGAATCCCTCGCCAACCAGTTCAATATGATGTTCTTTGTTGTTTCTCTATGTTGTTGCATTCATCCTTTGCATGTTTGTTCCCCTTTTCAAAAAAAAACTTCATCTAGATTTCTTTTCTTTTCTCCGTTATTCTCTGCATTAAATTTATTGTAAATTATCCAGTTAATTCCCTGCAAATCTTTGTGAGATCTTATTTGCCTAAGTGAGCAGAGATGGCAAAATCTTTTCTTTATATTCAACTTGGTCTCACCGATTCCGGTCCCTCGGCAAGACCGAACTGCAATGCTATATTGCAAATTGCTCATCGGTCCAACCGATAAGGACAAAACCGGTCTGACCGATTTCAACACTGAGCAAAGATTGAGCCATTTGCATCTTGCATATCTCTTCCAGCTCCACTCAATGATTCTTATCCTCTACTAGAATCTTAATCTACACGTTGCTTTATAATGTGACCCAAGGACAAAACCTATTTGACTCATGCTCCAGAAGTTCCCTTCTTGGAAATTGATGTCAAAGGGGGAGAGAGGGCACATCAAAGCTTGTCACACAAAAGGGGAGAGAAGAAACCTCATTCAAGCTTATCCCCAGATGCTCATTATCCTAAGAGGAGAGAAGTCACATGTCTTCAAGAGGGGAAAGACATGTTAGTATGTATTATGATTGTGTTTCTCTGTTTTGCTAGTTTGCTCTAGTTTGCTCTGATTTTCTACTACCCTATCCTCTCCCATTATCAAATATAAGATTCACAGGGAGAAAGATACTCAAGGGAAGAAAATCTTTGGGGAAATGTCTATATTCATATAGAGTACTGAGTACTCACTCTCCACATGTCATCCCAATCTTGGTATCTTTTGTGGTTACTCATTATGCTTAGTTTAGTAGGTGATCTTGTGTTATCTAACCTTGTTTTCTCAAGTGCACCCTCTCCAAAGCTAGCTCAATACCACAACGTAAGTATATGCATCACATCCATGTGCATGATGATCTCTTGTTGCTGTACATACTATTTGCAAGGAGGACACATAAACATGGAGGTACATTTCATATATTCAACACCATTTGCTCTGATGCATATAGCCAAGATATATGTAACTCATTGCTTGCTCTGACATGCTTATGCATTCACATGCTCTTATATTCTATAATTACATGATTGCATACATGTAGGGGGAGCATATGCCTGTTACATGTTAGTCCAAAGCTTTTACTTGTTATCCTTCATATCTTTATTTGAAGCTTTGATGTATGATTGTCATCAATTACCAAAAAAGGGGGAGATTGAAAGAACAAGTGCTCCCTGGGTGATTTTGGTAATTAATGACAACATATCCCTTGTTGGACTAATATTTTCATCTAGTAAATTTCAGATGAGTTCAACAGTGGAGTGGTAGGACAAGAGGATGTGGAACCTTTTCAAGCTGTCATGGACAAGAGGATGTGGAACCCCTTTCAAGATGCAAAAGTCAAAGATTGGCAAAAGGTCAAGACTCTACATTTTCATTTTAGTGATCCAAGATCACATTGAGTCTATGGGAAAGCCAATATTATTAAAAGGGCATGAGGTGTTGCTTGATGATCTGGTTGCTCAAGTGCTTGGTAATATGCTCCAAAACCCTCAGCCACTTTCTCATTTCCACATATGTCCCAAACCTAAAAGTCAAACTCGGCCCCACCGATTTGATCTACCCGGCGCCACCGAGTTCACATGACATAGCCACTGCCAAAACCCTAATCAGTTCGGTCTCACCAATAGGGATCTCGGTCTCACCGAGATGGGAATGTAAACTCTCTGTTTCCTATTTGCAACATTTCGATCTAACCAAGATGTGAGAGTCGGTCTCACCTAGTTAGCATTGCAAACTCTTGGTTACCTCTTCGTAACATTTCGGTCTCACCGAGATGAGTGAATCGGTCCCACCGAGTTTGCCTGGCCAAGTCTCTATTTTTCCTATTACCAGAATCATTCTCACCGAGTTTGTGTAATCGGTCAAACCGAGTTGAGGTTTTGCCCTAACCCTAACTTATCGGTCTCACCGAGTTGATAGTATCGGTCCCACCGAGATGTCTAACGTTCACATTTTGAACTGCTTCGGTCTGACCGAGTTCTTCTATTCGGTCTGACCAAATGTGTGTAACGGCTAGATTTTGTGTGGAGGCTATATATACCCCTCCACCCCCTCTCCATCAAAGAGAGAGAGCCATCAGAACATGCATACACTTCCATTTTTCATTTTCTGAGAAAGAACCACCTGCTCATGTGTTGAGACCAAGATATTCCAATCCTACCATATGAATCTTGATCTCTGGCCTTCCCCAAGTTGCTTTCCACTGAAATCTTCTTTCCACCATATCCAAATATGTGAGAGAGAGTTGAGTGTTGGGGAGACTATCACTTGAAGCACAAGAGCAAGGAGTTCATCATCAACACTCCATCTATGTCACACCCTGCATTTTGTAACATGTTATTTGTAACTTTGAAGCATGAAAATTTGGACCAGCAAAAATTTTTAGCGTCATTTGGCTTTTATTTGGAATTGAGTTTTTCTGCATTTGTTTTTCTTGTGCCCATTAAGGTCAACTATGATCTCTTGTAAATTTCATCTCCATACTCAAAACTTCTGCCCAATGATCATGCCAAGTGTTATATAGCAGTATAGTATTTTCTTACAAAATTAATTTGGCCAAAAAGTATTTTATAAATTTAGTTTTCCAAAAAAAACCCTGAATTGAGATTTGCACTGCAAGTACTTGATTAAGGGTGTGAAAACTTTTTCTAAAGGTTTATTTGAGACCTAGTAGTCATAGGACTCCCAGAAACCACAAAGGTATAATTTTAAAAGTTATTTTCCTATTTTATTTAAAAGGCTTTTCTTAAGGCCAGAAATGGTCTTTAATAGGGAAAAATTATTTAACTGTTCCAAAAATATTTGCCAAAATTCAGAGAGACTCAGAGGACATATATTGTCCATATATAAGAGTTTCAACACTTGGTCATGTTCAAAATATTGGGCTAAACCCTCTAAAACCCTTTCTGGATATTTCAAGCTTTTGAAATATTTACAAAGGAATTTTTCTCCAAAAATTCCAGGGAAATTCTATCATGTCATATATGACATGTTTGATGATCTTGCAAAGCCTCATGCATTGGAGATCAAGGGAACCACCTCAAACCCCTTCATAACCAATCTGTCCATATTTGAAGTTTGAGCAACTCTACATTGCCAAACTTGTCCAAATGCTCTCAAACTTGGTGCACATGCTAGGATAGCCTAATAAGGCACCTAGACCAAATGGCACAAGATTTGGAATAGAGCAACTTGATCAGATCACCTCAAAACCCTTTCTGTTCAAATACAAATTTGAACAACTTTACATTACCAACTTTTTATCTGGAGCCTCAAACTTTGTGAGCATGATCAATACCCCAAATGAGGATGCTACACCAAGTGGTGCATCAAGGGGAGATGATTAGCTTGACTCAATCAACATGAAACTGTTTCTGTTGATTTCTAGGGTTCACCAAAGTTACATTGGCTAGTTTCTCCAAATGAACTCAAATTTGGTGAAGCACCCTATTTTCTCATGCCTTTCAACCCTGTCAAGTGCCATGCCAATTGAACTTCATTTGCTTGATCAAACCATGATCAAACACCTTCTGCAGAAATCTTAAAACCTCTACTTTTACCACTTTCACTTTTCTCCAATGCCTCAGCTTCTTACCACAGGTGCACTGGGTTACTAGCAAACCCCAGTAACTCCCCCAGCACCTCAGCTCTATGATTGAGGGGTGAAACCTCCACTTTACCTTGCTGGACAGCAGTTTTCACCAAGTCCCCTAGCCCTCCTCCCTCTCTCTCTGCACCCCAGAGCATCCAAGGCCTTGGGGCAATTCTATACTACTCCCTCAACACCCCAGACACTGTTGGACACGCTGGGACGAGCCAAGCCAACGAGAGCGCGACGATGCCGGTCACACGCGCGCTCTGGAGCGCGTGAACAGTACTCCCGCACGCTGGCTCGGGCCAATCATCGCCCCCCGACCACCTCGAGCCTCCCCCTCGCGCCTCCCAACGCGCCTCGACGTCCGCAGCCCCCTCCGGTGCTGTCCCCCTCCTCCTGCGCCCTCCAGTGGCCGTCGCCGCACGCGCGCTGGCCGCCCGCGGCGGCCACTCCTCTGGCTCACACGCGCGCACGCCCCTGCTGCTCCCCCGCTCCTCCTCTTACCTCCGCTGGACGTGGAAGACGTCCAGCAACACCCCCGACTCACTCCCGCAGCCTCCTGTGCGCTGTAGCGACAGGCCGGACCTCGCCGGCGCACGGGTCCACGGTGAACCACGGGCGCGCCTATTTAAGACCTCCCCGAGCTCTCCCAACTCCATCACCAGCTCCACCACACCTCACTAGCCCCTCCTGCACCCTCAGATCAGCCCCGGAGCGCCCCAGTGCTCGGGATCGACCGGAGCTCCGCCGCGTCGGGCCGCCGGCGATCTCGAGTCGAAAACAACCCCGACCACCGACCTCCGACGAGCTTCCGCCGTCGCACCTCGTCGCCGGCGAACCAGAGCTCCCCGCCGTGCCGCGATACCCCCACCGCATCCGCCACTCGACGCTGAACCTGACCCTGCCCTCCGTTGCCGTCGCCGTGGCCGGAGTCGTCGCCGATCCCGTATTTGACGAGGTTGCTGTGGAAGAAGAAGGAGAAGGACTAGAAGACTTTGAAGACCAGGCCAATCCAGGCAAGCAGCCCTTTGACCATGATACACTTGTTCCTCGGAACCCGTTGGTTTCCGATGCATGATGATTAGGGTTACAATGGTAACCTAGATGAACCACCACATGATGCATGCTTTATTGTTGATCTTGCTACATGCTAGATGACATGCAATAGTTGGTCTTGATGCTCATATGATGCATGTGTGATATAAACCCCCGTAGTGGAAACTTTGCATGAACCCATCGGGTGCCCCTGATGCCCGAGGGTGATGAAGTGTTAGGTCATCACTTGAGGAAGAAGTGATGTGCCGGTAATATCATGTGCATTGTGGAATGATGGATTAGATTTATGTGTGTCTACCGTCCCAACCGAACATGTGCAACCACACTACCCCTTATGGGACGGGGCTTTATTGATTACTTAGGTCGATACTAGCATGGTGCCCGCATTACTAGTGACGGGAAGACTTGAGGTCTTTTCCGGGACGGGGTCGTGCTTGGATAGGCGGCCATGACTGTTTTTACAGGGCACCGGACACACCGTTGGTCCCTTCGGGTACGCGTAAACATTGAATTAGGGCATGTCCCGTGATCTATTGTTTGTACCCCAAGGCCGTGTGCCAACGAGTGGACTCTATGTTAGTGTCGTCTAAGGAAAGGTAATGACCGGGTGCTTACCCCGGGTACTTGAGGTACCGCGGGTCGTGGATGACACGGAAGTCCCCCGGATCTTGTGGGTAAAGTGCGCAACCTCTGCAGAGTGTAAAACTATTCGAATAGCCGTGTCCACGGTCATGGACAGTTGGGTGGTGCTACTTAAACTATGTCCAGAATTTTACTTCATCAGTGTTGATACGTGTGTGACAAGTCAAGCTGGAGACTTGACTCAGTTGAGATGAATCATATCCGTGTTGATGTCGGTAACCTGTTATCAAGGTTACGCGAGGTTAATGATGCATAAGCTTGATGATATCATATTGTTCTAGCCTCCTGCTAGATTGTTCATATTTATTCAATTGCATTGTTACTTGAACCACATCATGGGTTGCTTGCGAGTACATTCAAAGTACTCATTGGCTTGCCACTGGTTATTTAATTGGCCAGGCATGGAAGAACAAGATTATGAAGAAGAGTTCTTTGAAGACGACCATGCGAACTAGGACGCTATCCCAGTCAGAATGCCTGTAGGGTTAAGGCAGATGGCATGGGTTCTACCCGTTTTATCGAAGACTTCCGCTACTTGAGTAATTGCGATTCAGCCCGTGAGGCTCTATCTATGTAAGACTTGGCCATAATGGCCTTAATTCGTGTAAGACTATTTGTATGGATGTAAGACTCTTGTTATTTCAGCTTCTGTGTGTTCAGTGAGCATTGATCTCTGGGATCACTGTACACGTGCATTCGGTGATCTCGACTTCCAGGTCGGGGTCCCCACAGAGCTGGTATCAGAGCCATCCTGACTGTAGGAAGCCTTAGTTAGCATGGGCGTTAGTTAGTTGAGACCCCTTTTTCAAAACCTTCTGAACCTCTCCTCTTTTCTAAACCTGAGATTCTCTCAGCTTATTAACCCTTCCTATTCCACCTTGTAGATGGCCGCTGTTCCCGAAGAGCACCTGACCACTGGGTTTCCCCTACTTCTCGAGGATAGCCTCCAGGAATGTCAGTTCCACCGAGCACCCATCCTCACCTACCACGAGCATTGGGTGAGCGATACTGAGGTGGAGTACCATGTGGAAGTGATCGTGAGGGCAAACGATCCTCCCACAAGTTGGTTCTTCGAGGGACCCCAGATGACGACACTACCACTTGCTGCCGAAGCTGATGCACTCAAGGCACTAACCCGTCTCCGCGAGCTTCTTCCGGAGATGGCCGCCAAGATGGCAACTCGCTTCTTACCTTACCGGAAGGAAGGTGACGAAGAAAGCAGCGCACTAGCCCCTCCACTGAAGGATGGACTCTCACTTCGGTTCCAGACCTACTTCAGTCTATGTGCCGACAGATTGGCACAAGACTTGGCCTCGGAATCAATGAAGCTTCGAGAAGAACTTTACAAGACCAAGGCACTTCTTCGTCGAGCCCAAGAGAAGGCAACCAGGATCAAGAAGGAAGGAGCACCTTCTGGACAATCCGCGATCGCATATCGAGGTGGAAGGCCCTCCGAGGGTGTGTCTTCCAAGGATGAAGAACCACCTCGGCGACGCCGGATGACAGCAAGGGAATATCGCAAACTTTTCCCTGCACCACCGTCGAAGCACCGTCGTATCCAACTCCTCCAGTCCCCCACTCCCTCAAGTGACAAGGGGGCCCGGTCAGATGAAGACAAGGAGGAAGACCCAGAAGAGCCGGAATACGCGACCGAGCATTCCGCCGCTTAGGCATTATTCGCTACTCGGATATGCCCGTTGTAAACCCTATGGTAGGATAGGTCGTGTAACCCCTATGCGCAGTCGAGTCCTTGTATGGTTCATATGAAACCATCTAGTGCTAGCTTTTGCCGTATCTGGATGTAAGTCGTAATCTTCCTTCGGGAATGTGTAAACGACTACATCACCCATTTGGATTTTAATGAATGTGTTTTGGCCTTTCGGCCCTTGCATGATTTGATTTAGTGTCACACCCACCCCCTTACTAGGCACCTATCTATCTGCTTTTTCCGAGTCATGAGACCTTTTACCGCTCCAACAGGATGCCTGTTGTAACTCGTACTGGTACCTCTACCCAGCAGCCCGAAGCCGGAGCATCCTCGCAGCCAGAGGCAGACCAAACCAGCGACCAAGCTCCACCACCACCACCTCCTCCAAGCATGGACATGGCCCAGCTTCTCCAAGCTTTCCGAGAGGAACGCCAAGCCAACACTGCAGCTCTTCAGCTGATTGCTCAAGCTGTTGCCAACAACCGCCAACCAGCGGGGAATGGCAATGGACGTTCCACGTTGGCAGAATTCAAGAAGCATGCACCACCAACCTTCATCGAGACTGCAGAACCCCTGGATGCTGATGACTGGGTCCGTTCCATTGAGGAGATTCTGGAACTAGTCGGATGCACCGAAGATCGCGAGAAGGTGGCCTATGCAGCCCACTGCCTCGGGGGAACCGCAAGAGCTTGGTGGGATGGATTCAAGGTCATGCATGCTGAACAAGACATCACTTGGGTTAACTTCAAGGCAGAATTCCGCAAGGCCCACATTCCTTCTGGAGTCATGGCTATTAAAAAGCGCGAGTTCCGAGCCCTGAAGCAAGGAAGTGGCACTGTCAAGGAGTACATGCAGAAGTTCAGTATTCTGTCAAGGTATGCCCCTGAGGATGTCAGCACTGATGCTGCCAAAAGGGAGCGCTTCATGGAAGGCCTTAATCAGACTCTGCAATATTCGCTTGTCGTGTGCGACTGCCCGTCTTTCCCTGATCTGGTAAACAAGGCACTTATGCTTGAAGACAAGCGGCGTGCTTTGGAAGACACTCGCAAGCGCAAGTTGATCAGTAAGGGAAGTTCCAGCAACCAGAAGCCTCGTCCGTGGCAGTCAGCCCCGGCCAAGCCAACCTATCAGCAGCCAAGAGCTCCTGCACCTCGTGCCAATCCTCAGCCTCAGCAGTATGCCAACCCCAGGCCAGCTTTCAACCCCAGTACCAATGGTGGCAACAAGATCAATACTCCAAATCAAGTCACTTGTTTTGGGTGTGGTCAGCCCGGACACATCTCCAGGGTGTGCCCCAACAAGAAGCCTGATGCCCCGCGCCCCAATGCGCAGAACCAGGGACAAGGCCGTGGAATGCCACCAAGGAACCCAGCTCCTCGCAATCCACCGAACTATGGGAAGGGGCGTGTGAATCACGTCACTGCTGAAGAAGCCCAGGAAGACCCGGACGTCGTGCTGGGTACGTTCCTTGTCAACTCAGCACCTGCAACTGTCTTGTTTGATTCTGGAGCAACGCATTCATTTGTCACTCAAAGATTTGCATTAAAAAGTGGCATGACCCCTACACCCCTGAATAACCCTATGGTGGTACAAACCCCCGGAGCCGAGATGAGAGCCAAGATAGGCTGTAAAGGAGTCAGTATTACCATTAACGGTGTAGACTTCCTAGCAGACCTTATCGTCCTGAGATCGCAAGGCTTGGATGTGATCTTAGGCATGAATTGGCTCAGCAAGCACCAAGGCTTATTAGACTGTGCCAATCGGACAGTCACTGTGACCAATGACCAAGGTGTAGAAGTCAAGTTTGCCCCCAACTCCTCTTCCGCTCAAGCCGCTAAAATCAACTGTCTGTCTGAAGTTGGGCTAGACCAAGTACCGGTGGTATGTGAGTATCCTGATGTCTTTCCGGATGAACTACCGGGAATGCCCCCTGACCGTGACATTGAGTTCATCATCGAGCTCGTGCCCGGAGCAGGACCCATCTATAAGAAGCCTTATAGAATGGGAACGGAAGAACTAGCCGAGTTGAAGAAGCAACTAGAAGAGCAGCTAAGGAAAGGATTTATCCGCCCGAGTGCCTCCCCCTGGGGATCTCCTGTTCTGTTTGTGGCAAAGAGGGACGGTACCATCCGCTTATGCATTGACTATCGTTCCCTCAATGAAGTTACAATCAAGAACAAGTACCCACTTCCCAAGATCGAAGATTTGTTTGATCAACTCAGCGGAGCCAAGGTATTCTCCAAGATCGACCTCAGATCTGGGTATTACCAGCTGAAGATCAGACCCCAAGATATTCCGAAGACGGCATTCGTAACCAGATATGGCCTGTACGAGTGCACGGTCATGTCTTTTGGGTTAACCAATGCCCCAGCTTACTTCATGTATCTCATGAATAAAGTCTTCATGGAATATTTGGACAAGTTCGTTGTTGTCTTCATCGATGACATCCTTGTGTTCTCGAAGTCGGAGGAAGAACATGAGCAGCATCTGAGGATGGTCCTAGACAAGCTTCGTGAGCACCAACTGTATGCCAAGTTCAGCAAGTGTGAGTTTTGGCTGCACAAAGTTGGATTCTTAGGTCATGTCTTGACCGAGGAAGGATTATCTGTTGATCCTGCAAAAGTCGAAGCTGTGACCCAATGGCAATCTCCAACGACCGTCAAAGAAGTCAGAAGCTTCCTCGGATTGGCGGGCTATTACCGCAAGTTCGTGGAAGGATTCTCTAGCATTGCACGACCAATGACTCAGCTCCTCAAGAAGGACAAGAAGTTCGAGTGGACGCCAAAATGCGAAGAGAGCTTCCAAGAGCTCAAGAAGAGATTGACCACCGCCCCAGTTCTGGCAACACCAGATATTCACAAGGAGTTTGTGATATATTGTGATGCCTCTCGAACCGGATTGGGAAGCGTTCTGATGCAAGAAGGCCGCGTCATAGCATACCTCTCCAGGCAGCTACGACCCCATGAGGAGAACTACGCTACTCACGATCTTGAGCTAGCGGCTGTAGTTCATGCCTTGAAGACATGGCGGCATTACCTCCTAGGGAAACGGTGTGAGATTTACACAGACCACAAAAGTCTGAAGTATATTTTCACCCAGAAAGAGTTGAACATGAGGCAGCGGAGATGGTTGGAACTCATCAAGGATTATGACCTCAGTGTTCAGTATCACCCTGGGAAGGCTAACGTGGTGGCCGATGCCTTAAGCAGGAAGGCTTGCTCTTTGAATGTCATTATTCAAGAAAGGCAGCCAGCCTTGTTTAAGGAGATCGAACAGTTCAGTTTGGAATTGGTCACCCCTGGATTCCTGGATCATTTGGAAGTCAGACCAACCCTGATGGACGACGTCAAGAAAGCTCAAGGTGGACACGCAAGCATTGAAGGTATCAAGAGGAAGATGAAGATGGGCAAGGCCCCAGGTTTCTCCGAAGACGAGCACGGGATTGTTTGGTACAAAGGTCGTCTCTGCGTACCAAACAACCCCGAGTTGAAGACGCTGATTCTGCAAGAAGCCCACGACACCCCTTATTCCATCCACCCCGGAGGAACCAAGATGTACCAAGACTTGAAGGCACGATTCTGGTGGCACGGTATGAAGAGAGAGATTGCAACCTATGTTGCAAAATGTGATGTGTGCCAAAAGGTCAAAGCTGAATATCAGCGACCCGCTGGATTGCTTCAACCACTCAAGGTTCCTGAGTGGAAGTGGGACAGAGTCGGAATGGACTTCGTCACTGGATTACCAAGGTCAAATAGAGGACATGACTCTATATGGGTCATAGTCGATCATTTGACCAAGGTAGCTCATTTCATTCCTGTCAAGACCACTTATGATGGCAACCGGCTGGCAGCTCTCTACATCGACCGAATCGTAAGTCTTCACGGTGTTCCCAAGGAGATTGTGTCAGATCGAGGAACCCAGTTCACCTCAAGGTTCTGGAAGAAGTTCCAAGAAGCCTTGGGAACCGAGTTGTCTTTCAGCACAGCTTTCCACCCACAGACCGGAGGGCAGACTGAGCGAGTCAATCAGATTCTCGAAGATATGCTCCGAGCCTGTGTCCTGGCATATGGAGCCAAGTGGGAAGACTGTCTCCCTTTCGCCGAGTTCTCTTATAACAACAGTTACCAGTCAAGCCTACAGATGGCACCATTTGAGGCATTGTACGGACGCAGATGTCGCACACCCCTCAACTGGTCAGAAACTGGAGAAGGACTAGTCTTTGGACCGGATATTCTCCGCGCAGCAGAAGAGCAAGTCCAACTAGTCAGAGAGCGACTAAAAGCAGCCAAGTCAAGGCAGAAGAGTTATGCTGACACTCGACGCCGAGACATGAGTTTCCGTGTCGGAGATCATGTGTACCTGCGGGTAACTCCTCTGAAGGGAACCAAGCGTTTCCATGTCAAGGGGAAGCTCGCACCAAGGTTCATTGGGCCCTTTGAGATCACTGCACGACGAGGAGAAGTGGCTTATCAGTTGGAACTACCACCTGAGCTATCCGATGTGCACAATGTGTTCCATGTGTCACAACTCCGGAAGTGTCTCCAGGTTCCAGACAAGCCCAGTCTCTACAAGGATGTGGATCACCAAGCTATTGATCTGCAGCCTGACTTGACCTACCGCGAGAAGCCTATCCGTATCCTGGACGAAGCAGAACGACGTACGCGGAGCCGTACCATCAAGTACTTCAAGGTTCAGTGGAGCAACCACACCGAAGCAGAAGCAACCTGGGAACGAGAAGACTATCTTAGATCCGAGTTTCCCGACCTCTTTTAAGCCCTAGTTTAGGAATCTCGGGGACGAGATTCTTGTAAGGGGGGTAGGTCTGTCACACCCTGCATTTTGTAACATGTTATTTGTAACTTTGAAGCATGAAAATTTGGACCAGCAAAAATTTTTAGCGTCATTTGGCTTTTATTTGGAATTGAGTTTTTCTGCATTTGTTTTTCTTGTGCCCATTAAGGTCAACTATGATCTCTTGTAAATTTCATCTCCATACTCAAAACTTCTGCCCAATGATCATGCCAAGTGTTATATAGCAGTATAGTATTTTCTTACAAAATTAATTTGGCCAAAAAGTATTTTATAAATTTAGTTTTCCAAAAAAAACCCTGAATTGAGATTTGCACTGCAAGTACTTGATTAAGGGTGTGAAAACTTTTTCTAAAGGTTTATTTGAGACCTAGTAGTCATAGGACTCCCAGAAACCACAAAGGTATAATTTTAAAAGTTATTTTCCTATTTTATTTAAAAGGCTTTTCTTAAGGCCAGAAATGGTCTTTAATAGGGAAAAATTATTTAACTGTTCCAAAAATATTTGCCAAAATTCAGAGAGACTCAGAGGACATATATTGTCCATATATAAGAGTTTCAACACTTGGTCATGTTCAAAATATTGGGCTAAACCCTCTAAAACCCTTTCTGGATATTTCAAGCTTTTGAAATATTTACAAAGGAATTTTTCTCCAAAAATTCCAGGGAAATTCTATCATGTCATATATGACATGTTTGATGATCTTGCAAAGCCTCATGCATTGGAGATCAAGGGAACCACCTCAAACCCCTTCATAACCAATCTGTCCATATTTGAAGTTTGAGCAACTCTACATTGCCAAACTTGTCCAAATGCTCTCAAACTTGGTGCACATGCTAGGATAGCCTAATAAGGCAC
>LR738713.1:132943053-132982689 GCA_902687465.1 Secale cereale
CAACTGTCTTGTTTGATTCTGGAGCAACGCATTCATTTGTCACTCAAAGATTTGCATTAAAAAGTGGCATGACCCCTACACCCCTGAATAACCCTATGGTGGTACAAACCCCCGGAGCCGAGATGAGAGCCAAGATAGGCTGTAAAGGAGTCAGTATTACCATTAACGGTGTAGACTTCCTAGCAGACCTTATCGTCCTGAGATCGCAAGGCTTGGATGTGATCTTAGGCATGAATTGGCTCAGCAAGCACCAAGGCTTATTAGACTGTGCCAATCGGACAGTCACTGTGACCAATGACCAAGGTGTAGAAGTCAAGTTTGCCCCCAACTCCTCTTCCGCTCAAGCCGCTAAAATCAACTGTCTGTCTGAAGTTGGGCTAGACCAAGTACCGGTGGTATGTGAGTATCCTGATGTCTTTCCGGATGAACTACCGGGAATGCCCCCTGACCGTGACATTGAGTTCATCATCGAGCTCGTGCCCGGAGCAGGACCCATCTATAAGAAGCCTTATAGAATGGGAACGGAAGAACTAGCCGAGTTGAAGAAGCAACTAGAAGAGCAGCTAAGGAAAGGATTTATCCGCCCGAGTGCCTCCCCCTGGGGATCTCCTGTTCTGTTTGTGGCAAAGAGGGACGGTACCATCCGCTTATGCATTGACTATCGTTCCCTCAATGAAGTTACAATCAAGAACAAGTACCCACTTCCCAAGATCGAAGATTTGTTTGATCAACTCAGCGGAGCCAAGGTATTCTCCAAGATCGACCTCAGATCTGGGTATTACCAGCTGAAGATCAGACCCCAAGATATTCCGAAGACGGCATTCGTAACCAGATATGGCCTGTACGAGTGCACGGTCATGTCTTTTGGGTTAACCAATGCCCCAGCTTACTTCATGTATCTCATGAATAAAGTCTTCATGGAATATTTGGACAAGTTCGTTGTTGTCTTCATCGATGACATCCTTGTGTTCTCAAAGTCGGAGGAAGAACATGAGCAGCATCTGAGGATGGTCCTAGACAAGCTTCGTGAGCACCAACTGTATGCCAAGTTCAGCAAGTGTGAGTTTTGGCTGCACAAAGTTGGATTCTTAGGTCATGTCTTGACCGAGGAAGGATTATCTGTTGATCCTGCAAAAGTCGAAGCTGTGACCCAATGGCAATCTCCAACGACCGTCAAAGAAGTCAGAAGCTTCCTCGGATTGGCGGGCTATTACCGCAAGTTCGTGGAAGGATTCTCTAGCATTGCACGACCAATGACTCAGCTCCTCAAGAAGGACAAGAAGTTCGAGTGGACGCCAAAATGCGAAGAGAGCTTCCAAGAGCTCAAGAAGAGATTGACCACCGCCCCAGTTCTGGCAACACCTGATATTCACAAGGAGTTTGTGATATATTGTGATGCCTCTCGAACCGGATTGGGAAGCGTTCTGATGCAAGAAGGCCGCGTCATAGCATACCTCTCTAGGCAGCTACGACCTCATGAGGAGAACTACGCTACTCACGATCTTGAGCTAGCAGCAGTGGTTCATGCCTTGAAGACATGGCGGCATTACCTCCTAGGGAAACGGTGTGAGATTTACACAGATCACAAAAGTCTGAAGTATATTTTCACCCAAAAAGAGTTGAACATGAGGCAGCGGAGATGGTTGGAACTCATCAAGGATTATGACCTCAGTGTTCAGTATCACCCTGGGAAGGCCAACGTGGTGGCCGACGCCTTAAGCAGGAAGGCTTGCTCTTTGAATGTCATTATTCAAGAAAGGCAGCCAGCCTTGTTTAAGGAGATCGAACAGTTCAGTTTGGAATTGGTCACCCCTGGATTCCTGGATCATTTGGAAGTCAGACCAACCCTGATGGACGACGTCAAGAAAGCTCAAGGAGGACACGCAAGCATTGAAGGTATCAAGAGGAAGATGAAGATGGGCAAGGCCCCAGGTTTCTCCGAAGACGGGCACGGGATTGTTTGGTACAAAGGTCGCCTCTGCGTACCGAACAGCCCCGAGTTGAAGACGCTGATTCTGCAAGAAGCCCACGACACCCCTTATTCCATCCACCCCGGAGGAACCAAGATGTACCAAGACTTGAAGGCACGATTCTGGTGGCACGGTATGAAGAGAGAGATTGCAACCTATGTTGCAAAATGTGATGTGTGCCAAAAGGTCAAAGCTGAATATCAGCGACCCGCTGGATTGCTTCAACCACTCAAGGTTCCTGAGTGGAAGTGGGACAGAGTCGGAATGGACTTCGTCACTGGATTACCAAGGTCAAATAGAGGACATGACTCTATATGGGTCATAGTCGATCATTTGACCAAGGTAGCTCATTTCATTCCTGTCAAGACCACTTATGATGGCAACCGGCTGGCAGCTCTCTACATCGACCGAATCGTAAGTCTTCACGGTGTTCCCAAGGAGATTGTGTCAGATCGAGGAACCCAGTTCACCTCAAGGTTCTGGAAGAAGTTCCAAGAAGCCTTGGGAACCGAGTTGTCTTTCAGCACAGCTTTCCACCCACAGACCGGAGGGCAGACTGAGCGAGTCAATCAGATTCTCGAAGATATGCTCCGAGCCTGTGTCCTGGCATATGGAGCCAAGTGGGAAGACTGTCTCCCTTTCGCCGAGTTCTCTTATAACAACAGTTACCAGTCAAGCCTACAGATGGCACCATTTGAGGCATTGTACGGACGCAGATGTCGCACACCCCTCAACTGGTCAGAAACTGGAGAAGGACTAGTCTTTGGACCGGATATTCTCCGCGCAGCAGAAGAGCAAGTCCAACTAGTCAGAGAGCGACTAAAGGCAGCCAAGTCAAGGCAGAAGAGTTATGCTGACACTCGACGCCGAGACATGAGTTTCCGTGTCGGAGGTCATGTGTACCTGCGGGTAACTCCTCTGAAGGGAACCAAGCGTTTCCATGTCAAGGGGAAGCTCGCACCAAGGTTCATTGGGCCCTTTGAGATCACTGCACGACGAGGAGAAGTGGCTTATCAGTTGGAACTACCACCTGAGCTATCCGATGTGCACAATGTGTTCCATGTGTCACAACTCCGGAAGTGTCTCCAGGTTCCAGACAAGCCCAGTCTCTACAAGGATGTGGATCACCAAGCCATTGATCTGCAGCCTGACTTGACCTACCGCGAGAAGCCTATTCGTATCCTGGACGAAGCAGAACGACGTACGCGGAGCCGTACCATCAAGTACTTCAAGGTCCAGTGGAGCAACCACACCGAAGCAGAAGCGACCTGGGAACGAGAAGACTATCTTAGATCCGAGTTTCCCGACCTCTTTTAAGCCCTAGTTTAGGAATCTCGGGGACGAGATTCTTGTAAGGGGGGTAGGTCTGTCACACCCTGCATTTTGTAACATGTTATTTGTAACTTTGAAGCATGAAAATTTGGACCAGCAAAAATTTTTAGCATCATTTGGCTTTTATTTGGAATTGAGTTTCTCTGCATTTGTTTTTCTTGTGCTCATTAAAGTCAACTATGACCTCTTATAGATTTCATCTCCTTATCCAAACTTCTGCCCAATGATCATGCCAAGTGTTATATAGCAGCATAGTATTTTCTTATAAAATTAAGTTGGCCAAAAAGTATTTTATAAATTTATTTTCCAAAAACCCCTGAATTGAGATTTGCACTGCAAGTACTTGATTAAGGGTGTGAAAACTTTTTCTAAAGGTTTATTTGAGACCTAGTAGTCATAGGACTCCCAGAAACCACAAAGGTATAATTTTAAAAGTTATTTTACTATTTTATTTAAAAGCTTTTTCTTAAGGCCAGAAATGGTCTTTAATAGGGGAAAATTATTTAACTGTTTCAAAAATATTTGCCAAAATTCAGAGAGACTCATAGGACATATATTGTCCATATATAAGAGTTTCAACACTTGGTCATGTTCAAAATATTGGGCTAAACCCTCTAAAACCCTTTCTGGATATTTCAAGCTTTTGAAATATTTACAAAGGAATTTTTCTCCAAAAATTCCAGGGAAATTCTATCATGTCATATATGACATGTTTGATGATCTTGCAAAGCCTCATGCATTGGAGATCTAGGAAACCACCTCAAACCCCTTCATAACCAATCTGTCCATATTTGAAGTTTGAGCAACTCTACATTGCCAAGCTTGTCCAAATGCTCTCAAACTTGGTGCACATGCTAGGATAGCCTAATAAGGCACCTAGACCAAATGGCACAAGATTTGGAATAGAGCAACTTGATCAGATCACCTCAAAACCCTTTCTGCTCAAATACAAATTTGAACAACTTTACATTACCAACTTTTTATCTGGAGCCTCAAACTTTGTGAGCATGATCAATACCCCAAATGAGGATGCTACACCAAGTGGTGCATCAAGGGGAGATGATTAGCTTGACTCAATCAACATGAAACTGTTTCTGTTGATTTCTAGGGTTCACCAAAGTTACATTGGCTAGTTTCTCCAAATGAGCTCAAATTTGGTGAAGCACCCTATTTTCTCATGCCTTTCAACCCTGTCAAGTGCCATGCCAATTGAACTTCATTTGCTTGATCAAACCATGATCAAACACCTTCTGCAGAAATCTTAAAACCTTTACTTTTACCACTTTCACTTTTCTCCAATGCCTCAGCTTCTTACCACAGGTGCACTGGGCTACTAGCAAACCCCAGTAACTTCCCCAGCACCTCAGCTCTATGATTGAGGGGTGAAACCTCCACTTTACCTTGCTGGACAACAGTTTTCACCAAGTCCCCTAGCCCTCCTCCCTCTCTCTCTGCACCCCAGAGCATCCAAGGCCTTGGGGCAATTCTATACTACTCCCTCAACACCCCAGACACTGTTGGACACGCTGGGACGAGCCAAGCCAACGAGAGCGCGACGATGCCGGTCACACGCGCGCTCTGGAGCGCGTGAACAGTGCTCCCGCACGCTGGCTCGGGCCAATCATCGCCCCCCGACCACCTCGAGCCTCCCCCTCGCGCCTCCCAACGCGCCTCGACGTCCGCAGCCCCCTCCGGTGCTGTCCCCCTCCTCCTGCGCCCTCCAGTGGCCGTCGCCGCACGCGCGCTGGCCGCCCGCGGCGGCCACTCCTCTGGCTCACACGCGCGCACGCCCCTGCTGCTCCCCCGCTCCTCCTCTTACCTCCGCTGGACGTGGAAGACGTCCAGCAACACCCCCGACTCACTCCCGCAGCCTCCTGTGCGCTGTAGCGACAGGCCGGACCTCGCCGGCGCACGGGTCCACGGTGAACCACGGGCGCGCCTATTTAAGACCTCCCCGAGCTCTCCCAACTCCATCACCAGCTCCACCACACCTCACTAGCCCCTCCTGCACCCTCAGATCAGCCCCGGAGCGCCCCAGTGCTCGGGATCGACCGGAGCTCCGCCGCGTCGGGCCGCCGGCGATCTCGAGTCGAAAACAACCCCGACCACCGACCTCCGACGAGCTTCCGCCGTCGCACCTCGTCGCCGGCGAACCAGAGCTCCCCGCCGTGCCGCGATACCCCCACCGCATCCGCCACTCGACGCTGAACCTGACCCTGCCCTCCGTTGCCGTCGCCGTGGCCGGAGTCGTCGCCGATCCCGTATTTGACGAGGTTGCTGTGGAAGAAGAAGGAGAAGGACTAGAAGACTTTGAAGACCAGGCCAATCCAGGCAAGCAGCCCTTTGACCATGATACACTTGTTCCTCGGAACCCGTTGGTTTCCGATGCATGATGATTAGGGTTACAATGGTAACCTAGATGAACCACCACATGATGCATGCTTTATTGTTGATCTTGCTACATGCTAGATGACATGCAATAGTTGGTCTTGATGCTCATATGATGCATGTGTGATATAAACCCCCGTAGTGGAAACTTTGCATGAACCCATCGGGTGCCCCTGATGCCCGAGGGTGATGAAGTGTTAGGTCATCACTTGAGGAAGAAGTGATGTGCCGGTAATATCATGTGCATGGTGGAATGATGGATTAGATTTATGTGTGTCTACCGTCCCAACCGAACATGTGCAACCACACTACCCCTTATGGGACGGGGCTTTATTGATTACTTAGGTCGATACTAGCATGGTGCCCGCATTACTAGTGACGGGAAGACTTGAGGTCTTTTCCGGGACGGGGTCGTGCTTGGATAGGCGGCCATGACTGTTTTTACAGGGCACCGGACACACCGTTGGTCCCTTCGGGTACGCGTAAACATTGAATTAGGGCATGTCCCGTGATCTATTGTTTGTACCCCAAGGCCGTGTGCCAACGAGTGGACTCTATGTTAGTGTCGTCTAAGGAAAGGTAATGACCGGGTGCTTACCCCGGGTACTTGAGGTACCGCGGGTCGTGGATGACACGGAAGTCCCCCGGATCTTGTGGGTAAAGTGCGCAACCTCTGCAGAGTGTAAAACTATTCGAATAGCCGTGTCCACGGTCATGGACAGTTGGGTGGTGCTACTTAAACTATGTCCAGAATTTTACTTCATCAGTGTTGATACGTGTGTGACAAGTCAAGCTGGAGACTTGACTCAGTTGAGATGAATCATATCCGTGTTGATGTCGGTAACCTGTTATCAAGGTTACGCGAGGTTAATGATGCATAAGCTTGATGATATCATATTGTTCTAGCCTCCTGCTAGATTGTTCATATTTATTCAATTGCATTGTTACTTGAACCACATCATGGGTTGCTTGCGAGTACATTCAAAGTACTCATTGGCTTGCCACTGGTTATTTAATTGGCCAGGCATGGAAGAACAAGATTATGAAGAAGAGTTCTTTGAAGACGACCATGCGAACTAGGACGCTATCCCAGTCAGAATGCCTGTAGGGTTAAGGCAGATGGCATGGGTTCTACCCGTTTTATCGAAGACTTCCGCTACTTGAGTAATTGCGATTCAGCCCGTGAGGCTCTATCTATGTAAGACTTGGCCATAATGGCCTTAATTCGTGTAAGACTATTTGTATGGATGTAAGACTCTTGTTATTTCAGCTTCTGTGTGTTCAGTGAGCATTGATCTCTGGGATCACTGTACACGTGCATTCGGTGATCTCGACTTCCAGGTCGGGGTCCCCACAATCTATTACCTTTTGGAGAGTGGTGTCTCCTAGATTGGTTAGGTGTCACTTGGGAGCCTCCGTTAAGATTGTGGAGTTGAACCGAGGAGTTTGTAAGGGCAAGTAGATCGCCTACTTCGTGAAGATCTACCCTAGTGAGGCAAGTCTTTCATGGGCGATGGCCATGGTGGGATAGACAAGGTTGCTTCTTCATGGACCATTTGTGGGTGGAGCCCTTCGTGGACTCACGCAGCCTTTACCCTTCGTGGAAAGCTTCCTAGTAGATCTATTTTGAGCATTGCAAATTCTATACCAGGCATCTTTTAGATTTTCCTCCACCCTTTGTTTAAAATTAAGAACTTCACTCTCGGGAGTATTGATAATGATAGGTGTGCTAGCCATGACGGCATGGCAAAGCGAATGATAAACACACAGAAAAAGAAGGGCGAATAAAATGGCAAGGGTGAAGTGGGGGAGAAGAAAACGAGAGGCAAATAATGTAATGCGAAGGATAAGGGTTTGTGATAGGTACTTGGTATATGACTTTTGCGTAAGCCTCCCCGGCAACGACGCCAGAAATTCTTCTTGCTACTTCTGGAGCTTGCGTTGTATTCCCTCGAAGCAGAAAGGGTGATGCAGCACAGTAGCGTAAGTATCTCCCTCAGTTTTTGAGAACCAAGGTACCAATCCAGTAGGAGACCACGCGCGAGTCCCTCGCACATGCACAAAAAAAATAAGAACTTCGCAGCCAACGCGATAAGGGGTTGTCAATCCCTTTACGATCACTTACGAAAGTGAGAACTGATAGATAGGATAGTATAATATTTTTTATATATTTTATATAAGAACAGAAAGTAAATAAAGCAAACAAGCAACGGCAGCAGAAATTAAAGGGAAAGTAATATGATAAAGATAGACTCGGGGGCCATAGGTTTCACTAGTGGCTTCTCTCATAATAGCAGAATTCTACGGTGGGTGAACAAATTACTGTCGAGCAATTGATAGAAAAGCGCATAGTTATGAGAATATCTAGGCATGATCATTATATATAGGCATCACGTCCGTGACAAGTAGACCGAAACGATTCTGCATCTACTACTTTTACTCCACACATCGACCGTTATCCGGCATGCATCTAGAGTATTAAGTTCATAAGAACGGAGTAATGCTTTAAGAAAGATGACATGATGTAGAGGGATAAACTCAAGCAATATGATATAAACCCCATCTTTTTATCCTCGATGGCAACAATACAATACGTGCCTTGCTGCCCCTGCTGTCACTGGGAAAGGACACCGCAAGATTGAACCCAAAGCCAAGCACTTCTCCCATTGCAAGAACTATATATCTAGTAGGCCAAACCAAACCAATAATTCGAAGAGACTTGCAAGGATATTATAATCATGCATAAAAGATTTCAGAAAAGAATCAAATATTGTTCATAGATAATCTTGATCATAAACCCACAATTCATCGGATCTCGAGTTCTCGACAAACACACCGCAAAAAGATTACATCAAATAGATCTCCTCAAAGATCAAGGAGAACTTTGTATTGATATCCAAAAAGAGAGAAGAAGCCATCTAGCTAATAACTCTGGACCCGAAGGTCTGTGGTAAACTACTCATAACTCATTGGTGAGGCTATGGCGTTGATGAAGAAGTACTCCGTGGTAGATCCCCCTTCCGGCGGAGCTCCAGAACATGCCCCAAGATGGGATCTCATGAGAACAGAAGGTTGCAGTGGTGGAATTAGGGTTTTCTCTGTTGCCTCGATGTTTTCAGGGTATATGGATATATATATGAGGAAGGAGGGCATCGGGGGAGCCAGAGGGGCCCCACGAGGGTGGGGGCGCGCCCAGGGGGAGGGGGCGTGCCCTGGACCATCGTGGCCACCTCCTTCGTTCCCTTGCGTGTACTCCAAGTCTTCTGGGTAGATACGGTTCCAAAAATAACTCTCCTGAAGGTTTCATTCCATTTGGACTCCGTTTGATATTCCTTTTCTGTGGAACTCTGAAATAGGCAAAAAACAACAATTTGCACTGGGCCTTGGGTTAGTAGGTTAGTCCCAAAAATAATATAAAAGTGTATAATAAAGCCCATTAAACATCCAAAACAGAATATATAATAGCATGGAACAATAAAAAAATTATAGATACGTCGGAGATGTATCAAGCACCCCAAGCTTAATTCCTGCTCGTCCTCGAGTAGGTAAATGATAAAAACGGAATTTTTGATGTGGAATGCTAACCAACATAATTATCAATGTAATTTCTTTATTGTGGCATGAATGTTCAGATCCAAAAGATTCAAGACAAAAGTCTATATTGACATAAGAATAATAATACTTGAAGCATACTAACAAAGCAATCATGTCTTCTCAAAATAACATGGCCAAAGAAAGTTATCCCTACAAAATCATATAGTCTGTCTATGCTCCCTCTTCATCACGCAAAATATTCATATCATGCACAACCCTGGTTTCAGCCAAACAATTGTTTTCATACTCAATTTTTTTCAAACCTTTCAACTTTCACGCAATACATGAGCGTGAGCCATGGATATAGCACTATAGGTGGAATAGAGTGGTGGTTGTGGAGAAGACAAAAAGGAGGAAGATAGTCTCACATAACCTAGGCGTATCAATGGGCTATGGAGATGCCCATCAATAGATATCATTGCAAGTGAGTAGGGATTCCCATGCAACGGATGCACTAGAGCTATAAGTATATGAAAGCTCATCAAAAGAAACTAAGTGGGTGTGCATCCAACTTGCTTGCTCATGAAGACCTAGGGCATTTGAGGAAGCCCGTCGTTGGAATATACAAGCCAAGTTCTATAATGAAAAATTCCCACTAGTATATGAAAGTGACAAAACAAGAGACTCTCTATCATGAAGATCATGGTGCTACTTTGAAGGACAAGTGTGGAAAAGGATAGTAGCATTGTCCCATCTCTATTTTCTCTCATATATTTTGGAGGGGCTTTCTCTTTTTTAGCCCCTCTCTCTCTATATATATATTTTTGGGCCATCTCTTTTTTTATTTGGCCTTTCCTCACATGGGACAATGCTCTAATAATGAACATCATCACACTTTTATTGACTTACAACTCAAAGATTACAACTCGAAGCTAGAACAAAATATGACTATGTGAATGATGATGAAGCATGTCATATGAACGGAAATGTGGAAAGTTGCATGGCGATATATCTCGGAATGGCTATGGAAATGCCATGATAGGTAGGTATGGTGGCTGTTTTGAGGAAGGTATATGGTGGGTGTATGGTACCGGTGAAAGTTGCGTGGTACAAGAGAGGCTAGCAATGGTGGAAGGGTGAGAGTGCATATAATCCATGGACTCAACATTAGTCATAAAGAACTCATATACTTATTGCAAAAATCTATGAGTCATCAAAGCAAAGTATTCAACGCATGCTCCTAGGGGAAGGGTTGGTAGGAGTTAACCATCACGCGATCCCGACCTCCACACAAAGGATGACACTCAATAAATACCTCATGCTCTAACTTCGTCACATAGCGGTTCACCATACGTGCATGCTACGGGAATCACAAACTTTCACACAAGTATTTCTCAAATTCATAATTACTCCATTAGCATGACTCTAATATCACCATCCTCATATCTCAAAACAATCATCAAGTATCAAACTTCTCATCATATTCAATGCACTTTATATGAAAGTTTTTACTATATTCATCTTGGATGCCTATCATATTAGGACTAGTTTCATAACCAAAGAAAATTACCATGTTGTTCTAAAAGATTATCACATAGATATAAGTTAAGCATGAGAGAACATCAATTTCTACAAAATAAAACCACCATTGTGCTCTAAAAGATATAAGTGAAGCACTAGAGCAAAACTATCTAGCTCAAAAGATATAAGTGAAGCACATAGAGTATTCTAATAAATTCTAAACCATATTTATCTCTCTCAAAAGGTGTGTCCAGCAAGGATGATTGTTGCAAACTAAAAAGCAAAGACTCAAATCATACATGACGCTCCAAGCAAAACACATATCATGTGGTGAGTAAACATATAGTCCCGAGTATAGTTACCGATGGATGAAGACGAAAGAGGGGATGCCTTCCCGGGGCATCCCCAAGCGTAGGCATTTGGTTGTCCTTGAATTTTACCTTGGGGTGCCTTGGGCATCCCCAAGCTTAGCGTAATGCCCAATATGCGACTATGTCTCCCACGTGTCGAGGCATGACTTAAGGACATAAGCGCATACTAGAATGATCTCAAGTATGGTATCTTTGAACATCTCATGTAAAATTTAGGGATGAAATTGTAAAATGACAGTTGGCTTACACTCGCCATGTCACACAATGAATATAATAACATACATCATCCAAATAACACAGGGTCCGACTACGGATGAAACCCAAACGAGAAAGATACCATAAAGAACACAAGCTCGGATCCTCCTAGTAAGAACCACTACTGATCGTCGGGATAAGAAACATAGTAACGTCCACGCTCTTCATCGAACTCCCACTGAAATTCCGAACCCTCTCCTGCATTGTTCTCAGAGGTACCTGCATCTGGTGTGTGTTGAATCTGTGAGCCACAGAGGACTCAGCAATGCCGTTCCCGGGTATCAAAACTACCAAAGCCTTAGGTGTGGAAAGGCTATAAACAAGGGTTGTAGCAAGCACTAAGCACTAGCTTACAAGTTTAGAGCGAGAAGAGAACAGTGCCAACGATCGCCAAGTTGATCAAGAAGTGATCCTAGCTACTCACAATCAAAAATAACCCCACCATGTTCACTTCCCGAAGCCCTTCGGAAAGAGACCATCACGTTTACTCACACAGGTAGTGTATTCATGAATAAGGTGTCAAGTTATCTACAACTGGATATTAACAAATTCCCATCTACCACATAACCGCGGTCACGGCTTTCGAAAGGGCAAAACCCTGCAGGGGTGTCCCAACTTAGCCCATCACAAGCTCACGATCCACGGAGTCGCAACTCCAAAGTGGGAAGACCCGAGTATTCTTGGAGTCCCGTGCTCAAGATATTTCAACAAAGGTAAAACTAATCCAGCAAGACCTCCCGGCGTGCCGACAACCTGATAGTAGCCACGCGTATCTCGTCTCAGGCCACGATCGGATAGGTCAGCCTATAGGAAAATACCAGACCTCGGGTTTCCACAAGGTGGCCCTGCAGTCCGCCCAGTTTGGACCAACACTCATGAAGAGCACTGGCTCGGGTTGTTAATTAAGAACTCAGGTTTGCAACGCCCTATGGAAGTTTTAGTTATTAGGCAAATGTAAAACCAATGTTGGGCCTTGTTGGAAAAGCTTTAAACAGAGTGAATTATCATGGGGGGCCCATAAACCCCAACCGTGTCAGGAACACAAAATCAAGGAACATAACACCGGGTTATCGGTTCCTAAGGTGGCATGATTGGAACAAAACACCAAGCAGAAGGGCTTAGCCTTCCACCCATTACCAATATATAGCTGAATTAGTTTAACATGTATTTATATATTGTGTTATCCCAACAACAACTTCATCATGGAGCAATCTTCAAAACTTCACCTGCAACTATCAACGCTATAAGAGGGGCTGAGCGATGCGTACTTAGCCAAACAACGATTTGCTAGGAAGGTGGTTAGAGAGTTTAATGGCAACAATTGGAGGCTGACAAACAGGAATGGGCATCGAGGCATTTCTAGAAGAACGAGACATCTAGCATAGGCAAAGATAGAAGTGATATCTGGGAATGGTCATCTTGCCTGTTGATTCCACGGAGGGATCGTAACCTTGCTCCTCAAACTCAGCCTCGAAAGGAACCTCGAACTCCGAATTGTCACCGGGCTCTAACCAACACAACAATGCAAACACCGGAAAAACGATCAATCATTATGCAATGCTCAACCACATGATGCATGAATATGATGCATATGGACATGGATATGACATGATGCAACTCCTAGGGACAAGAAGAGTGAACAAGCATCATGGCAATAACAAGATCACACACATGTGGAACACAAGCAAAACGAAACAAAACTATCATGGTCACAAAAGGTTATGTAGATTATTTAAACAAGCACCCAACAAGTTTTAAAAGTTGTTTAACATGGCAAGGGGTGCATCTAGGTCTAATAGCAACATGCTAGCATTTTAAATGGGCCGGAAAGAACCAACAACAATTTCTGGAAACTCCCATATTCATTTAAATACAAATAGGACAGATCTGAGAAAGACATATTTTAAAGTTGTTAAACATGCAAAGTAACAACACCACATTAATCTACACATTTTTCCACCCCAAATGCATATAAAGTTTGTTAAATTTGGAGTTGTAGATATTTAGTTATGAATTTTACAAGTTTAAGCATTTTAAACACAAATTAATTCAAATAGCATGTTAAATGTTGTTAACATGGCAACAAACTGCATATTAATATTCTACAAGAAAAACTAAGCAGTTTTCATATTTAACTCATTTCCAACAAAAGCATATATTTAAAGATATGAATTATGCAAGGAAAATACAGAAAAAGAAAATAAAACAAAACAAACATAATAGGAAAAGACTAAGCTGACACATAATGGGCTAGCCGCAGCAGCTGACTGGTGGGACCAGGGGAAGCTGAGGTGGCGCCAGCGGGTGTGGAAGTGGGTAGGAGGTGCTGTGAGACTGCCAGGTGGGGTTTCTTGTCAGTGGGTCAAAGAAAACAGAAGGGGCTAAACCCACTGCCCCAATGGGGATTCGAACCAGGGTCTCCCCAGTGAAGGCACGACACAAGTACCAGCTGGGCTAGGAAGAAGGGCTCGACCCTTTTGATCTACTCGTCGAGCCTCCCAGAGAGAAGACGACGGCGCCGGCGAGGGCAACCGTGGCGATGGCGGGGCTAGATGGGTCAGGACGGGCGCGCGAGATTTTGTTGCGAAGCGGCTGAAGGACGCGCGCGTGCTAGGGCTCGCATAGGTGGGGCGCAGTGAGCACGAAGCTCTAACCATGGCGACGGGGTACCGCGGGGACGTGGTGAGGCACCGCGAGGGGCGAGGCGAGCTGTGGGTGTTGCGGGTGTGCATGATGCAGCAGGTGACGCGGGCGTGCGCGATGCAGTAGGTGCGGGCGTGCGCGATGCAGCAGGTGCGGGCGTGCGCGATGCAGGTGGTGCTCTTTGAAGTTTCAAAGAGCCGCCGGAGCACGTGGAGTGTGGGGATGACACGGATCTGGCGACGTTGCCGGTGCACTAAAGACGACGGGAAGGAGCAGGGAGGGGAGTGGGTATACCTCGTATACCTGAGACACGAAGACGAGGCCGATGACGAGGCTACGGCGACGCGGTCGACCTATGAACCTCGGCGGGATATCTGACCGAGGCGAAGATGGAAGCAGAGGAAGAAGCCCGGCTCTCTCTTGGCGACCTCCTCGACGGCGTAGTGGAAGCAGAGGGCGACTGAGACGAAGGGGAAGCCGATGGACTCGACGGTGGCAGCTGGAGGTGACCGAAGGGCAGCGCCGACGGAGACGTGCTCTCAGCCGCGCTCGGGTGCTCGTGGGGGAAGGAGAAGGAGGGAAGGGGAATATCCCCTTGGTGGTGGCGGCGAAGGAGGAACCCTAGAGGAGGCGTGGCTGCTTTATATAGGGGGTGCGGGGACGCGCTGGCCTCGATGTCCGTGAGCTCGAGCTCACGGCGTTGGCGCTCTGGAGGCAGAGGAGGGGGGCGTCACTGTAGCGGGGCAGGTGAGCGTCGAGGGAGAAGACGCTGGTAGGCGGGCCTGGGCGTGAGGGAGGGAGACGGCGCGACTGCGCGTGCGGGCTGCATGCGTGGGCAGCTGGCTGGGCCGCGGTGCTGGCTGGGCCAGGTGGGGAGCGCTGCTGGGCTGCTGCTGGCTGCGCTGCCCTTTTCTTTTTCTTTGCAAATTCTGTTTAATTAATTAAACAGTTGCATAAAAGAAAAAGTACAGGGGGCTAGGTGAGGAGTTTGGAAAATATAAAAATATCCCCAAGCTCCAGGGAAAATGCTCTTTCTTATAAAATGGTCCTAGGCATTTTTAGAGGAAGTAAAATAATTCAAGTTTTAAAATAATTCAAACTTGAGCCATTTTAAAACCTAACCAAAACAATCCCAAAAGAGGCAAGGCTTAGCAATGTGGCCTATATTAAGGAACCAAAGAAGTGGGAAGGAGATGATCAATTTAGGAAGAGGCTAAGTCACTTGCAAATTGCTTAAAGAATGGAAAAGAAAAATAAAAATGAGGAAGGAGAAGAGTGGTGCAAGAAGAAGGAGGGGGGTTAGGGTTAAGCATGGCCATCGTCTTGCTATCACCACCAACACAAGGACAAGAACCTCACTCAATAAACTAAGGACAAGGACCAACACAAGACAAGTAAAGAATTCTATGTTGATCATGATGCAATGATGATGATGGAGTAGTGCATGAATGCAAAAGAAAAAATAACATGACAATGCAATAACAATAAGAATGCATAATTGACAAAGAACCCCCAAGGAAAGGACAAGGATCAAATGATAAATGCTTTATTGCCATATATGGAAGGTATCACATATTTGGTGTTACAAACTCTCCTCCTCTACAAAGAGATCTCATCCCGAGATATAGGACTGAAAGAAGGTGGGATACTCAGAACGGAGATGATCTTCTCGTTCCCATGTGGCTTCTTGGTCTGAATGGTGTGACCACTTCACTTTCAAGAATTTGATGGACTTGTTGCGGGTCGTGCGCTCTGTTTCTTCAAGAATAGCAACGGGGTGCTCACGATAAGACAATTCTTGTTGAAGATCAATCTCCTCAAACGGAATGGTGTGTTAAGGCGTCTTGAAGCACTTGCGAAGTTGAGACACGTGAAACACATCATGCACATTTGCAAAGTTGGAGGGAAGCTCGAGTTGGTAGGCTAGATTGCCTCTCTTGCCAAGAATCTTGAAAGGGCCCACGTATCTTCGAGCAATCTTGCCCTTGATACCGAACCTCTGAGTGCCCTTCATGGGAGAAACACGGAGATAGACATGGTCTCCAATGTCGAAAGCCAAGTCACGATGCTTGCCGTCATAGTAGCTCTTCTGACGCGATTGCGCGGCTTTGAGATTCTCACGTATGATTTTGCACATTTCTTCAGCTTCTGAGATCAAATCATTTCCAAGGAGCTGACGTTCACCGGTCTCGGACCAGTTGAGAGGGGTACGACACTTTCTGCCATAGAGGATTTCAAAAGGAGCTTTGCCGGCACTTGCTTGGAAGCTGTTGTTGTAGGAGAATTCGGCAAATGGAAGGCAATCTTCCCATTTCATACCGAAGGAAATGACACAAGCTCTGAGCATATATTCGAGGATTTGGTTCACTCTTCCGACTTGACCACTAGTCTGAGGGTGAAACGCAGTGCTGAAGCAAATCTTTGTGCCTATGGCTGACTGAAAAGAATACCAGAACTTTGAAGTGAACAAGCTTCGATGGTCTGAGGAGATCACTTGAGGAATGCCATGCAAAGAAACAAGTCTGGAGGTATACAGCTCTGCCAACTGAGCTGCGTTGATAGATTCTTTGACGGGAAGAAAATGAGCTACTTTAGTTAGCTTGTCAGCCACCACAAAGATAGCATCATTTCCCTTCTTGGACTTAGGAAACCCGGTGAAAAAATCCATCTCAATGTGATCGAATTTCCACTCGGGAATAGGTAGAGGTTGAAGGAGCCCGGCTGGACGTTGATGCTCTGCCTTCACTCTTCTGCAGACATCACATTCATTCACGAATTGGACAATCTCCCTTTTCATGCGAGTCCACCAATATGATTGCTTGAGGTCATGGTACATATTGGAGCTTCCTGGATGTATCGAGAGAAGTGAATCATGTGCTTCGTTCATTATGAGCTTCCTGAGATCACCCTTGGGAACCACAATCCTGTCCTCAAAGAACAAAGTGTCTCTCTCATCAATGTGATAGCACTTGTACTTGGGAGTACCCTTAGCAATGCCATGTTTCACTTTCTGCACCATAGCATCACTGAGTTGGGCCTCACGGATTTGATCTTCCAAGGTAGGAGCAACTTGAAGGTTTGCAAGAAATCCTTGCGGAACAACTTGGAGGTTGAGCTTCCTGAATGATTCACAAAGTTCAGGCTGGAACGGTTTGAGAAGGAGACTGTTGCAATACGCCTTTTTGCTCAAGGCATCTGCAATGACATTGGCCTTGCCAGGAGTATACTCAATGCTTGGATCGTAGTCTTGAATCATTTCAAGCCAATGAGTCTGGCGAAGGTTAAGGTTTGGCTGAGTGAAGATGTACTTCAAGCTCTTGTGATCGGTGAAGCTGTCCACTTTTCTGTCCAACAGAAGGTGTCTCCACGTGATCAAGGCATGAACAACTTCTGCTAGCTCAAGATCATGTATAGGATAATTCTTCTCGTTTGGTTTCAGCTGACGAGAAGTGTATGCCACAATCTTCTTGTCTTGCATGAGAACACCACCAAGACCTTGCAATGAAGCATCACAGAAGATATCATAAGGCTTGGACTCATCCGGAGGAGTAAGAACCGGAGCAGAAATGAGCTTCTCTTTGAGTGTCTTGAATGCCACCTCACAATCAGGAGTCCACGAGTACTTGACATTCTTCTGCAACAGGTTGGAAAGAGGCTTGGCGATCTTGGAGAAGTTCTCAACGAACCTTCTGCAATAGCTAGCAAGACCAAGGAAGCTTCGGAGTTGTTGACATTCTGCAGAGGTTCCCAGTTGACAATAGCTTCAACCTTCTCGGGGTTCACAGAAATGCTCTTGGCAGAGATAATATGGCCAAGATAGAGGACTTTATCCAGCCAGAATTCACATTTGGAGAACTTCGCATAGAACCGGTGCTCACGGAGCCTGTCAAGGACCAAACGGAGGTGCTTGGCATGGTCTTCTTTATTCTCAGAGAATACCAAGATATCATTGAGGTAGACGAGCATGAATTCATTGGTGTAGGGGTTAAATATGAAGTGCATCATCCGAGAGAAAGTGGGTGGAGCATTTGCAAGCCCAAAAGACATGACCGTGTATTCATAGTAGCCATAGCTTGTTCTGAATGTGGTCTTGGGAATATACTCTTCACGGATACGAATCTGATGGTAACCCATCCGGAGATCGAGCTTCGAGAACACCTTTGCTCCTTTGAGCTGGTCGAACAATTCATTGATATTGGGGAGCGGGTACTTATTTTTTATTGTCTTCTTGTTCAATGGCCGGTAATCAACGCAAAGGCGTTCTATGCCATCCTTCTTCTTGACAAATAGAACACCACAACCCCAAGGAGAAGTACTAGGTCTGATTAGACCCATACGTTCTTGCTCATCGAGTTGTTTCTTCAGCTCCTTCAACTCTTTAGGAGAAATCTTGTACGGACGCCGACATGCTGGCTCGGTACCGGGTTCAAGTTCAATGACGAATTCAACTGGACGGTTGGGAGGCATGCCTGGAAGCTCTTTAGGGAATACATCCTCATATTCACAAAACACCGGAATCTAAGAAATGGCATTAATCTCGCCCTTGTCATTGAGAGAGAAAAGTCTGATTGTGTTATCTCGAGAAGCGAAGATAATCACGTCTTCTGGAGGATGAGTTAGATTGACCTCCTTGTTTGCATAATCAATAAGTGCATCATGATTCGAGAGCCAATCCATCCCAAGAATAAGATCAATGTTGGAGTCACCGAGAACAATCGGGGAAACCATAAAGCTATAATCTCCCATGTGAATGGCAATATCCGGAACATACAAGCTAGAATTCAGGTGTTTGCCCGGAGAAATAATTGATAACTCCTTTCCGAGGGGTGCCGAAATAAAATCATGCTTGGTATAGAATGGTCTTGATATGAAACTGAGTGATGCACCAGAGTCATACAAAACTTTTGTAGGAATAGAGTTAACTAAGAGGTTACCCAATATCACATCGGAAGAATTCTCTGCTTGATCTGCATTCATCAAGTTCACTCTTGCATCCTTGGGATTGTGCTTGACAATAGCATTGCTGACAGGTGGAGGAGACGGAAGGCACCTTGGGTTGGGACACTTGTTGGCATAGTGACCCTTCTGAGAACACTTGTTGCAAGTAACTTCTGAAAGAGGTCGATGATAAGGACCACTTGGTCTTAGAGCTTGGAACTGAGTCTTGGACTGGTTGCTCGGGTTGAGTGGGTGGGAGAATCCACAACCACCTGAGTCCTTATTGTTGCTTGGAGGATGGAGCACTAGAGGACGCGGTAGCCAGAACTTCTCCTGGTTGGCAACCACTTGAGAGGAAGAGGATGAGTGAACAACATCTCTTATCCTATTTTTGGAAGCTTCACACTTGAGCTGAGCTGCCTCTTGCTTGAGAGCCATATTGTAGTATTGGTCATATTCATCCGGCTCGAACAAGGTGAGAGCAAGTTGGAGTTCATCTTTCAGACCACCTCGGAACTGATATATCTTGCTCTTGGCATCAGGGATGTCTTGCTTCGCATAACGGGCAAGATTCTGGAACTTGACATTGTATTGAGAGATGGACATGGTGCCTTGCTTCAGGCTGCGGAATTGCTCACGCATGCCTTCAATGACACTGGTTGGAATGTGATGGAAACGAAAATCTTTGCAGAAGTCAGTCCCCGAGATCTCACGATCACCTCTGGAGTCTTTGTACTGTTGCCACCAATCAGCAGCTTGATCTTTGAGTTGGAAAGTGGCAAACTTGACATAATCCTCAGGCCTCACGTTACTGCATTCAAAGTGCTTCTTGATGTCTATGATCCAATCTTCAGCATCTAGCGGGTCCACATAGTAACTGACCGACTTTGGTTGGTTTGCCAGGAATTGGTTCAGTGTCGCAAAGTGAGGTTGATTGAACAGATTGCCTTGGCCTTGGTTCCCATGATTGCCTTGATTTGCTTGGTTGGCTTGGAAATTCTGCATCATCTGCATGAGCGTCTGAGTGTTTTGGTTGGTTACTTGCATGATCGCTCTCCATGCCTCAGACGGAGGAGGAGGGGAAGGAGGACGTTCAGGAGGACGCTCTTCTTCACACTCTTGGTTTGGGTTGGGAACCTTCTTAGGAGCCATCCTGAATATGATGACAACCGTTAGCCATTGATGCAAAACAGGTAAGCTGAATCAACGGCTATATATTTGCAACAATAGTCTTCACAATTAACATTTGAATAAAATGAACGAATGATTTCCACAGCTTAATGGTACAACAATCTTGTCGAGAAACAACTTGGGAGGCAAAAGATAAAATAAAAACAACAAGGTGCAGATGGAACAAATACATGATAGAAGTTTCGTCCCACATGTTCGTGCTGAATGCTCCATGGTACGTGTTACAAAGGGTCTTGCAATCCCCGGATCAGCATAGCCAAGGACCCTTTAAGATGCTACTCCCAATTGGAACAACGCCCATGAAACCTCTTCACTCGATGTTGAACCCCAAACCTCAAACCATGCACTCGTTGGAAGATTACCTACGAGCTACTTGAAACCCACCTATTAATTCCCGAAGCTTTCCGGTTATGCAATCTGGTGTTGGGCATACAGGGGAAGCACCGTGCACTCAACTCTAAACCTACATCCAGCTGTATCCATCTGTCAACACATAACCAGTCATCCTCGGAAATTGTTTACATTGGACCTTCGAAATGCATCCGCTAAACTAGCTGTGGCAATACTCCCGAACTATCTCCCCAGTATTGGGTGACGTCGGGGTTATCTCACCACCAGACATGCATAGAAGAGTTTTCGATGTCGGCCGACTCAGGTATTCTAGAACCTCTATGATACATTTGTGACGACAACACCTTGGAGCTCAACTCGCCGGGACACTGCCACGACCCCTAAATGACAGGAGGCATCGAGAACAATGTTCTCGTCACAAAGATATCGGAACAATCCAAACAATACCGGCGTGATCCTAATTTTTTAGTGAATTTTGAGAATAGAGGAGATAGAACAACGTCAGGAGTCCTCACAAGAGCGATGAAGGGATGAGGAGTAAAAAGAAATCCTACTCTCCGATATATATATATATATATATATATATATATATAGGACTAAAATTTTTTTGTGTGTGTGCCTAGACTCAACCATCAGCAATTTGATCAATCAGGGGGCTCCTAGGTTGGAGAAGGCTCTAAATACCAACTTGTAATGCCTAGTATGCGACTATGTCTCCCACGTGTCGACGCACGATTTAAAGACATAAGCGCATAGTAGAATGATCTCAAGTATGATATCTTTGCACATCTCATGTAAAATTCAGGGATGAAATTGTAAAATGATAGTTGGCTTACACTCGCCAGGTCACACAATGAATACAATAACATACATCATCCAAATAACACAGGGTCCGACTACGGACGAAATCCAAACGAGAAAGATACCTGTGGGGACCCCGACTTAGAAGTCGAGATCACCGAATGCACGTGTACAGTGATCCCAGAGATCAATGCTCACTGAACACACAGAAGCTGAATAACAAGAGTCTTACATCCATACATACCGTCTTACACAAATTAAGGCCATTATGGCCAAGTCTTACAGGGATAAAGCCTCAAGGGCTGAATAGCAATAACTCAAATAGCGGAAGTCTTCGATGATAAGTAGAACCCATGCCATCTGCCTTAACCCTATAGGCATTCTGACTGGGATAGCGTCCTAGTTCGCATGTTCGTCTCCATAGAACTCTTCTTCATATTCCTGTTCCTCCATGCCTGGCCAATTAAATAACCAGTGGCAAGCCAATGAGTAATTTGAATGTACTCGCAAGCAACCCATGATTTGGTTCAACGTAACAATGCAATTGAACAACAATGAGCAATCTAGCATCGAGCTAGAATAAATATTCTACCATGAAGTGTATGCATCAATAAACTCACGTAACCTCGAAGACAGGTTACCGATATCAACATGAATATGATTCAGCTCAACGAGTCAAGTCACCACCTTGACTCATCACACACACATACTTTCACCGATGTAGTAAAACTTTGGACATAGTTTAAGTAGCACCACCCAACTGTCCATGACCGTGGACACGACTATTCGAATAGTATTACACTCTGCAGAGGTTGCGCACTTTACCCACAAGATCCGGGAAGCTTTCGTATCACCCACGATCCCGCAGTACCTCAAGTACTCGGGGGAAGCACCCGGTCATTATCTTTCCTTAGACGACACTAACATAGAGTCCACTCGTTGGTACACGGCCCTCGAGTACAAACAATAGATCATGGGACTTGCCCTATTTTCAATGTCACGCGTACACGAAGGGACCAACGGTGTGTCCGGTGCCCTGTGAAAACATTCATGGTCGTCTATCCAAGCACGACCCCGTCCCGGGAAAGACCTCAAGTCTTCCCGTCACTAGTAATGCGGGCACCAAGCTAGTATCGGCCTAAGTAATCAATAACGCCCCGTCCCATAAGGGGTAGAGTGGTTGCACATATATGGTTGGGACGGTAGTCACACATAAATCTAATCCATCATTTCACCCATGCACAAGATTTTTACCGGCACATCACTTCTTCCTCAAGTGATGACCTAACTCAACATCACCCTCGGGCATTAGGGGCACCCGATGGGGTTTATGAAAAGATTTCAACCACGAAGGTTCATGACACACATGCATCACTAAGCATTACTACTAACCATTTGCATGACATCTAGCACATAGCAAGATCATGAGTAAGCATGCATCATGTGGTGGTTCTTAACTAGGTCACCACCGTAACTCTTATCATCATGCATTTGGAAACAAATGGGTTCCGAAGAACACAAGTGTATCATGGTCAAAGGGCTGCTTACCTGGATTGGCTTGGTCTTCAAAGTCTTCAAATCCTTCTCCTTCTTCTTCTTCAGCAACCTCGTCAAATACGGTATCTAAACGTCGCAAAATAACAACGGGAAATAAGGCCACAATAAAAACAGAAAAATCAAAGTGCTCAGAAAAATGTCAACTTATTTTTGTTAAATACTAGAGGGAAAACTAAGATGGCAAAAATTCTTAGTTGGAGTTTTGGAGTTGCAGAATGGGATCTAAGGATTTTTGAACAGGAGTTTTAATGTTCAAATTTGAATTTAAATTTGAACAGAACAGAAAAGGTTCATGGATATGAGTGAAAGTGACACCATTAAATAGGTTGGAATTTTACAAGATTTTAGGAGTTGGAATTAATTCATTTGGACGAATATTTAATTCTATGAAATTATTGGAAATAATCGCAGAAAATAATAAAAGGAAATGGCCCTGTGCCACTGGGCCAGAACGGCCACAGCGCACGGCCTAGGGCAAATAGCCCACCGCACGGGCGCCAGCGCGCGCGCCAGGTTTTTGAACCTGACGGGCGGGGACCGGCGGTCAGTGGCAGAGAGGGGAGAGAGAGAGGTGAGGATGGCAGGCGGGGCCTGCCTGTCATCTTCAACCTCACGGCCAAAGCGACGGCGAGCTCACCGGCGGCGATTCCGGGCACGGCGGGGCAAACGGAGGGCAGGAACGGGCTCAGCGAGGAGTCGCCGTTCTAGTGGTGGTGGTGCGGCTCGCCGGAGAGGCCTGGTTCGTCGGCGGCGAGGTGGGACGGTGGAGGAGCGTCGGGAGGTCGCTGGCTAGCTCGCTCCGGGCTGCAATAGGAGTGGGAGAAGGAGGGGAACGGTTCAGTGAGGTACGGCGGCTCCAGATCGAGCAAAAGTTGAGGCGGAGGGGTGCTGTACTGCGAGATCTCCGTTTGCCCGACGCGGCGGAGCTCCGGTCGATCCCGAGCACTGGGGCTTCCTGAGGGCGAGTGGGTGGTTCTGGAGCGCTACTGGGGATCTGGGTGCCGTTAGAGAGGCTCGGGGCGTGCTTATATAGCCGCGCCCCGGTCCACCGTGGACTCGTGCGCCGGCGAGGTCACGGGCGAGGCCAGAGGCCGTGTAGGCGCTCCTGCTCGAGTCGGGGAGGTTCATGGGTGAGGTCTTCGCCTAGTAAAGGGGAGAGGAGGAGCGGGGAAGGCTCCAGAGGGTGCGCGCGTGTGAGGCCGACGAGTGGAGCTTGCGGGCGGCCGGCACGCGTGCGAGGGCGGTCACTGAAGGGAGGAGGAGGGGGACAGCATCGGGGGAACTTGCGGACGTCGAGGGGCATCGACTGGCGCGAGGGGGGAGCACGAGGTGGTCGGGAGCGAGCGATTGGGCGAAGCTATAGTGCGGGTGCGCACTGTAGCACGCTCTGGAGCGTGCTTATCGCATGCCATGGCATGCCATTGGCTCTCTGGGCGTGTCCGCCGTGTCTGGGGGGTCCAGGGCGATGTAAACAACTCAGCTGAGGCCTTGGATGCTCTGTATGATCAATGAGAGAGAAGTGAAGCTGCTAACTAGGTAGAATTTGGCTGTCCAGCAAGGTGAATTGTGGTTTTCACCCCTCAATCATGGAGCTGTGGACATGGGGGAGTTACTGGAGGTAGATTGTAACTAGATGAAGCTGTGGTAGAAAGTTTAGGCAAAAGTAAATAGTAAAGGAGGCCTAGATGATGGTTTTGGTAAAATGGCAGAAGGTGTTTGATCATGTTTTGGACAAGCAAATGATCTCCACTGGCCATGGCACTTAACAGGATTGAATGTCATATGGAAATAGGGTGTTTCACCAAATTTGGGCTCATTTGAAGAAACTAGCCAATGTAACTTTGGTGAACCCTAGAAATCAACAGAAATGGCTTCATCTTGTTTAATTCAAGCTAATCATCTCCCCTTGATGCACCACTTGGTGTAGTTACATCATTTGGGGTATTGATCATGCCCACAAAGTTTGAAGCTCCAGGTAAAAAGTTGGTAATGTAAAGTTGTTCAAATTTGCATTTGAACAGAATAGGTTTTGGGGTATTCTGATCAAGTTACCCTACTCCAAATCTTGTGCCATTTGGTCTAGATGCCTTATTAGGCCATTCTAGCATGTGCACCAAGTTTGAGAGCATTTGGACAGGTTTGGCAATGTAATGTTGCTCAAACTTCAAATATGGACAGAATGGTTTTGAAGGGTTTTGAGGATGTTATCTTGCTTCCCAAGGCATGGGGCTTGGCAAGATCATCAAATATGTCATATATGACATGATAGAATTTCCCTGGAATTTTTGGAGAATATTTCCTTTGTAAATATTTCAAAAGCTTGAAATATCCAGAAAGGGTTTTAGAGGGATTAGCCCATTATTTTGAACATGACCAAGTGTTGAAACTCTTATATATGGACAATATATGTCCTATGAGTCTCCCTGAATTTTGGCAAATTTTTTTGAAATACTTAAATAATTTTTCCCTATTAAAGACCATTTCTGGCCTTATGAAAAAGCTTTTAAATAAAATAGGAAAATAACTTTTAAAATTATACTTTTGTGGTTTCTGGGAGTCCTATGACTACTAGGTCTCAAATACACTTTTTGAAATAATTTTGTCACCCTAAATCAAGCAGTTGCAGTGCAAACCTCAATTCATGGGTTTTTGGAATACTAAATTTTGAAAATACAATTTGGCCAAATTAATTTTATAGGAAAATACTATACTGCTATATAACACTTGCCATGATCATTGGGCATAAATTTTGGGTAAGGAGATGAATTCTACAAGAGGTAATAGTTGACTTTAATGAGCACATGAAAAATACATGAAGAAAAACTCAATTCCAAATGAAAGCCAAATGTTGCCAAAAAAATTGGCTGGTCCAAATTTTCATGCTTCATTGATGCAAAAGACATGTTACAAAATGCAGGGTGTGACAGACCTACCCCCCTTACAAGAATCTCGTCCCCGAGATTCCTAAACTAGGCCTTAAAAGAGATCGGGATACTCGAATCTAAGATAGTCTTCACGTTCCCAGGTTGCTTCTGCTTCCGTGTGGTTGCTCCACTGGACCTTGAAGTACTTGATGGTGCGGCTTCGCGTCCGTCGTTCTGCTTCATCCAGATGGCGAATGGGCTTCTCGCGGTAGGTCAAATCAGGCTGCAGATCAATGGCTTGGTGATCAACATCCTTGTAGAGATCAGGCTTGTTTGGAACCTGGAGACATTTCCGGAGTTGTGACACATGGAATACGTTGTGCACATCGGATAGCTCAGGTGGTAGTTCCAACTGGTAAGCCACTTCTCCTCGTTGTGTAGTGATCTCGAAGGGTCCAATGAACCTTGGTGCGAGCTTCCCCTTGACGTGGAAACGCTTGGTTCCCTTTAGAGGAGTTACCCGCAGGTACACATGGTCCCCGACATGGAAACTCATGTCCCGACGGTGAGTTTCAGCATAGTTCTTCTGCATTGACTTGGCTGCCTTCAAACGGTCTCTGACTAGTTGGACTTGCTCTTCTGCTTCGCGGAGAATATCCGGTCCAAAGACTAGCCCTTCTCCAGTCTCCGACCAGTTGAGGGGTGTGCGACATCTGCGTCCGTACAACACCTCAAATGGTGCCATCTGAAGGCTCGACTGATAACTGTTGTTATAGGAGAACTCGGCAAAAGGAAGACAATCTTCCCACTTGGCTCCATATGCCAAGACACAGGCTCGGAGCATGTCTTCGACAATTTGATTTACTCGTTCTGTCTGACCTCCGGTCTGTGGGTGAAAAGCCGTGCTGAAAGATAACTTGGTTCCCAAGGCTTCTTGGAACTTCTTCCAGAACCTTGAGGTGAACTGGGTTCCTCGATCTGACACAATCTCCTTGGGAGCACCGCGAAGGCTTACGATTCTGTCGATGTAGAGAGCTGCCAGCCGGTTGCCATCATAAGTAGTCTTGACAGGAATGAAATGGGCCACCTTGGTCAAATGGTCGACTATGACCCAGATGGAGTCATGTCCTCTATTCGACCTTGGTAATCCAGTGATGAAGTCCATTCCGACTTTATCCCACTTCCACTCAGGAACCTTGAGTGGTTGGAGCAATCCAGCGGGTCGCTGATATTCTGCCTTGACCCTTTGGCACACATCACACTTTGCAACATAGGTTGCAATCTCTCTTTTCATCCCGTGCCACCAGAATCTTTCCTTCAAGTCTTGATACATCTTGGTTCCTCCAGGGTGGATGGAATACAGAGTGTCGTGGGCTTCTTGCAGGATTAGGTTCTTTAGCTCCATCTTGTTTGGTACGCAGATGCGGCCTTTGTACCAAACAATCCCGTGCTCGTCTTCAGAGAATCCTGGGGCCTTGCCTAGCTTCATCTTCTTCTTGATGCCTTCAATGCTTGCGTGCCCACCTTGCGCCTTCTTGACTTCGTCCATCAGGGTCGGTCTGACTTCCAAATGATCCAGAAATCCAGGGGTGACCAATTCCAAACTGAATTGTTCGAACTCCTTAAACAGGGCTAGCTGCCTCTTTTGACTTATGGCATTCAAGGAGCAAGCCTTCCTGCTTAAGGCATCGGCCACCACGTTAGCCTTCCCGGGGTAGTATTGAACACTGAGGTCATAATCTTTGATGAGTTCCAACCATCTTCGCTGACTCATGTTCAATTCCTTTTGGGTGAAAATGTACTTCAGACTTTTGTGGTATGTGTATATCTCACACCGTTTCCCAAGGAGGTAATGCCGCCATGTCTTCAAGGCATGAACCACTGCCGCTAACTCAAGATCGTGAGTAGCGTAGTTCTCCTCATGAGGTCGTAGCTGCCTGGAGAGGTAGGCTATGACTCGGCCTTCTTGCATCAGAACGCTTCCCAATCCGGTTCGAGAGGCATCACAATATATCACGAACTCCTTGTGAATATCAGGTGTTGCCAGAACTAGGGCGGTGGTCAATCCCTTCTTGAGCTCTTGGAAGCTCTCTTCGCATTTTGGCGTCCACTCGAACTTCTTGTCCTTTTTGAGGAGCTGAGTCAATGGCCGGGCAATGCTAGAGAATCCTTCCACGAATTTGCGGTAATAGCCCGCAAGTCCGAGGAAGCTTTTGACTTCCTTGATGGTCGTTGGAGATTGCCATTGGGTCATAGCTTCGATCTTCGCGGGATCAACTGATAATCCTTCTTCGGTCAAGACATGACCTAAGAATCCAACTTTATGCAGCCAGAACTCACACTTGCTGAATATGGCATATTTGGTGCTCCCGAAGCTTGTCTAGGACCATCCTCAAATGTTGCTCGTGTTCTTCCTCCGTCTTCGAGAAGACAAGAATGTCATCGATGAAGACAACAACGAACTTGTCCAAATATTCCATGAAGACTTTATTCATGAGATACATGAAGTAAGCTGGGGCATTGGTTAACCCAAAGGACATGACCGTGCACTCGTACAGGCCATATCTGGTTACGAATGCCGTCTTCGGAATATCTTGGGGTCTGAACTTCAGCTGGTAGTACCCAGATCTGAGGTCGATCTTGGAGAACACGTTGGCTCCGCTGAGCTGACCAAACAGATCTTCAATCTTGGGAAGTGGATATTTGTTCTTGATTGTAACTTCATTGAGGGAGCGATAGTCAATGCATAAGCGGATGGTACCGTCCCTCTTTGCCACAAACAGAACAGGTGATCCCCAAGGGGAGGCACTTGGGCGGATAAATCCCTTCCTCAGCTGCTCTTCCAGTTGCTTCTTCAACTCGGCTAATTCTTCCGTCCCCATTCTATAAGGCTTCTTATAGATGGGTCCTGCCTCGGTCACGAGCTCGATGATGAACTCAATGTCACTGTCAGGGGGCATTCCCGGTAGTTCGTCTGGAAAGACATCAGGATACTCGCATACCACCGGTACTTGCTCTAGCCCAACTTCAGATAGACAGTTGACTTGAATGGCTTGAGCGGAAGAGGAGTTGGGAGCAAACTTGACTTCGACTCCTTAGTCATTGGTCATAGTGACAGTCCGATTGGCACAATCAAACAAGCCTTGGTGCTTGCTGAGCCAATCCATCCCTAGGATCACATCCAAGCCTTGCGATCTTAGGATGATAAGGTCTACTAGGAAGTCTACACCGTTAATGGTAATACTGACTCCTTTACAGCCTATCTTGGCTCTCATCTCGGCTCCAGGGGTTTGTACCACCATGGGGTTATTCAGGGGTGTAGGGGTCATGCCAATTTTTAATGCAAATCTTTGAGTGACAAATGAATGCGTGGCTCCAGAATCAAACAAGACAGTTGCAGGTGCTGAGTTGACAAGGAACGTACCCAGCACGACGTCCGGGTCTTCCTGGGCTTCTTCAGCAGTGACGTGATTCACACGCCCCTTCCCATGGTTAGGCGGGTTGCGAGGAGCTGGGTTCCTTGGTGGCATCCCGCGGCCTTGTCCTGGGTTCTGTGCATTGGGGCGCAGGGCATCAGGCTTCTTGTTGGGGCACACACTGGAGATGTGTCCTGACTAACCACATCCAAAGCAAGTGACTTGGTTTGGATTGTTGATCTTGTTGCCGCCACTGTTATTGGGGTTGAAAGCTGGCCTTGGGTTGGCATACTGCTGAGGCTGATAGTTGGTGCGAGGTGCAGGAGCTCTTGGTTTCTGGTAGGTTGGCTTGGCCGGGGCTGTCTGCCACGGGCGGGGCTTCTGGTTGCTAGAACTTCCCTTGCTGACCATCTTGCACTTGCGAGTGTCTTCCAGAGCACGCCGCTTGTCTTCAAGAATGAGTGCTTTGTTCACCAGGTCAGGGAAGGTCGGGCAGTCGCACACGACAAGCGAGTACTGCAGAGTCTGATTGAGGCCTTCCATGAAGCGCTCCCTTTTTGCAGCATCAGTGCTGACATCTTCAGGGGCATACCTTGACAGAACACTGAACTTCTGCATGTACTCCTTGACAGTGCCACTTCCTTGCTTCAGAGCTCGGAATTCACGCTTTTTGATAGCCATGATCCCGGAAGGAATGTGGGCCTTGCGGAATTCTTCCTTGAAGTTGTCCCAAGTGATGTCTTGTCCAGCATGCATGACCTTGAATCCATCCCACCAAGCTCTAGCAGTCCCCCCGAGGCAGTGGGCTGCCTAAGCCACCTTTTCGCGGTCTTCGGTGCATCCAACTAGTTCCAGCAAGTCCTCAATGGTGCGGACCCAGTCGTCTGCATCCAGGGGTTCAGCTGCCTCGAAAGTTGGCGGTGCATGCTTCTTGAACTCTGCCAACGTGGAACGTCCACTGCCATTCCCCGCCGGCTGGCGGTTGTTGGTGACAGCTTGAGCAATCAACTGAAGGGCTGCAGTGTTGGCTTGGCGTTCCTCTCGGAAAGCTTGGAGAAGCTGAGCCATGTCCATGTTCAGAGGAGGTGGTGGTGGTGGAGCTTGGTCGTTGGTTTGGTCGTGGCCTGCCTCTGACTGAGCGGATGCTCCAGCTTCGGGCTGCTGGGTAGAGGTACCAGTACGAGTTACAACAGGCATCCTGTTGGAGCGGTAAAAGGTCTCATGACTTGGAAGAGGGAAAGCAAGATAGATGGGTGCCTAGTAAGGGGGTGGGTGTGACACTAATCAAATCATGCAAGGGCCGAAAGGCCAAAACACATTCATTAAAATCCAGATGGGTGATGCAGTCGTTTACACATTCCCGAAGGAAGAATACAACATACATCCAAACACAACAAAAGCAAACACTAGATGGTTTCATATGAACCATACAAGGACTCGACTTAGCAGCTCTGTGGGGACCCCGACTGCGCATAGGGGTTACACGACCTATCCTACCATAGAGGTCATGAACTGGCATATCCGAGTAACGAATAATGCCTAAGCGGCGGAATGCTCGGTCGCGTATTCTGGCTCTTCTGGGTCTTCCTCCTTGTCTTCATCTGTCTGGCCCCCCTTGTCGCTTGAGGGTGTGGGGGAGTGGAGGAGTTGGATACGATGGTGCTTTGTTGGTGGTGCCGAGAAAAGCTTGCGATATTCCTTTGCCGTCATCTGGCGTCGCCGAGGTGGTTCTTCATTCTTGGAAGATACATCGCCGGAGGGACCTCCGCCTCGGTATGCGATAGCAGACAGTCCGGAAGGCGCCCCTTCTTTCTTGATCCTATTTGTCTTCTCTTGAGCTCGACGAAGAAGTGCCTTGGTCTTGTGAAGTTCTTCTCGGAGCTTCATCGATTCCGAGGCCAAGTCTTGTGCCAAGCTGTCGGCACATAGACTGAAGTAGGTCTGGAATCGAAGCAGGAGTCCTTCCTTCAGTGGGGGGGGGGGCTAGTGTGCTAATTTCATCTTCACCTTCCTTCCGGTAAGGCAGGAAGCGAGTTGTCATCTTGGCTGCCATCTCCGGAAGAAGCTCGCGGAGACGGGTTAGTGCCTTGAGTGCAGCAGCCTTGACAGCGAGAGGTAGTGTTGCCATCTGGGGTCCCTCGAAGAACCAACTTGTGGGAGGATCGTTTGCCTTCACGATCACTTCCACATGGTATTCCACCTCAGTGTCACTAACCCAATGCTCAAGGTAGGTGAGGATGGGCGCTCGGTGGAACTGGCACTCCTGGAGGCTATCCTCGAGAAGCAAGGGAAACCCAGTGGTCAGGTGCTCTTCAGGTACAGCGGCCATCTACAAAGGTGGAATAGGAGAGGTTAATAAGCTGATGAAATCTCAGGTTGGTAAGGTTTAGAAAAGAAGAGAGGTTCAGAAGGTTTTTGACAAAGGGGTCTCATCTAACTAACGCCCATGCTAACTAAGGCTTCCTACAGTCAAGATGGCTCCGATACCAGCTCTGTGGGGACCCCGACTTAGAAGTCGAGATCACCGAATGCACGTGTACAGTGATCCCAGAGATCAATGCTCACTGAACACACAGAAGCTGAATAACAAGAGTCTTACATCCATACATACCGTCTTACAAAAATTAAGGCCATTATGGCCAAGTCTTACAGGGATAAAGCCTCAAGGGCTGAATAGCAATAACTCAAATAGCGGAAGTCTTCGATGATAAGTAGAACCCATGCCATCTGCCTTAACCCTACAGGCATTCTGACTGGGATAGCGTCCTAGTTCGCATGTTCGTCTCCATAGAACTCTTCTTCATATTCCTGTTCCTCCATGCCTGGCCAATTAAATAACCAGTGGCAGGCCAATGAGTACTTTGAATGTACTCGCAAGCAACCCATGATTTGGTTCAAAGTAACAATGCAATTGACCAACAATGAGCAATCTAGCATCGAGCTAGAATAAATATTCTACCATCAAGTGTATGCATCAATAAACTCACGTAACCTCGAAGACAGGTTACCGATATCAACATGAATATGATTCAGCTCAACGAGTCAAGTCACCACCTTGACTCATCACACACACATACTTTCACCGATGTAGTAAAACTCTGGACATAGTTTAAGTAGCACCACCCAACTGTCCATGACCGTGGACACGGCTATTCGAATAGTTTTACACTCTGCAGAGGTTGCGCACTTTACCCACAAGATCCGGGAAGCTTTCGTGTCACCCACGATCCCGCAGTACCTCAAGTACTCGGGGGAAGCACCCGGTCATTATCTTTCCTTAGACGACACTAACATAGAGTCCACTCGTTGGTACACGGGCCTCGAGTACAAACAATAGATCTTGGGACTTTCCCTATTTTCAATGTCACACGTACACGAAGGGACCAACGGTGTGTCCGGTGCCCTGTGAAAATAGTCATGGTCGTCTATCCAAGCACGACCCCGTCCCGGGAAAGACCTCAAGTCTTCCCGTCACTAGTAATGCGGGCACCAAGCTAGTATCGGCCTAAGTAATCAATAACACCCCGTCCCATAAGGGGTAGAGTGGTTGCACATATATGGTTGGGACGGTAGTCACACATAAATTTAATCCATCATTTCACCCATGCACAAGATTTTTACCGGCACATCACTTCTTCCTCAAGTGATGACCTAACTCAACATCACCCTCGGGCATTAGGGGCACCCGATGGGGTTTATGAAAAGATTTCAACCACGAAGGTTCATGACACACATGCATCACAAAGCATTACTACTAACCATTTGCATGACATCTAGCACATAGCAAGATCATGAGTAAGCATGCATCATGTGGTGGTTCTTAACTAGGTCACCACTGTAACTCTTATTTTTGTTAGATACTAGAGGGAAAACTAAGATGGCAAAAAAAAATTAGTTGGAGTTTTGGAGTTGCAGAATGGGATCTAAGGATTTTTGAACAGGAGTTTTAATGTTCAAATTTAAATTTAAATTTGAATAGAACAGAAAAGATTCATGGATATGAGTGAAAGTGACACCATTAAATAGGTTGGAATTTTTAATGATTTTAGGAGTTGGAATTAATTCATTTGGACAAATATTTAATTTTGTGAAATTATAAAATAATCACAGAAAAGAATAAAAGGAAATGGCCCTGTGCCACTGGGCTAGAACGGCCACAGCGCACGGCCCAGGGCAAATAGCCCATCGCACGGGCGCGAGCGCGCGCGCGCCAGGTTTTTGAACGTGACGGGCGGGGCCCGGCGGTCAGTGGCAAAGAGGGGAGAGAGAGAGATAGGTGAGGATGACATGCGGGGCCCGCCTGTCATCTTCAACCTCACGGCCAAAGCGACGGCGAGCTCACCGGCGGCGATTCCGGGCACGGCGGGGCAAACGGAGGGCAGGAACTGGCTCAGCGAGGAGTCGCCGTTCTAGTGGTGGTGGTGCAGCTCGCCGGAGAGGCCTGGCTCGCCGGCGGCGAGGTGGGACGGCGGAGGAGCGTAGGGAGGTCGCTGGCTAGCTCGCTCCGGGCTGCAATAGGAGTGGGAGAAGGAGGGGAACGGGTCAGTGAGGTACGGCGGCTCCAGATCAAGCAAAAGTTGAGGCGGAGGGGGGCTGTACTGCGAGATCTCCGGTTGCCCGACACGGCGGAGCTCCGGTCGATCCCGAGCACTAGGGCTTCCTAAGGGCGAGTGGGTGGTTCTGGAGCGCTACTGGGATGTGGGGAGGAGCTGGGTGCCGTTAGAGAGGCTCGGGGCGTGCTTATATAGCCGCGCCCCGGTCCACCGTGGACTCGTGCGCCGGCGAGGTCACGGGCGAGGCCAGAGGCCGTGCAGGCGCTCGTGCTCGAGTCGGGGAGGTTCATGGGTGAGGTCTACGCCTAGTAGAGGGGAGAGGAGGAGCGGGGAAGGCTCCAGAGGGTGCGCGCATGTGAGGCCGACGAGTGGAGCTTGCGGGCGGCCGTCGCGCGTGCGAGGGCGGTCACTGGAGGGAGGAGGAGGAGGGGGACAGCACCGGGGGAGGTTGCGGACGTCGAGGGGCATCGACTGGCGCGAGGGGGGAGCACGAGGTGGTCGGTGGCGAGCGATTGGGCGAAGCTACAGTGCGGGTGCGCACTGTAGCGCGCTCTGGAGCGTGCTTATCGCATGCCATGGCATGCCATTGGCTCTCTGGGCGTGTCCGCCGTGTCTGAGGGGTCCAGGGCGATGTAAACAACTTAGCTGAGGCTTTGGATGCTCTGGATGATCAATGAGAGAGTAGTGAAGCTGGTAACTAGGTAGAATTTGGCTGTCCAGCAAGGTGAATTGAGGTTTTCACCCCTCAATCATGGAGCTATGGACATGGGGGAGTTACTGGAGGTAGATTGTAACTAGATGAAGCTGTGGTAGAAAGTTTAGGCAAAAGTAAATAGTAAAGGAAGCCAAGATGATGGTTTTGGTAAAATGGCAGAAGGTGTTTGATCATGTTTTGGACAAGCAAATGATCTCCACTGGCCATGGCACTTAACAGGATTGAATGTCATATGGAAATAGGGTGTTTCACCAAATTTGGGCTCATTTGAAGAAACTAGCCAATGTAACTTTCATTTGAAGAAACTAATCAATAGAAATGGCTTCATCTTGTTTAAGTCAAGCTAATCATTTCCCCTTGATGCACCACTTGGTGTAGTTTCATTATTTGGGGTATTGATCATGCCCACAGAGTTTGAAGCTCCAGGTAAAAAGTTGGTAATGTAAAGTTGTTCAAATTTGCATTTGAACAGAAAGGGTTTTGGGGTATTCTGATCAAGTTACCCTACTCCAAATCTTGTGCCATTTGGTCTAGATGCCTTATTAGGCCATTCTAGCATGTGCACCAAGTTTGAGAGCATTTGGACAGGTTTGGCAATGTAATGTTGCTCAAACTTCAAATATGGACAAAATGGTTTTGAAGGGTTTTGAGGATGTTATCTTGCTTCCCAAGGCATGGGGCTTGGCAAGATCATCAAATATGTCATATATGACATGATAGAATTTCCCTGGAATTTTTGGAGAATATTTCCTTTGTAAATATTTCAAAAGCTTGAAATATCCAGAAAGAGTTTTAGAGGGATTAGCCCATTATTTTGAACATGACCAACTGTTGAAACTCTTATATATGGATAATATATGTCCTATGAGTCTCCCTGAATTTTGGCAAATATTTTTGAAATACTTAAATAATTTTTCCCTATTAAAGACCATTTCTGGCCTTAAGAAAAAGCTTTTAAATAAAATAGGAAAATAACTTTTAAAATTATACTTTTGTGGTTTCTGGGAGTCCTATGACTACTAGGTCTCAAATACACTTTTTGAAATAATTTTCTCACCCTAAATCAAGCACTTGCAGTGCAAACCTCAATTCAGGGTTTTTTGGAATACTAAAATTTGAAAATACAATTTGGCCAAATTGATTTTATAGGAAAATACTATACTGCTATATAACACTTGGCATGATCATTGGGCAGAAATTTTGGGTAAGGAGATGAATTCTACAAGAGGTAATAGTTGACTTTAATGAGCACATGAAAAATACATGAAGAAAAACTCAATTCCAAATGAAAGCCAAATGATGCCAAAAGAAATTGCTGGTCCAAATTTTCATGCTTCATTGATGCAAAAGACATGTTACAAAATGCAGGGTGTGACAATACCATAAAGAACACAAGCTCGGAGCCTCCTAGTAAGAACCACTACTGATCGTCGGGATAAGAAACATAATAACGTCCACGCTCTTTATCGAACTCCCACTAAAGTTCTGAACCCTCTCCTGCATTTTTCTCAGTGGTACCTGCATCTGGGTTGTGTTGAATCTGTGAGCCACAGAGGACTCAGCAATCCCGTTCCCGGGTATCAAAACTACCAAAGCCTTAGGTGTGGAAAGGCTATAAACATGGGTTGCACCAAGCACTAAGCACTAGCTTACGAGTTTAGAGCGAGAAGAGAACAGTGCCAACGATTACCAAGTTGATCAAGAAGTGATCCTAGCTACTCACGATCAAGCATAACCCCACCATGTTCACTTCCCGAAGCCCTTCGGAAAGGGACCATCACGGTTACTCACACAGGTAGTGTATTCGTGAATAAGGTGTCAAGATATCTACAACCGGATATTAACAAATTCCCTCTGCCACATAACTGCGGGCACGACTTTCGAAAGATCAAAACCCTGCAGGGGTGTCCCAACTGTGCCCATCACAAGCTCATGATCCGCGGAGTCGCAACTCCAAATTGGGAAGACCCGAGTATTCTCGAAATCCCGTGCTCAAGATATTTCGACAAAGGTAAAACTAATCCTGCAAGACCTTCCGGCGTGCCGACACCCTGATAGTAGCCGCGCGTATCTCGTCTCAGGCCACGACCAGATAGGTCAGCCTACAGGAAAATACCAGACCTCGGGTTTCCCCAAGGTGGCCCTGCAGTCCGCCCAGTTTGGACCAACACTCATGAGGAGCATTGGCCCGGGTTGTTAATTAAAAACTCAGGTTTGCAACGCCCTATGGAAGTTTTAGTTATTAGGCACATGTAAAACCAATGTTGGGTCGTGCTGGAAAAGCTTTAAACAGAGCGAATTATCATGGGGGCCCCATAAACCCCAACCGTGTTAGGAACGCAAAATCAAGGAACATAACACCGGTTTATCGGTTCCTAAGGTGGCATTAGTGGAACAAAACACCAAGTAGAAGGGCTTAGCCTTCCACCCATTACCAATATATAGGTGAATTAGTTTAACAGGTATTTATATATTGTGTTATCCCAACAACAACTTCATCATGGAGCAATCTTCAAAACTTCACCTGCAACTGTCAACGCTATAAGAGGGGCTGAGCGATGCATACTTAGCCAAACAACGGTTTACTAGGAAGGTGATTAGAGAGTTTCATGGCAACAATAGGAGGCTGACAAACAGGAATGGGCATCAAGGCATTTCTAGAAGAACGAGACATCTAGCATAGGCAAAGATACAAGTGATATCTGGGAATGGTCATCTTGCCTATTGATTCCACGGAGGGATCGTAACCTTGCTCCTCAAACTCAGCCTCGAAAGGAACCTCGAACTCCGAATCATCACCGGGCTCTAACCAACACAACAATGTAAACACCGAAACAACGATCAATCATTATGCAATGCTCAACCACATGATGCATGAATATGATGCATATGGACATGGATATGATATGATGCAACTCCTAGCGACAAGAAGAGTGCACAAGCATCATGGCAATAACAAGATCACACACATGTGGAACACAAGCAAAAGGAAACAAAACTATCATGGTTACAAAAGGTTATGTAGATTATTTAAACAAGCACCCAACAAGTTTTAAAAGTTGTTTAACATGGCAAGGGGTGCATCTAGGTATAACAGCAACATGCTAGCATTTTAAATTGGCCGAAAAGAACCAACAACAATTTCTGGAAACTCCCATGTTCATTTAAATACAAATAGGACAGATCTGAGAAAGACATATTTTAAAGTTGTTAAACATGCAAAGTAACAGCACCACATTAATCTACACATTTTTTCACCCCAAATGCATATAAAGTTTGTTAAATTTGGAGTTGTAGATATTTAGTTATGAATTTTACAAGTTTAAGCATTTTCAAACACAAATTAATTCAAACATCATTTTAAATGTTGTTAACATGGCAACAAACTGCATATTAAAATTCTACAAGAAAAACTAAGCAGTTTTCATGTTTAACTCATTTCCATCAGAAGCATATATTTAAAGATATGAATTATGCAAGGAAAATACAGAAAAAGAAAATAAAACAAAACAAACATAATAGGAAAAGACTAAGCTGACACAGAATGGCTAGCCGCAGCAGCTGACTGGTGGGACCTGGGAAGCTAAAGTGGTGCCAGCGGGTGTGGAAGTGGGCACGAGGTGCTGTGAGACTGCCAAGTGGGGTCGGCTTGTCAGTGGGACAAAGAAAACAAAAAGGGGCTAAACCCACTGCCTCGACGGGGATTCGAACCTGGGTCTCCCCAGTGAAGGCACGGCACAAGTACCATCTGGGCTAGGCGTGGCTACTGGCTAGGAAGAAGGGCTCGGCCCTTTTGATCTACTCGTCGAGCCTCTCTGAGAGAAGACGACGACGCCAGCGAGGGCAACCGTGGCGATGGCGGGGCTAGATGGGTCACGATGGGCGCGCGGGATTTGGTTGCAGAGTGGCTGAAGGACGCGCGCGTGCTAGGGCTCGCATAAGTGGAGCGCGGTGAGCTCGAAGCTCCGACCATGGCAATGGGGTACCGCGGGGACGCGGTGAGGCACCGCGAGGCGCGAGGCCAGCTGCGGTTGTTGTGGGTGTGCGCGATGCAGCAGGTGACGCGGACGCGCGCGATGCAGCAGGTGCGGGCGTGCGCGATGCAGCAGGTGTGGGCGTGCGGGATGCAGGTGGTGCTCTCTCAATTTTCAGAGAGCCACCGGAGCACGGGGAGCGCGGGAATGACACGGATCTGGCGACGTTGCTGGTGTACTAAAGACGACGGGGAGGAGCAGGGAGGGGAGTGGGTATACCTCGTATACCTGTGACATGAAGACGAGGCCGATGACGAGGCTACGGCGACGCGGTCGACCTCTGAACCTCGACGGGATATCTGACCGAGGCGAAGATGGAAGCAGAGGAGGAAGCCCGGCTCTCTTTTGGCGATCTCTTCGACGGCATAGGGGAAGCAGAGGGCGACGGAGACGAAGGGGAAGCCGATGGACGCGACGGTGGCGGCTGGAGGTGACCAGAGGGCAGTGCCGATGGAGACGTGCTCTCAGCCGCGCTCGGGTGCTCGTGGGGGAAGGAGAAGGAGGTAAGGGGAAGATCCCCTTGGTGGTGGCGGCGAAGGAGGAACCCTAGAGGAGGCATGGCTGCTTTATATAGGGGGTGCGGGGACGCGCTGGCCTCGACGTCCGTGAGCTCGAGCTCACGTCGTTGGCGCTCTGGAGGCGGAGGAGGGGGACGGCACTGTAGCGGGGCAGGTGAGCATCGAGGGAGTAGACGCTGGCAGGCGGGCCCGGACGTGAGGGAGGGAGACAGCGCGACTGCGCGTGCGGGCTGCACGCGTGGGGAGCTGGCTGGGCCATGGTGCTGGCTGGGCCAGGTCGGGAGCGCTGCTGGGCTGCTGCTGGCTGCGCTGCTCTTTTCTTTTTCTTTGCAAATTCTGTTTAATTAATTAAACAGTTGCATAAAAGAAAAAGTACAGGGGGCTAGGTGAGGAGTTTGGAAAATATAAAAATATCCCCAAGCTCTAGGGAAAATGCTCTTTTTTATAAAATGGTCCTGGGCATTTTTAGAGGAAGTAAAATAATTCATGTTTTAAAATAATTCAAACTTGAGCCATTTTAAAACCTAACCAAAACAATCCAAAAGAGGCAAGGCTTAGCAATGTGGCCTATATTAAGGAACCAAAGGAGTGGGGAGGAGATGAACAATTTAGGAAGAGGCTAAGTCACTTGCAAATTGCTTAAAGAATGGAAAAGAAAAAGAAAAAGGAGGAAGGAGAAGAGTG
>LR738713.1:132982699-133007473 GCA_902687465.1 Secale cereale
TGGCTGCGCTGCTCTTTTCTTTTTCTTTGCAAATTCTGTTTAATTAATTAAACAGTTGCATAAAAGAAAAAGTACAGGGGGCTAGGTGAGGAGTTTGGAAAATATAAAAATATCCCCAAGCTCTAGGGAAAATGCTCTTTTTTATAAAATGGTCCTGGGCATTTTTAGAGGAAGTAAAATAATTCATGTTTGAAAATAATTCAAACTTGAGCCATTTTAAAACCTAACCAAAACAATCCAAAAGAGGCAAGGCTTAGCAATGTGGCCTATATTAAGGAACCAAAGGAGTGGGGAGGAGATGAACAATTTAGGAAGAGGCTAAGTCACTTGCAAATTGCTTAAAGAATGGAAAAGAAAAAGAAAAAGGAGGAAGGAGAAGAGTGGTGCAAGAAGAAGGAGGGGGGGTTAGGGTTAAGCATGGCCATGGTCTTGCTATCACCACCAACACAAGGACAAGAACCTCACTTGATAAACTAAGGACAAGGACCATCACAAGACAAGTAAAGAATGCTATGTTGATCATGATGCAATGATGATGATGGAGTAATGCATGAATTCAAAAGAAAAAAAACATGACAATGCAATGACAATAAGAATGCATAATTGACAAAGAACCCCCAATGAAAGGACAAGGATAAAATGATAAATGCTTTATTGCCATATATGGAAGGTATCACATATGGGGTGTTACACTTAGGCTCTTGTCACTCTTTGTTCCATATTCCATCAAAGCCATACTCAAAACTTGAAAACTTCACAACACAAAACTTAGCCAAAAATCCTGTGAGCTCCATTAGTATAAGAAAACAAACCACCACTCAAAGGTACTGTAATGAACTCATTATTTGTTTATATTGGTGTTAAACCTACTATATTCCAACTTCTCTATGATTCATATTCCCCAATACTACTCATGGATTCATCAAAATAAGCAAACAACACACGAAAAACAGAATCTGTCAAAATCAGAACAGTCTGTAGTAATCTGTAATTTTCGAATACTTCTGTAACTCCAAAAAAATTGAAATAAATTGTTATACATGAGGAATTTGTCTATTAATCATATGCAAAAATAATCAACTAAATAGCACTCTCCAGTAAAAGATTACAGCCAAACTAGTGAGCGCTAAGGTTTCTATTTTTTAGAGCATGATCATATAAACTTCACACAAGTCTTCCCAAAGGTTCTACTTGGCACAAACACTAATTAAAACACAAAACCATATCTAAACAGAAGCTAGATGCAATATTTATTCCTAAACATAAGAAAAAACATTGAAAATAAAATTGGGTTGCCTCCCAACAAGCGCTATCGTTTAACGCCCCTAGCTAGGCACGATACAAGAATAGATCTAGGTATTGCCATCCTCGGGTTTTTTTTCTTTTTGCGGGATCACACTCAAATCTGGGAGGTTCTCGTTTTCCTTCATATTTAGAAACTTTCAGATCTAAAGAATCCAACCGCTTATTGCAAAGGGTGATCAACATATTCATGCGGTGGAGATTTCCACTAACATTCTTAAGAGGTTCAAGAGACTTTTGTAATATTTTCTTTACTTCGCAAATCTTATCAAAAACTTGTGTCTAATCTGGGGTAGAGGGTTTCCCAAACAACTCTATCAAAGCATTATAGGAATCAAGAGTATGACTACCCAAGAAATTTCCTCCGGTAATGGTATCAAGAATAAGCATATTCCAAGAGGTTATGCCATTATAAAAATTGCGAAGAAGCATAGAAGTGGAAAGCTTCCTAGTAGATCTATTTTGAGCATTGCAAATTCTATACCAGGCATCTTTTAGATTTTCCTCCTCACTTTGTTTAAAATTAAGAACTTCACTCTTGGGAGTATTGATAATGATAGGTGTGCTAGCCATGACAGCAAGGCAAAGCGAACGATAAACACACGGAAACAGAAGGGCAAATAAAACGGCAAGGGTGAAGTGGGGGAGAGGAAAACGAGAGGCAAATAATGTAATTTAGAGGATAAGGGTTTGTGATAGGTACTTGGTATATTACTTCTGTGTAAGCCTCCCCGGCAACGGCGCCAGAAATTCTTCTTGCTACTTCTAGAGCTTGCGTTGTATTCTCTCGAAGAGGAAAGGGTGATGCATCACAGTAGCGTAAGTATTTCCCTCAGTTTTTGAGAACCAATGTATCAATCCAGTAGGAGACCACGCGCGAGTCCCTTGCACCTACACAAGCAAATAAGAACTTCACAGCAAACGCGATAAGGGGTTGTCAATCCCTTTATGGTCACTTACGAAAGTGAGATCTGATAGATAGGATAGTATAATATTTTTGGTTATTTTTATATAAGAACTGAAAGTAAATAACGCAAATAAGCAACGGCAGCAGAAATTAAAGGGAAAGTAATATAATAAAGATAGACTCGAGGGCCATAGGTTTCACTAGTGGCTTCTCTCATGATAGCAGAATTCTACAGTGGGTGAACAAATTACTGTCGAGCAATTGATAGAAAAGTGCATAGTTATGAGAATATCTAGGCATGATCATTATATATAGGCATCACGTCCGTGACAAGTAGACCAAAACTATTCTACATCTAATACTATTACTCCACACATCGACCGCTATCCAGCATGTATCGAGAGTATTAAGTTCATAAGAACAGAGTAATGCTTTAAGCAAGATGACATGATGTAGAGGGATAAACTCAAGCAATATGATATAAACCCCATCTTTTTATCCTCGATGACAACAATACAATACAATACATGCCTTGCTGCCCCTGTTGCCACTGGGAAGGGACACTGCAAGATTGAACCCAAAGCCAAGCACTTCTCCCATTGCAAGAACTATAGATCTAGTAGGTCAAACAAAACAAATAATTCGAAGAGACTTGCAAGGATATTATAATCATACATAAAAGATTTCTGAAAATAATCAAATATTGTTCGTAGATAATGTTGATCGTAAACCCACAATTCATTGGATCTCGACAAACACACCGCAAAAAGATTACATCGAATAGATCTCCTCGAAGATCGAGGAGAACTTTGTATTGAGATCCAAAAAGAGAGAAGAAGCCATCTAGCTAATAACTATGGACTCGAAGGTCTATGGTAAACTACTCACAAATCATTGGTGAGGCTATGGCATTGATGAAGAAGCACTCCGTGGTAGATCCCCCCTTCGGCGGAGCTCCGGAATAGGCCCCAAGATGGGATCTCACGGGAACAGAATGTTGCGGCGGTGGAATTAGGGTTTTCTCTGTTGCCTCGATGTTTTCAGGGTATATGGATATAAATAGGAGGAAGGAGGGCATCGGGAGAGCCAGAGGGGGCCCACGAGGGTGGGGGCACGCCTAGGGGGAAGGGGCACGCCCTGGACCCTCGTGGCCACCTCCTTCGTCCCCTCGCGTGTACTCCAAGTCTTCTGGGTAGATACGGTTCCAAAAATAACTCTCCCAAAGGTTTCATTCCGTTTGGACTCCGTTTGATATTCCTTTTCTGCGAAACTCTGAAGTACGCAAAAAACTGCAATTTGCATTGGGCCTTGGGTTAGTAGGTTAGTCCCAAAAATAATATAAAAGTGTATAATAAAGCCCATTAAACATCCAAAACATAATATAGAATAGCATGGAACAATCAAAAATTATAGATACGTTGGAGACGTATCATATCACACACATCTTGTTATATTGAACCGTTTCTGTTCTCTTGTCTCAATGCAAACAGTTCATTCGAGTGAACCGCATGCAGCATATCGCACACAACTTGATCTGGCTGGCCGTTTCTTCTGTTTTGCCTAATCACAAACAGTTCATCCGAGTAAATCGTATGGTGTATATTGCACACACCTTCATCTGGCTGCTCGTTTCTTTTGTTCCTCCTCATCGCAAAGAGTTAATTGAACTGAACCGTATGCCGTGCATCGCACACGCAACTAAAATCCGAACCGTGTTTGATGAATCCTCCATCGTAAACATTTTGCACCTTTTTTGACAGTTTTTTTACACCACCATTTGCAATTATTGCAGCGCACTCAGTTTCATCGAAGGGTCTCTGATCGTAGTGTCGCATTAGCAGCATCCTGCAGTAGTGGAAGGAGCAGCGGGCACAAAGGGGCAGCAAGATGTGATGGGAAAAAAGAGAGAGAAAGAATATGCGAGAGGTGGAAGAAGGAGAATAGGCAGCGTAGATGGGCCCGCATAATATGCGTGTCGCCAATTGCTTCGCTAGAAGCGTGCGCGCGTGGACGCATCAGGCAGAACGATTCGGCCGACGCACGGGTGCAAAATGTTTACCTATTTTTTAATACTATTTGTGTTGTCTTGAGAGATAGCATGAAATTTACACTTCTTCTAGATACCTCCAGTGAATGTTGGGCTGCCATTACAGGTTGAAGAATCCATTGCCATAGCGAGACAACGACAATATGGTGGCTGGTATGTGTGGCAGCGCTGATGGCAAGGACGTCAACGGGGAGCAGGGACATAGAATGCCAATTATTCGGCATCGTTGCATCTATGGTGCTCCTAAACGATGGATGACATTGCTCGGGTCGGCGTTGTCTCTCATGCTTCCATCCCTCGACGCCTCTGGTTCCTCGACATCGCGAGCTCTATATAGTGGGAATGGCGTGCTTCTCATTGTCACAGACACAATGCTTCAGATTCTTTGTATTATGTTTCATACTACCTATGTATATGCTTCCTTCAATTTAATATCAAATATGTGCTTCAGTATCATGTGTGGCATCTTTTCCAAGCATCTACATGTTGGCTTTGTTTTTTACACAGGTAATGCTTGTGAAATATTTTGTTCATGCTTCAGCAACTGTCCAACTATGTTTTTAATGGCTCACTACAACATAAAATGCATCCATATACATTTGACATGATACGTTTCCTGGAAAATATTGTGTGCTTCGTTTCTTACGATACTATGTGGAACCGGTACTATATTTATCATGCTTCAAGCTAATAAAATTGTGCTTGGAAACACAACCATGCGTGCTTCATAGTCATAGCATAAAAGAAATAATTATAATGCTTGGACAAAAATATGACCATGAAATATGTAGTATGTATTGTACTATTGGAAGCATATATTTAGTATATGATGGAAACAAGCATGGAATACAATGAAGCATCATGCACGTATGGAAACACCAATGGTTGTATGGACGAATATCCGAAAGCATATATGGAAGTAGCGTATTATAGCAAGTTTACGTATATTATGGAAGCATATTTTCTAGCACATTGAAACAAAATTTTGCATTAATTTGCTATTATTATTCGTCTCCCATTCTCTTGATTATTTGGTGTGATTAACTTGAGGAACAAAATTACATGTAAACAAAGGTGGATCCACGTCCAAATTCTGACTAACCCGTGACTTCTGCAAGCAATTAATTCCATGAAGTAGATTAAAAGGATACTACCCAGAAAATGACACACACTCCTACTAATCAAACGGTTGAATCAATCTCATCCTACAGTGTTGGGCTGGTCTGATGTGAGGCTAGGGATTAGGAGTCTGATCCCTAGTGGTGCCCTTTAAGATTAGACATTTGAGATAGTTCTTGAGGGGATGGGCTAAGAATGGTAGTGCTATATATAAGCAACATAAAGAGAGGTGGCTTAATATCATCAATGATCTTGATTTAAAATCTCAGATTAATTCGCTTGACATAAATGAACGGCTGGCTAATGTTGGAAATATGCCCTAGAGGAAATAATAAATTGGTTATTATCATATTTCTTTGTTCATGATATTCGTTTATTATCCATCCTAGTATTGTATTGATCGGAAACTCAAATACATGTGTGGATACATAGACAATAAGGTGTCCCTAGTTAGCCTCTACCGGACTAGCTCGTTGATCAAAGATGGCTATGGTTTCCTAGCCATTGACATGAGTTGTCATTTGATAATGAGGTCACATCATTAGGAGAATGATGTGGTGGAGGAGACCCACACTATAAACGTAGCATATCATCGTATCAAGTTTATTGCTATCGTTTTCTGCATGTCAAGTATATATGTTCCTATGACCATGAGATCATGCAACTCACTGACACAGAAGGAATACCTTGTGTGTAGCAAATGTTGCAATGTAACTCGTTGACTATAAAGGTGCTCTACAGGTATCTCATAGGGTGTCTGTTGAGTTGGCATGGATCAAGACTAGGATTTGTCACTCCGTATGACGAAGAGGTATCTCTGGACCCTCCCGGTAATACAACATCACAAGAAGCTTGCAAGCAATGTGAATAATGAGTAAGCCATGGGATCTTGTATTATGGAACGAGTAAAGGGACTTGCCGGTAACTAGATTGAACAAGGTATTGAGATACCGACGATCGAATCTCGAGAAAGTAACATACCGATAGATAAAGGGAACTACATACATGATTAGTTGACTCCTTGACATCGAGGTTCGACCGATAAAGATCTTCGTAAAATATGTAGGAAACAATATGGGCATCGAGGTCCCGCTATTGGTTATTGACCGTAGAGGTGTTTCGGTCATGTCTACATTATTCTCAAACCCAGATGAGATCATCGAGGGTCCGCGGGCTTAACGTTTGGTGATGCTAGAGTAGTATTGGGATATTCATGTTGGTGACCGAATGTTGTTCAGAGTCCCTGATGAGATCCCTGACACATGAGGAGCTCGCGAATGGTCCGTAGGTAAATATTTATATATGGGAAGTCATATTTTGGCTAGCAGATAAGTTTAAGGCATTATCGGTATTGTACCGCGAGTGCAATAAGGGGTCCGGGGGTCCACCTACCCCGTGGTGCCACATGAGCTGTAGGGGGTGCGCCTTGGCCTGTATGGGCCAAGGGCACCAGCACTAAGAAGCCCATGCACTAAGATAGAGGAAAATAGGAAGAGTCCTAAGGGTGGAAGCACCCCCGAGGTGCCTTGGGAGGAGAGGACTCCTCCCTAGGGCTGGCCGCACCACCTCCCTTGGAGGAGGGGTTAAGGATGTGCCCCAACCCTCCTCCTTGCCTCATATAAATAGTGAGGGAGAGGTAGGGGCTGGACACGCCAAATCCTATGCTCCGGTGGCAGCCCTACCTCTCCCGAAACCCCATTTTCTGCTCAGATCGCATCTACGGTAGCGCATAGAGAAGCCCTGCTGGGATTGCACCACCACGCCGTCGTACTGGTTGAAATCCTATCTACTTCTACTCTCTTGATTGCTGGATCAACAAGGAGGAGACTTTATCGAGCCGCACGTGTGCTGAACGCGGAGGTGCCCTCCGTTCGGCACTAGATCGGTGTTCGCGGAACGGATCGTGATTGGATCGCGACGACGTACCACTACATCCACCACGTTCTTTATCGCTTCCGCTTTGCAATCTACGAGGGTATGCGGATCCAACTCTCATCTCGTAGATGTGCATCTCCTAGATTGGTTCTTGGGTGTTCGTAGGAATTTGTTTGTTTCCCATGCAACGTTCCCCAACAGTGGCATCATGAGCTAGGTCTATGCGTAGATGACATAACAAGTAGAACCCAAAGGAGTTTGTGGGTGTTGATATTCAGATTGATTCCTTCCCTAGTCTTATTTTGATTCAGCGGTATTGTGGGATGAAGCGGCCCGGACCAACTTTACATGTCCACGTACATGAGACCGGTTCCATCGACAGACATGCAACTTGTTGCATAAAGATAGTTGGCGGGTATTTGTCTCTCCCACCTTAGTTGAATCGGATTCGACAAAGCCACTCCTTGTAGAAGGTTGAATGGCAATTTGCATATTACCGTTGTGGCTTTGCGTAGGTAATAATCATTCTTGCTAGATACCAATAGCAGCCATGTAAAACATGGAACAACAACTAGAGGACGTCTAACTTGTTTTTGCGGGGTATGATGTGATATGATATGGCCAAAGACATGATGATATATATTTGATGTATGAGATGATCATGTTTGTATAGATTATCATGACTTGCATGTCGATGAATATGACAACCGACAGGAGCCATAGGGTTGTCTTTAATTATTGTATGACATGCGTGTCAATCATTATGCGCTATGTAATGCTTTACTTTATAGCTAAGCGGTAGCAATAGTAGTAGAAGCATGGTTGGCGTGAAAACCCCGATGGCGACACGATGATGGAGATCATGATGATGGAGATCATGGTGTCATGCCGGTGATGATGGAAATTATGTCGGTGCTTTGGAGATGGAGATCAAAAGCATAGGAGGATGGCCATATCATGTCACTTATGATTTGCATGTGATTTTAATCCTTTTATGCATCTTATTTTGCTTAGGACGATGGTAGCATTATAAGGTGATCCCTCACTAAAATTTCAAGGTAAAATTGTGCCCTCCCAAGTGTGCACCGTTGCGAAAGTTCGTCATTTTCGAGACACCACGTGATGACCAGGTGTGATACTCTACGTTCACATACAACGGGTGCAAGCCAGTTTTGCACATGCAGAACACTCGGATTAAACTTGACGAGCCTAGCATGTACATACATGGCCTCGGAACACACGAGACAGAAAGGTCGAACAAGAGTCATATAGTAGATATGATCAACATGGAGATGTTCACCATTGAAACCACCTCATCTCACGTGACGATCGGACTTGGGTTGGTGAATTTGAATCATTTTACACTTGGACAACCGGAGGGATGTTGATTTGAGTGGGAGTTCTTTGGTAATATGATTAATTGAACTCATTATCATGAGCAATAGTCTAAGTTGTCTTTGCAAATTATGTTGTAGATTAAAAGCTCGAGCTGCAGCTCCCTATTTTAATACATTCCTAGAGAAAGACTAAGTTGAAAGATATTGTAAGCAATTATGCGGACTAGGTCCGTAATATGAGGATTGTCCTCATTGCTGTACAGAAGGCTTATGTCCTTGATGCACCGCTCGGTGTGCCAACCTCTCTAGTGTCGTTTGTGGGTGTTGGGAGCATGTGGAAGGCACGTTCTGATGACTACTTGATAGTTCAGTGCACCATGCATTACGGCTTAGAACCGAGACTTCAAAGGCGTTTTGAACGTCATGGATCATATGATATGTTCTAGGAGTTGAAGTTTATTTTTGTGAAAAAGCCCGTGTTGAGAGGTATGAGACCTCTGAAAAGTTCTTTGCCTACAAGATGGAGGAGAATAGCTCAGCCAGTGAGCAAGTGCTCACAATGTCTGGGTGCTACAATCACTTGAATCAAGTGGGAGTTTATCCTCTAGATATGATAGTGATTGACAGAGTACTCCAGTCACTATCACCAAGCTGCTAGAACTTCGTGATTAACTATAACATGAAAGGGATGGAGATGATCCCAGAGTCGTTCACGGTAGGCCCCGAAGGTAGAAATCAAGAAGGAGCATAATGTGTTGATGGTTAACAAGACCACTGGTTTCAAGAAGGGCAAGGGCAAGAAGGGAAACTTCATGAACGACAAGCTAGTTGCCGCTCTAGTGAAGAAACCCAAGGTTGACACTACAAAAAAAAGACACATCCGTGACATTTTGGGCCGAACGGAACTTTTTCTGTCATACTTATGACACTTCTATGACAATAATTGTGACAAAACACGGTATCATCATAGATGTGGTGGGGTCCTACTTCTATGACAAAAAATCATGACAGAAAATGGGCTTTTCATCCTGAGCTGGCCGGAGACGCAGCTGCATGACATTCTTTGGGCCGTCCATGACGGAAAAAACCGTGGTAGAAGCGAGGGTGAGGAAAATATCGGCGTCTTTCTTGGTTACGGTGGGTGGTCGGGGCGGAGCGATGCACGTTTCTCTCGTACACGCACCCGCGTGGGTGCGATGCATTGGGCTCTAACTGAACCTAAGCGAGGCGTTGGGCTCTAACTGAACCCGAGCGATTGCACTGCAGGCTACGCATTACTGAACCCGAGCGATCGATCGATGGCTATTAACTGAACCTGATCGAGTGATTCCTTCGCTACTGCTGCTAACTGAAGCCGATCGATGCTGCCTCTGCATGAACAGTGAGCGTTGCTGGGGGGGTTTGGATGAACGGTTCCCAGTGGGGGTGGCTGAACAGGACCCCGTGGTGTTCCCTCTGCATGAACATGACCTCGTTCAATCGAGCCGGTTGGGGCTCGATGAACAGAACCCCGTGGAGGGCTGAATGAATAGGACCACCCCTTGGAGGGCTGCATGAACAGTAGACGATGGAGGGTTGGATGAATAGTAGCCCGTGGAGGGGTGGTTGAACAGGAGCCCGTGGAGAGGGCTGGTTGAACAGTAGCCGGTGGAGTAGCGTACGGTGGAGGCTGAACAATCACAGGTGGAGGCTAGAGGAAGTCGACGGTGGATGAACAGTAGCCCGTGGAGGCTGGAGGGGATCGACGGTGGTGATGAACAGTATCCCGTGGAGTCCCGTTTTGCGGTACGCCACACCCCTACCGATGAACAGGACCCCCGTTTCGACCGTAGCGCTCCAACACAAGTCCGTTTCCTCCGTTTTGCGGTATGCCACACCCCTCCCGATCAACAGGACCCCCGTTTCGACCGTAGCATTCCAAGACAAGCTCGTTTCCTCTGTTTTGCGGTACGCCACACCCCTCCCGATCAACAGGACCCTCGTTTCGACCGTAGGAGGTTCGTTTCCTCCGTTTTGCGGTACGCCAGACCCCTCCCGATGAAGATGATCCCGTTTCGAACGTGGCCGGTCGAACAAAAGGCTGTTTCCTCCATTCCGCGGTACGCCAGACCTCGTTTCCATCAGCTATTCCGTCCAAGACCTCCCGATGAACACGACGACGCATTCCGTTCCGACCCAGCCGGTTGGCTCCCCATGAACACGACGACGACGTTGTTTCTCCGTTCCGACCCAGCCATGTACACAAGCCCTGGCCGTACGTACGCATGAGTAGGCGTCCGAGACCCCGCCCGTATGTACGTACGTGGTCGTATTTACTTTCTTGCACCCCGGCCGCTGTACGTACGTGTACATGCTACATGCGCGCCTCTGCTACGACACATGCGTGCCTCTACATCGACCAGTATGTACGTACACGTTCGCAACCAGAATGACAACGCTAGGTACGCTTCGACCAGGTGGGTCCCGACTATCAGGCACATCCTTGCCTGCGAAGATGTAGCTGGTGGGTCCCAACAGTCACGGGGGCGAATCATTTTTTTGCCCGGACGCACTTCCTTGCATGCGAAGATGTAGCTAGTGGGTCCCAGCAGTCAGGGGGGCGAATCATTGTTTTTTTGCCCGGACGCACTTCCTTGCGTGAGAAGATGTAGCCGGTGGGTCCCAGAAGTCAGGGGGGTGAATCGTTTTTTTGCCCGGACGCACTTCCTTGCATGCGAAGATGTAGCTGGTGGGTCCCAGAAGTTAGGGGGAAACATTTTTTTCACGAAATACGGTGGCACGTCCGGTGCGTCCTCGTTGTCAGGTAGAGAAATAATAATTTTGCACGTAATAAGGAGGCACTTCCTTGCTGTGGCTGTGGACCCAGCTATCAGCCTCTCCACGTACAGTACTCTTCCGGTGGAAGTCGTTCCTTGACCACGTTGACCACGCCGCGCCGAGAGCACCAGGGCGGTGGACGACGGCGATGCCAAGGAAGGGGACGTCGCGGAGCCGGGGAAGACATGGCAGTGGATGCCCACACATAGAGGAGTACGAGGGTTCACTGGTTCGCTGTGGTGTGAGGCTGCCGTCGCCGCAGAATAACAGGGGGTGTGGATGAGTAGAGGGATGGCCTGGCCAGCGGTGGGAATAGTAGGGGGCTGTGAGGCCTCCGCGGCATCATAGCCGGCCACGAGAGGCAGGAGCATGCGGCACGACCGGCGCTGCTTTGGGCGGCTGGAGCAGCAAGGCCAGAGGTTGAAGAAGCACTATGGCCGTTGGATGTACATCGTATGGTCACTGGAGCTAGAATCGTTCATATTGACTAAGTTGACAAAGCACACCGTCCCCGTCAACTTAGTAGGCCCACAAGTTAGCCTCCCACCAAGGTGGGTCCCAACCAGCAGGGGGATTATTCATTTTTTGTGCGTAATAAGGAGGCACTTCCGGTGGGTCCGAGCTGACAGCGGGGGAAAGGTTTTTTTCACGCAATACGGTGGCCCATCCGGTGGGTCCCAACAGTCACGGGGGGAACTTTTTTACGCGAAATACGGTGGCCCGTCCGATGGGTCCCTGCTATCAGGTGGAGAAATCATTATTTTCCGCGTAATAAGGAGGCACTTCCTTGCTGCCGTCGTGGACCCAGCTGTCAGCCTCTCCACGTACAGTCCATGTCTGATGGAAGTCGTTCCTTGACCACGTTGACCACGCCGCGCAGAGAGCACCAGGGTGGTGGACGACGCGAGGCCTTGGAAGGGGACGACGTGGAGCCGGGGAAGACGCGACAGTGGAAGCCCGCGCAGAGAGGAGTATGAGGGTTCACTGGTTTGGCTGCGGTGTGAGGCTGTCATCGCCGTGGAGTAACAGGGGGTGTGGGTGAGTAGAGGGATGGCTTGGCCAGCGGTGGGAGTAGTAGGTGGCGGTGAGGCCTGCACGGCAGCACAGCCAGCCACGGGAGGCAGGAGCAGGCGGCATGACAGGCGCTGCTTTGGGCGGCTGGAGCAAGAAGACCAGAGGTTGAAGAAGCACGACAACCGTTGGATGGACATCGTACGGTCACTGCAGCTAGAATCGTTTATACTGACTAAGTTGACAAAGCCCTTAGTATGCGTCAACTTAGTAGTCCCACAGGTCAGCTTCCGAAACGTTGCGCCCCAGATGTCAGGGGGAGGAATCATTTTTTGGGTGGGTGAAGCTAGAACATCCGAGATTGAAGAAGAAGCACGACATCGGTTGGATGGACATCCAATGGCCAGTGCTGCTAGAACCATGTGTTGACTATAAGTTGACAAAGCCTTGCATACATGTCAACTCTCTTTTTTTAGGGGACGCGTCAACTTAGTAAGGCCACAAGTGTGTGGCAGAGAACTTATAGCCCATTTGAGATTTGTAAGAACGTGCATCCAATTTTTGAATTCTAAAGGAATTTACTACAACCCATTTACAGTTTGTTAAAAGTACAGCCCATTTCAACCAACCGTTCAAAACAGAATTCAATAAAATTTCCCACATTTTGATGGGATCCGAAATATTTCTATCCTGAAATTTCTAGTCAGATTTAATACAATTTCAATATAAATTTGTATTACGTAAAAATCCAACGAAACATTAGGCTCGCAACAATTAATGAAATTAAAATTTTCAATATCCAAACATAATATTTTATAAGGTAATTACGTGTTTGGTGCATTTTTTATAGTTACTACCCATTTTTTATATTACATCCCATTTATTATTTCTTAAAGCCCATTTTCTTCTTAAGTCTAATGCATCCCTCCTAGGAAAGACTTGCAGCCCAGAGGGGCGGAGAATAACAACTTGACCTTGCCTGGGTATTCCTAAAAAAATTATAGCTGGGCTAGCTATTTTCAGCTTGAAAAATAATAATATCAGGGCTGGATATCTGGCCTGGGCTAGACGGGCCACAACCCACCCAGTTAATAGCTGCAGCGATGTTTTCGCTGTTGTTCAGAGGAGGAAAATTAATATCTGGGCTAAACATCGCTCAAGAAAAACTCTACAGTGCTCACACCTCAAAAACACAAATACTGCTCGAGTTGCTTGGTCCCAGCTGTCGGCCGCTTCTTGTGCAATTCTCTCGTTTATTGACTACATAGGTTGACAATGGTGTGGGACCGTGATGTCTGGAAACCAAGGGGAAGCAAAAAGAATTAATGTTTTATATACTATTAAGGAGGCACTTCTGTACGTGCGGCTATGGCCCTGGTGGGTCCCCACTGTCATCCTCTACAAGTTAAGTCATCTCCTCATCCTCATGTCCGTTGACCATGTTGAGAACATGAGACGGTGGCGCCACGGCGAGCGCAACAACTCGAAGGACGATGGGGAGGGCCTCGAGGGCCCTATGGATGGTCTGCAATAATGCTAAACATACAAAGAGTTACACGCATTTACACGCTGACTAGGATTCTTTCTTCCTAATTAACCACTTTCCCTGATTTTCATGTGGGTGGGCCACATGTCCGCGACGGCATTGTCGTTCGCTTGTTGTTCACCGGTGCTCGTTGAGGAGACGGAGGTTGCAGCACAGGTCCTCCTACGCCGGTAGCTGGGCGTCGAAGTGCGGCTGCACCTGCTCTATGGTGAACACGGCATTAACCAGCTTGGATAGTGGCACCGGCTCCTGATCGGAAGCTACGTCCATCGTCTGATTGTCGTCGCTCAGCTCGGCGAGGTAGCTAGCAAGCCAGCATGTCCAGCTACTGGACCGACCCGCTGCCAAGCACGAGTTTGACAGCCCTGGCCCACCCAGACCGCCTCCCTCGCTCGCGCATGCTTTCCGCTCGAAACGGTCAGCGCCGCCCGCCTCGCTTCCCGGTGCATGCGATTGCTCCGCCTTCAAGCGACACAAGTGTCGTCCGTCCGTCCTTCTGCCGCCCAGATTAATGATACGCGGTTGCAGAGGCGGCTACTCCGGCGCCACACGTCTGTCCCTCCGCCGCCCACCATTGATATAAAAACTGATGCGCCGGCCATAGCCGCAGTCATCCACATCCGTTCCTATTCTCCTGTCCACACCACTACTGCCCACCATGGCTTCCTCGCGCTCCAGCGCTCTTCGGGACGGGCGGACGACAGACCACAAGGAGATGGCAGCCACTGCTGCCGACTGGCTGGCCGGCAGGCAGCCGGAGGACGACGACGTCCCAATGGAGAACATGGTAGTCGACGATCCGGCGCCAACCCCCTCCTCCACGCCATCCTCGCCGGTGCATTGCACCATGACCATCGGCGAGGCCCATGCCCAATATATGGACACGGTGAGGCAGAAGCATGAGGAGCAGTTCCGGGAGGCGCAGGCCTACCCCGCCTACAACCACCATCTCCTCCAGGAGCACCTGCAAGCGGAGGAGCAGATCGCCGCGGAGCGGGCGGAGGAGGAGGCGCTGCTCGACTTGTACCGCTCCACCCGTGAGGGCCTCCTCGAGCGCTGGCGGTACCGCATGGGCGTGGCGGAGGCTGCGGCCGCCTACAAAGAGGGCGATGAAGCTGGAGAGGATCTGTTTGGCGAGACCGAGGACGAGGTAGAGGACAATGCCAGCTCCGACGAGTCCCCGCTCCGCTGGCGTCAACGAAGCCCTAGGCCAACGAGGCCCCGTGGCGCCAACAACGAGGCAGAGGACACCGCCGGCTCTGTCGAGGCCCCACCCTGCCGGCAACTAGGGGGGATTTCCCCCGCTCCGCCGAGGCGTCGCCCACCGACAACTAGACAGAGGACATCGCCGGCTCCGCCGAGGCCCCGCCCCGCTGCCAATGAGGCCGCGCCACACATAAAACGAGGAAGAGTAGAACAGGGTAGGTCGCCGCCGCTCGGGTCCAAGTAAGGCCACCGCTGCCCTAATCGCTATGACAAGCTAGGCGGGTTGACCACTGACGGCCGATTAGCTTCTTGGCGGCGACGTGGAGTCGGAGAGCTATGTTGGAGAAGGACGATGCTTCTACTTAACTGCTGGTGCAGTGGGCTGACTGACACGTGGGCCCAACAGGCATCTGGGCCATATGTCAGTTACGCAACTGCACCTACAGTTAAGTCACTGAAGCTTCTGTTCGGCTCAGCCGGACGCAGGTGGGTAGCTTTGGTTAATTAATTATACCTCCAGCGCGCTCCTTTTTTTTGTTGAAGAATGTATGAAATGTAATGAAATCCGGCATGTTTATATGAAATCCGACCATGTATGAATGAATTTATTTCGATTAGTTTGAATTCTTGTATCACTGGCATTGGATCAACATGCAAAACAATACGTACAAGTTTCACATGTACTCCCAGGGTGATCACCTCATTTGCAGCAGTTTCACATGTACTCCCCTGGTCCTTTCTAGTCTGCATACAAGTCTTTTCTGCAGTCAAAGTATCTCTACTTTGACCAATATTATAGAAAAAAGTATGCACTTTCACAATGTGCGAAGTAAAAAGGAATAGAAGGAGTACAAAGAGTTTGAGCAGCTTTTTAGCGTTCCTGTACATTGCAATCAAACACACAGGCCTGGCATTTCATAGGGAACATTCAAAACAATCGATGATTATGCATCTCAGTGATTCACATGTCAGAGCCAATATTTACTTCACAACTAAAGAATAAAGAAAAATGGATCGACGCTGCTGATAGCAAAGGGCGTCCCATTCGAAAATATCAAACGCATGTCTTCTTGCTAAAATCAATGAGCAAAATTTGACAAGGTTTTCCCATTCCAAAATATCAAACTCCTACGATTGTGGAATGGGTAGGGTTTGCCATCAGTTCGGACATTGACATGGCACCTCGTGCTAAATAAACCAGCTGACCAGTTGTTCTTTTTGTGCAGTTCCACCAAAATCAACCAAATTCGCGCGTAGTTTGTATGATTTCGCCCTTATTTGTTGCAACGCCTTGAACTTATCGGCACCTCCTTTCTAGTGGTGGAATCAAGCTGAGCACCCCTGTTTGCACAAATACAAAAAAAGTGATTAGTATAAAGCAAACTATAGTATGAATTGACAGTTTAAACAGGCACCTACATGGTCGATGTAGAGCACACTTTTAGAAAAATGGAACTCACCGGAAAGAATCCTAGAACAACATTGTACTAGCGCATCACAACAAGAAAATGGAGATTTGTCAGTCCTTCTGAGCTGAAGTTAGTTTGGTCTTGTGGGGGGTAATGTAACCATCCTTCAACTGCTCCTTCTGATGAGAAGATAGACAGGGCTACTTCATCCTGGCATAATCGGAACTAGTCACTTGACGTACTCCATATCCTCCTCCCAAGGGGATTGGAGAGGATTTTGGCTTGTAGGGGATCTAATACCCTTCAAAAACCACCTCAACCGAACAAGGCCTCAGAGGAGGATAATCCTGTTGTGCAAAGACAAGAGGATAATTAAATGCTAGCATCCCTGTTTGCTCGAAAAAAGGAAAGGAAAATTTTAAAACAACAAAGATGAAGCACTTCTCAAGGACAATACCACTTTTGATGACAGTATCTAAACAGTAGCACAACACCAATAGAGATGACAAAGCTCAATCATATGAATGAAATCAGTGGGCCAGTACCAACCTTTGTCAGGAGGCTTATTGCGTAGAGCATACAGATGAAGCACTTCTCCGGAACCATCTATTGCTATCAACTGTGGTGGCCATGCTTACTATATACTCCTCGATTAGATTAATGTTTGCAAAATCTTCCTGTGCAGTTCCACTAAAATATATGGTATCTTCAAAGAAGATCCTTGTTTGCACAAGTAGAGATAATTACGTATTACATTAAGAGTGGCATCAAATCAGTGGCAAAACAATTGCTCGTTCCAGCCATAGCAATAAATTAAGATGCAAAACTATATCATTACTTGTGTCATCACAGTTCCAGTGCTTCTTTACAGCACCGGGAGTTGATTTTTGTTTTCTTCCGCTTCGTTCTTCCCCTTCATCACTTGGTTCAGTAATAGACAAGCTTTGCCTTCAATGTGAAAGAAGGCTAGTACTGACCTCTCATGACACAGAATTCAAACAACTCACAAGAAGAAGATCTGGATCAAATTTGCCAACACGGATAGGAAGTAAGATCTCCACTTGTGCAGTTCCACTAAGATCAAGCAATCAAGCAACGTTGTCGGTGTGACATTTTGGTTGAACTGCACAAAACACTCTTAAAACAAAAGTGTTTTGTGCAGTGCAACAAAAGGTCACAATGGGAACGAGGTGAATTAGATAACCCTGTTTACACAGAGGTGCAAAGGAAACAACTAGTGGTCAATAACGGTGGATGACACAGAAGCCAACAAAAAGAAGCATCTACCTTATTTAAATGGGAAAGAAAGCAAGACAGTAGCATTTCTCAAACGGTGGCATTGATTAATATTAACAGAGAGATTATATTAACAATAAAATTCGCTAAACATGTAATTTGCGTTTAACTGTGGCATTGCATCAGTTTTCCAGCGGCATTATTAGAGGGTGCTTGTTTACAGGGACATTTTGGTGGAGGGACTAAAAAAACTACGTGTCAGTCCCATATAAACCAAACAGGGGGGACTTTTAGGGACTAAAAGTGGGCATTTGGGACTACAGAAAGAAGACCCCGGGGGACAGTCTTTTTGGGACTTTTTCCAACAGTTGCCCCTGCCACGCATGACACCTTGTCTCTATTAGTTCATTACTAGGGGTAACATGGTCTTTTAGCATGTCATTTAATAACCTCTGGTCCATGTTTAGTCCCTGGAACCAAGCAAGTAGGGCCTAGGGAGTTTTTAACCAAACAGGGCCTTAGATTAACAATAGCTAAAGAGTTCCACGGGACAGTGGACACACCAGCACCATGTGCATCTACCGATGTACTGGGGTGATGCACAGTCTGTTGCAACAAAGAACAAACAACCAAGGAGCATATTTGTGTTGGTCCACGTTTTGTTATCTTTAGACACCTTTCCCTATGTGAGCGCAGCAAATCTAGTCCTGCTCAAACTCTACAGCCTTGTCCCCCAAATCAAAAGATCAGTTCGTTACAGATGTGCGTACTGCGTTTGTCATTGTTTTCCCTTTTCGACCAACGTAGGTGTTGTATAGCAAGTCTGTACTAGTACTTTCCCCACTTCCTTTCCTCTGTGAACCACGTCCTAGATTTATGCTATACAACTTTCCCCACTACTTTCCCCCATTCCTGTCCACTTTGAACCACGTCTTAGATTAATGCGATACAACTTTCCCCACTACTTTCCCCCTTTCTTTCCTTTTTGAACCACGGCCTAGATTCATGCTATACAACTTTTTCCCACTACTTCCCCCATTCCTTTCCTCTTTGAACCACGTCCTAGATTCATGGTATACAACTTTCCCCACTACTTTCCTGTTTGATCCATCACCTAGATTCGAGTGCAGAAGCGGAAAAAGCCCACATCCAGCTAGAGCAATGCATGTGGAATAAGTAAATTATACCTTAAGGTTCTTGTGGTGTGGTTCGGTGGGCGACCGGAGGCCGTTCGACCCACACTATGTACGGCGGAGAAGAAGAAGGGGTCGGAGGCCCTCCCGTGCTGGGTGAAGGTGAATAGCTGCACCGGTAGTGGATTCCCTCCCTCGCCGACTGCGACAGCGACAACGTTACGCCTCCTTCCCTTCCCGGCGGACGGATCCAGCCGGCTGAGAGAGTGTGAAGAGAGCAACTACAAGCAGACCAGCAGTGAGGGGAGAGAGAGAGGCCAAGAAGTCTTGTTTAGATCTGGATAGGGTGAGAGAGTGTGAAGAGAACAACAACAAGCACCGAGGCTGCAGCGTGTATATATATACTGGAGAGAGCGTGAAGAGTGCAAACCGTAGAAAAAAAGCGCCGACGCTGCAGCTTATACGTGATGACGTGATTATACGGTCACTACGAGATCGTATAGCTCTGTATCCATCCATTTTGACCAATCAAAGAATCCTCTTGGCATGAATTATGCTCAAGTGTAGTTATCGAACCCGAGACCTCAAGTTTGATGAGCGAACAGGCTAACCAGCTACACAACCCTCCCGTTATGTTCAACGAGAGGAAAATAACCTTATATACATTTTTTTTGTGTGGGAGTCATTGGGATTTAAATCATAATCGTGTCATGTGGCTTTGGTGGTAAGACTATCCATAGTGGTGCAAAAATAATGCAGCCTTAGTCACCTTACCTCTCTACACGTATTACGTTGGGTCCCACCAGTTAGAGGGTGAAACAAACAAATTAATAAGAAAAATTAAAAGTGCTAGCGGTGTATCTTACCTCACACATCTCGCTACTGCTCGGGAACACTGTCTAGTTGATCCCTCTGTTCGCTCACGTACTATTTTAAGTGAATCCTTATTATAACATGCACACAATTTTGGGCACTTGTATTCGACCTAAGTCAGTGTGCCACCATATCTCGTACGACTCCCTCTGTCTAGGTGTAAATAAGTCACGTTAAAAGGTGTAGCGGGACCAATGTGCAAGCAGATTGGAGGAGAAAGAGAAACTTGACGGGTCATTCCTCCAATCAAAGTCCTGACTTCTGTCTCTAAATGCAACAATTAATCCAAACAACTAAGAGATGTCGTTTTAGCTACCATGCAGGGCCACGTATTAACTCGCATGCAAGTTGACTATGATTTCTTGACTGATCAATGCGTAGTTGCGCTCCATGCATTGGGTTTCCGGGGGAGATAACAAGGCAGAGTAAGGAGCGTTTGGTTACATTGCTTAGGCTGGTCATAGTTTGTACGTACTCCATTTGTATCTCACTTCCTGTGGCTTCGCACTCGCATGATTGTCCTATTCTATGAACCTATGTGTGCATGTGCGTGTGCGTGTGTGTGTTTAACAGCATGTGTGTGTGTTAGAGAGAGTGACGGATCGACCTACTCCTACAGAGAGATGGTGTGTAGTGTACAATTTTAGCCGCAAGAGTCGGTGCGTCCTCTCGTTTTCGGGCGTTCGGTAGGGACAGGCGGACAGCTGCCACACCCGCTCCCGACCAGCCTGGCCCACCCAAAGCCCCTCCATCGCCCGCGCGTGCTTCCCGCCCAAAACGGTCAGCGCCTCTACAAAGAATCGGTGTCGCATTCATGCCCGGGCAGAGCGGAAGCGACCTCTCACTAGCGCCTGCGTTGAAGGAAGAAGCGGATTCAAGAGTGATGGTTGCTTTGTCCATCCAACTTACTGCTGGGTCTATGTGATTTGACGGCTCATTGGTCATTATTACTAAGGTGGTAGGACTATTGGATGTCCCACACTTTCGACGAAAGGAGGTACTACTATATTGCAATTCACTCCATTCTTACGGCAGAGGAGTACAAGAGTAGTGAAAACATGCAGGCTCAGTGATTACATGGCCCACCTCACTCTATCACCATATTTTGTGGACACCGTGCGACACCTAACTCTTTACATAGTACAATCGCAAAAAAAAACTCTTTACAAAGTAATAGTACTTCCTCTATTCCTAAATATAAGTCGTTGTAGAGATTTCACCATGAACTACATACAGATGTATATAGATGCATTTTAAGTGTAGATTCATTCATTTTGTTCTGTATGTAGTCCACCTAGTGGAATATGTACAAAGACTTATATTTAGGAACGGAGGGAGTACGTACTGTAATTTATCAGGGAGATAGTACAATGCTATAAAGCTTCTACCTTCTGTTACATGTATCTTGCGTCCAAGGTTGCCCGTTGCAAAATTTCATAAAATACAAAGGAGATTAACGTGCATGCTATTGTATCTCAATGATTGACAGATAATAGCAAATATAAAGTCCCTCCGTTCCAAACTAAGTGTCTCAACTTTATGCTACATACGGAGCAAAATGAGTGAATCTACAGTCTAAAATACGTCTATATACATCAGTGTTTGGAGTATGTACTAGTAGTTCATAGTGAAATCTACTAAAGGACATATATATTCCAAACAATATGATAATCTCTCTAACCAAGGTAGTAGGGACGAGGAGTAAACGAAGGGAGTAGTAAAATTTTCTACTCGTCCTGTGAGCCACCGCGAGCGTGGGCGAGGGAGCGGGCATAAGGCGTAGTAAGCAAGCTTCACCTCGTCCTGCGAGCCACCGCGTCTTTGGGCGGGGGAGACGGCGTACTAAGCAAGCTTCTTCTCGTTCTACGAGTTGACGGGACACATCAAAAGTACTCCAGTGTATAGAGCCTTGCCTCTAAGGTAGGCCCCACATGGTTTGCCTCTTTTTTAACATAACGCGTCAAATCACAATTTGTTTGTTCACCCGTGGTAGACGATCCTCCCTCCATCTAGTGGACAACCAGTACACGTGTCAATTTACCATGTGGGCTGCCTTTTCGTACAGAAATGAGCTCCACCGTGTACCCATGCGGGTGTGGTTGGGAAAGAGACAGGAGTACATGTGCCGTACGTGCACCTCTTCTCTTCGTGCACGTCCCCCACCTACGTGGGTGTGTGTGAGAGATACAAACCTAAACAATGGCTTGTGTGCATTCGTGAGTGTTTTTTGTTTTGGGGGGGAGGTTGATTTCGTGAAAGTATTTGTGGGAATATGTGTCGATGACATCTCAAACAAATTTTTGCATGCGATGTGTGTGAAATTGAGGCCTATCCATATCATATATAGAGGGTTAGGCGATCCACGAGAAGAGAGGGAGGGGTCATAGATATCGATAGAGTCGAAGAGAGGATCTAGTGGGTCGGTGCGAGATCGATGAAGAGAGACATTGAAATTGTGTGTGTGTGCAAGTCAAAGATATAGGGCGACTGACCTAGCTACCGGAACGTCAGAGGGCACATGTCAAGTTTGTGTGTGGCAGGGAGACATGACTAGAGTGCTCGATGTATTGGTGTGTGTGTGTGGGAGCGGGTTTGGGGAGGGGTGGGCAGAGGCCTAACTATAGAGGTAGAACGACTCGTATATGTGTTGAGAAGGAGAGACCCAGCTATGTCTTGAGGGAGATCGTTCGACATCCATACATAACTGAAGGATGGGAAATAGGATGGGACATAGAGAGAGAGAGGAGAGAGAGAGGGAGGGAGAGGGGTAGAGTGTTGGATGGGTGATGGAGTTGCTTCTCGAAGATGGTGGGAGAGGCCTACTAGACAAACTAAGGGTGGAACTGCAATATTATCAATAAGAGTGGGGATGTGTTTCTGTGTGTGCCTGTGCGTGATGGATCTGTCGGGACACATCCATGGATGATGAAGGGGAACCATGTGTTCGATAAGCAAACCTAACTAGATCGGTAGATCAATTGTTGTTTGTCGAAGGAAGGGAGAGACATAACTAATCAGGTAGATCGATTGACGTGTGGGGAAAAACGAGTTATAAGGACCCAGCTAGCTATATGTATAGCGGGAGATCGGTCGATGTATGTCCATTTGTTAGAGGCAAATAAGGCCCGGTGAGATGGATAAACAGAGAGAATAGAGCTAGGAGGTGGTGCGAGAGGCCCATCTACTAGCTAGATAGGGGGAGGAGTGTGCGGTAGTGAGATCGATGAAAAGAGGGGCGAGAATTTACACGTGTGTGGGACCGTATGAGAGACACGAGGCAAGGACACATAAAGGAGGAGACTGAAGGTGCGTGTGTATATTGTAGGCACACATCACTGGATAGGTTTATCGATCGGTGTGTGTCAGAAAGGAGTTGTGGAGACTGTGGGAGAACGACCTAAAGAAAACAAAATGAATGTGCATGATGGATAGAATGCTGAGGGAGGGGGAGGGCGAGGAGGGCGTGCCCATGCACGAGAGAAAGTTAGTGGTAGCTACAAAGGTTAGAGGATTGTGTGGGTGTAAGAGACTAACAAAGATCATAATTTGATATGAAAGTGGATTCATATATTTGAATAGGAGATCATAGTGTTTTAAACATATGCAAATCAACATAAAGTGGATTCAAAAAATCGAGTTCGAGTTCAGATAGTACACATAGTTCATATGTAACTCGAGACTAATCATGTGGTGTGCTGTGAAGATAATACACAACCGATGGTTTAACTTGACAATAATGACGATTGTAGATCTTATTCAAACAGAGAAACGAATTCAAATGCTTTGACTTAACAACAATCATTATTGTAGATCTTATTCAAACGGAGAAACAAATTCAAATTTAGTTCATATTGAAGCGGTAGTATATACGTTTGGAATGCACTAAAACGTTCATTTGAGTACTAGGTTGCATGCATTATACACGTAGCGAAATATTTTAATTGAACATAACATGAATTCAATGTTTTTGAATGACATTTGTAGTGCAAATTGATTTGGTACAGTACACGTTAGGCTTGTCCGGAAATTTCAACCCGCGCCTTGTTAGCCCGAAATGTTTAAGATATATATTTGTCTAGTTGTGCTCCGACAACTCCCTCCATCTCAACCCGCGCCTTGTTATTCCAAAATTTCAACGCGCGCGAAAACTCCCACCTCGTGTGAAATCCCGATACGCGAAATGCCCGTGATACCCCTGAACCGAAAGAACCGCCTCAAATCGGTGGGGTTACTTTCGTAACTTACCCCACATTTCGGACAAGCGCGTCCCTAAGCCATGGTTCCCCACTCCCATCCCATCCGCCCACCCATACGTACCCCGAGGCTGGCAAAACCCACGAAGCCCCACACCCTCCTCCGTCCGTCACCCAGCCGGAGCCTCTTCCCTGACGACGTCGTCCACAGAAACACCTCGACGTCCCTCATCCACCGTACCGGACGAGGATCTGTCGTCGATCTGGTCGTCCTGCCGGTTCAGCCACCCCGTCCTCCACCTCCGATGAGCTGCCTCAACATTCCCCACGTCATTCGCGCCACCTCCATTCCCACACCGCCGTCTTCACCTGCACCACCGGAAGAGCATCATCATCACTGTTTCCTCGGATGAAGCTGCGGCCTAATCGGCGCCACCAAAGAGGTTGTACATTAATCGCCGCATTTTCTTCTTGATTCTTTCTCACAGTGCTACCGGCTCTCGGTCTCGAGCCGACACGGCGCGGCTCCATCCATGGCGGCATCACCGGCCACTTCCTCCATGGCGTCGCTCCCTATGCGGCGACGTCCACATCAGTAGGAGTTGCTGCTGCTTTAGCTCTCGCTCACGCTGCTACTTTGCTCTTGCTCTCGGTCCCCTGCCTGGTCTGCTCTTGCTCTTGCTCTTGCTCGCGCTGCTGCTCTCGCTCTTGCTCTTGCTTGCGATGCTGCTCCGATTTAGCTACACTTTAGTCGACTAAATCG
>LR738713.1:133007711-133021790 GCA_902687465.1 Secale cereale
ATTAGGGTTCAGGGTGGGGGCGGTGCTCGCCGGCGGTGGTGGGGCGGTGGCGTGGGGATTGCCGGAGAAAAAGCTCGGCATGGGGGGGGGGCTACATGGATGGTCGGTGCGGCGGCGGACTGGAGGTGGGGAGTGTTTTCCGGGCGGGCGGGGCGGCGCACCGCCGTCCGCGGGCGGCGGGGGGCGCCTGTTTGGCCGGTGGTGGCTAGCGACTCAGGAGGGTGGAGGTTGAAGATGAACTACAGGCCCTTGATTTCGTATCCAATGGCTGCAAAATCAACTAACCAGAGATGAAAAGGTCAGTCGACTGACGTGTAGGCTCACCTCTAGTGCGTGCAGTTTCGACAACAAAATTCAGTTTCGACAGTAAAATTCAGCTTCGAAAGCAAAATTCAGTTTCGACAGTAAAGTTCAGTTTTGACAGTTAAATTCAGTTTCGACAGCAAAATTCAGTTTTGACAGTTAAGTTCAGTTTCGACAGTTAAGTTCAGAGATAAGCGGCTGATGTATACATACACTTTGTGGTTATGTATTTTATGTCATCTATTAGAGATGCTACTAGAATTCCACTCTGGTTAACATTGTATCTCTTGTCCTACTTCAGCCTCGGCATCGTACAACTCACCGGAGCTGCTCCAACGACGAAACCCTCCATCACAGTGGGGCAGTACCTCGGGCTCCATTTCCAGACGCATAAGATCTTCTTCCCCTCCTCCGACAGCCAAGTCAGCCGGAGCATCCTCACCGGACAACCCAATCACGCTGAGATCGACATGGCTTCGCCAAAGGGGTTGTACACTTCTTGTGGTTTGACTTAATCCCACCATGCTTCTTTGCATCCTGTGATCTTCCAATTCCCAGATTGGCAGAAATCCCGTGCTTTTAAATTCTCTGTTTCACACGTGCATTCCTATCCTATTCCTGTCTATTTCCTATCCCTGCATTATTAGAATCCTCAAATTCAAACAAGCCCTTACACAATTACTTCTGTTACAGATATGTGTCAAAGAAAACCTTGTGTTGTTTGTCCTGCTCCTGTGGTCCTGTCTTCCACCCCAGCTCAGCTGCTCCAACGACGGAATGGTTCACCACAGCAGGGATCCGCTCTCCAGACTGTCTTTCGCCGCCTCAGATCTTCTTCCCCGCCGCCGGTAGCCACGACAACTGCATTACCATCATCAACTGAGCAGATGACCTTGAGGACTACACGGGTCCGCAAGAGAGGTCACACTCTTCCGGGTATGCTTACGTTATGCATCGCTTAATATGATGACATGCTACTTTATCATCGTTTTCGCCTATTAGACTCCGACACAGGTCCAAACTTATGCTGAAACTTGAGTTTTTAAATGCTTGTGGGGTACATATTGGGCAATTAATCAGTACTATATGTATACTATGTGGTTAATCTTGGGTGTCTACTATGAGTTTCATGTTGGGTGCAAACAAACATTAAAGAAGCCATTATCTGTATTTTTAACTAAATCTATTATCTGCCTCCTATCATTGGTTTTGGGTCTATCCACAGTTTGCTACCTTCACTTTGGATTTGTGCATACACTCCTTACATAATCTCACTATGTTTTATTCCTATGCATGTCAGTTATTGTACACAATGGAACTGAACATGTAGAGCAAAAGAGACGAGCCTTGCGTGGAAATAAAATTTCATGCAGACGTCGCTCCATGGTGGGCGCAAAGGAAGCCCCCCTCCACCCATTTCGGATTGTAATCAAGAGGAAGATAACTCCTCAAAGGAGGATTCCGAGACACATGACCAGTCCAATCCCCGCCCCCGAGGTACATGCTCTAACTTGGCAGGGTTAGGGTGCTCATATCGTACGTATGGTATCTTGCATTGCTATGTCATTTGCTTAGTTTAGACATGATTTGTGTGAATGCCACCTGTTTAGTGTCTAATTACCATATATGTGAATTATGCAATGCCATCTTTTTGCAAGACATTATATATGTGAATTATGCAATGCTATCTTGTTGCAAGGCATTATATATGTGAATTATGCAATGCCATGCTGTTTAGCCAAGCGTCATATATGTGAATTATATCGTGCTGTCATTTTTTTGTATTTCTCATTGCTTTTGTCGATAATGTTTGTATATTCAACTGCTCTTCCTATGGATCAGCCATTTGAATTGGTGATGGAGAAATCTGGAGGGAAAACAAGGTATTCAGAGCAGACAATGCTACCTGGTGAAGCAGATATCTTGCTGGTTATAGATAGCTCTTCAGAGGAGGATTCAGAGGCAGATGACCAGTCCTATTACCCCCCCCCCTGAGGTGTATGCTCAAACTTGGCAGGGTTATACTACTCATATCATGCATATGTTGTATTGCAATGCTTAGTTTTTACATCATATACACGATATTGAATGCCATCTACTTAGTTGACACATCATATATGCGATTGCCCTCTGCTCACTTCGTTAGTATATAAATCATATATTTGAATTGTATCATGCCATGATGTTTACATAGAAAACATGTATCTGAATTATGGCATGCGAACCCATTTTCTAAAGACATAATATGGTTATGTCATCTCATCTTGTTCACATAGTCATCATATTTTGAATTATGTCATTCTATCCGTGAATTATATCATGCCATCATATTTTCATCGACGGCATGTTTGTGATTTATGGCATGCCAACCACTTTAATAGACACATCGTATAGTTATATCATGTCATCCTGTTTACATAGTCATCGTATTTTGAAGTATGTCATTCTATCATGTTTAGTTAGCCATCATACATGTGAAATTGTGTCATGCTCTCCTGTTTAATTAGCCATCATATATGTGAAATTATGTCCTGCTATTTTGTTTGTTTAGACAACATAAATGTGAATTATTTCATGCCCTATTTTCCTCCCTACAATCCATTGCACCTGTCTATCTTACAATGTATGTACATTCAATTACTTTTCTTGTTTATTAGCCATTTCAATTGGAGGGGGTGATGGCAGTATCTGTGGGAGTAAAAACACGATCTTCAGAAAAGATCGTGCTACCTATCGATGGAGATAGAACCACGGTTGTACTTTCCCAAGAACCAGCCCCACCACACATAACCCAGACTCACGCATATTGTACCCCTACCCAGTTGGACAGAGAACCAACTACACCCCTTCTAACCCCAACCCCAGCAGATAGTAACCCAGTTCCCAAAGAGCAGCGTCTCCACCAGAGAGCACCCAAACATGAGCAGTTAGTAAGGCAACTACAGTTCCCAAAGCACGAGGACCACCACCTCGAACCCGAAGTCAACGCTTAAAGCAGAAGAAGAATTGTTCTCAGGTCAGGTTCCGTAGCTATGGTTCATACTACTTTGCTCTTGCACCACTGTATTTACTCGTACCAACTAATTTCAAATTTGAAGGATGCAATTGAAACTCCAATGGCACAACAGGTATGTTTGCTGTTGTAACTTGCTCTATGTTGATTTCAGTTTCAATTGAATAAACAATTATATTCTCATGCCATGCACCTTACAAGTGTTGTTATTGCTATGTAGTTTCCCACACTTATATTCTGTCTAAGCTGCTTTGTCTTAAATAGATATGATTCAAACTGTATCTATCTTGATTTGGCAACATAAACTAGAATGATATAGACCATACAGTGACCATACTACATAGATATATGTTTGTTTCATGTTGATATCTTGTCCACCTTACTACTGAACTGGTTTACCAAAATGAGTTTCATATACTACATTGTAAACCTGTGATGTGTTTGTTTGTTTCTCTTTTAGAATGCAGATAAAATATTGGAGAAGAGTACCCCATTATGCAATGGTATAGGAAGTAATGCAGATAAGGTTCAAGATAGTGAGACATCGCTGTTGGTCTCCAAGAAAGCTGATAAAAACTATATTGAAGACACTGAGACAACCCCAATGTCCTGTCTTGATGTAGTGTTCGAGTTACTGGCTACTAATGCTGGCACCAGCTCTTTGAACTCGCTGCCTGAATTAGTTCGGCTTCTTGAGTCTCACCTTCAATTTGAAAGACATCGATCAGATGTTATGCGACAGGAAGCCGAAGGACTGAGGAAGTCCCTGCAGAATTCAGATGCATACTTTCTGGTGCAACAGCAAGTGCTGGAGGATTTAAGCGCCAAAAAAGAGAATGTTAATAAGCTTGCTAAGCATCTTGCCAGCATTATGGGTACCCAGGATATTGTTTCTTGAGCTCTTCTGAAGTGGATTCAGTTCTGGACTTGTTTTGTTGCGGCGTTCATATGCTTCTTTGTTCCCTATATTTGCACCGGTGGCGAACTTTGATGCCCAGTGGATGTAATATGTGTAATAGCCGTGATAGCCTAGCGTAAGTTGCTTGCCTATTTATTTCCTTATTGTCTTGTTTATTTGTTTTCTTGTAGTCAGTGCAGTTCTTTTTCCGCAGTTTGCTAGTGGCCACAATAGCCTATTTTTTAGAACTAGGCCACATTAACCATGGGCTACATATTTACTGTAGTTAACATGCGCCTCTGACGGGCCGTAGAAATAATGGGCCTCATACGGGCCGTAAACACAATGGGCCTTCTACGGGCCATATGATCGGTTGGCCAAACACGGGACAATAACATACAACATTATGGCCGTAAATGGGCTAGAGTTGAAATCGTCCGTTCATGGGCCGACCATAATGGGCCGTCGTTAATTGGCCGTATTTGATGACGCTATGAAAACTGCCCAATGTATTACCGGGCCATAAACGGGCCGACTGTAACCACGGGATGAATTGGGCCCACAAGCAGAAAATGACAGTAACGGGCCGAAAGTAAACGAATGCTGGAAATGAGCCCAAGAAAAAATGGGCCCTGAGAAGGCCGAAAGATAACATGGGCTGGAAACGGCCCGACGGAATAATGGGCCGTTAATGGGTATAATGTAAAACACTATTCAATACAGGCCAGTTTTACCACGTGCTGTTAATGGGCCGAGAGTTACTAAGGGCCTCATATGGGCCGAAAGACGTCATGGGCCATACATGGGACGGAAGTTAAAATGGGCTGGAATTATATTGGACGGCCCAGATGACGCTACTGGGCCTAATTCGGATAGTCCGTAAACGGGCCCTGGGTTAGCGGACATTAAATGGGCTATATGCGAACAGGCCGTTAACAAGCTTGACGTGGGCCGGCCCATCACCTTTTGACCAAGTCAAACGGGCCGGCCTTTTCACAAGAATGGGCATCTCTTGGGCACTGTTCATTACGGGCCAGTTTTACCACGGGCCGTTACTGGGCCGAGGGTTACTAAGGGCCTCATATGAGCCGAAAGACGTCATGGGCCATACATGGGATGGAAGTTAAAACGGGCTGGAATTATATTGGACGGCCCAGATGACGCTACTGGGCCTAATGTGGATAGGTTGTAAACGGGCCCTGGGTTAGCGGGCTGTAAATGGGCTATATGCGAACATGCCGTTAACAGGCTTGTCGTGGGCCGGCCCGCCACCTTTTGACCAAGTCAAATGGGCCGACCTTTTCAAAGGAATAGGCCTCTGTTGGGTCTTGCCACGTGTCGACGTATCATAGGCGCTATGGGCCCAATGAGTGGATGACATATGTTCCAACGGCGAGCCGACACGTGTTCCCTCCAGCCAATGATGATTTTACATGTGGAAAATCCCCATTGGTCGGGGCTGTTAACGGGTTATCGGATCCAAAAGCGGACCCGACAGCTTAACGGCGTTCCGTTACGGTGGATGCCACATGTCGGTCACCCTTGACGAAAGCACTTCTGTGACGCGCGATTTATCATCATGGAAGTGGACACTTCCGTGATGATAATTTTGGTAATGTCATGGAACACTTCTACGACAGCACAGGTATGACTATCTTGATTCTGTCATAAAATCGTCATGGATGTACATGCGTGACAGAAAACGTGACCTATAGTGACAAACACGTATCATCACGGAAGTGTATTTTTCTTGTAGTGTGAGCCCAAACCCGAGACTAAGTGCTTCTATTGTAAGGGGAACGATCACTGGTAGCGGAACTACCCAAATACTTGGTAGATAAGAAGGCTAGCGACTTCAACCAAAGTATATTTGATATACGTGTTATTGATGTGTACCTTACTAGTACTCCTAGTAGCACCTGCGTATGAGACACCTGTTCAGTTGCTAATGTTGGTAACTTGAAGCAAAAGTTGCGGAAGAAACAAAGACTAGTTAAGGGTGAGGTGACGATGTGTGTTGGAAGTGTTTCCAAGGTTGATATGATCACCATTGCACGCTCCCTCTACCTTCGAGATTGTTATTGAACCTAGATAATTGTCATTTGGTGTCTACATTGAGTATGAACATGATTTGAACGTGTTTATTGCAATACGGTTATTCATTTAAGTCGGAGAATAATGGTTATTTTGTTTACATGAATAATACCTTCTATGGTCATGCACCCAATATGAATGGTTTATTGAATCTCGATCGTAGTGATACACATGTTCATAATATTGATGCCAAAAGATGTAGAGTTGATGATGATAGTACCACTTTCTTGTGGCACTGCCGCTTAGGTCATATTGGTGTAAAGTGCATGAAGAAACTCCATACTAATGGACTTTTGGAGTCACTTCATTTTGAATCACTTGACACACGTGAACCATGCCTCATGGGCAAGATGAGTAATACCCCGTTTTTTGGAACAATGGGACGGGCAAGTGACTTGTTGGAAATCATACATACTTATGTGTGTGTTCCGATGAGTATTGACGCACGCGGTGGATATCGTTATTTCCTCACCTTCACCGATGATTTGAGTAGATATGGGTATATTTACTTAATGAAACATAAGTCTAAAATGTTTGAAAAGTTCAAGCAATTTCAGAGTGAAGTTGAGAATCATTGTAACAAGAAGATTAAATTCCTGCGATCCGATTGAGGGGGAGAATATATGAGTTATGAGTTTGGCAATCACGTAAGGAATGTGGAATTATTTCACAGTTGACGCCACCTGGAACACCAGGGCGTAATGGTGTGTCCGAACGTCGTAATTGTACCTTACTAGATATGGTGCGCTCTATGATGTCTCTTTCCGGTCTGCCACTATCGTTTTGGGGTTATGCATTAGAGACAGCTGCATTCACTTTAAATAGTGCACCATCTAAGTCCATAGATACGACATCGTATGAACAATGATTTGGCAAGAAACATAAGTTCTCGTTTCTTAAGGTTTCGGGCTGCGATGCTTACGTCAAAAGGCTTCAGCCGGAAAAGCTCAAACCCAAAGCGGACAAATGCATCATCATAGGATACCCAAAGGAGACGGTTGGGTATTGAGGGAGTCCTGGATTTGGGGGTTCTCGGGTGTCTGAACTATTCAATATGGGCTGGATTGATGGACCGTGAAGACAAAGCAGAAGACCCTCCCGTGTGTCCGGGTAGGACTCCTATGTGTGTAGATAGCAAGATTGATGTTCGGGTGTAATGTTTCCTTCCTCTACAAGTCAACTCTATACAACCCTAGGTCCCTTTGGTGTGTATATAAATCGGAGGGTTTAGTCCGTAGAGGCTATCAGAATAATCATAAGCTAGACGGCTAGGGTCTAGCCATTACGATCCCGAGGTAGATCAACTCTTGTATCCCCTATATTCATAGAGAACAATCAAGCAGGAAGTAGGGGTTTACCTCCTTTAAGAGGGCCCAAACATGGGTAAACATTGTGTCCATACTATCCCTCATTACCATCGATCCTTAGACACACAGCTTGGGCCCCCCTACCCGAGATCTGCCGATTTTGACACCGAAAATGGTGCTTTCATTGAGAGCTCGGCTGTGTAGCCTCGAAAAGCGAGCTATGGCTCGCCTCATCATCAACAAAGAAATCACTTCCGGAAGGAGCCTCACTTTAGGACAGGCCCTCTAGCTCGGCGGTTTCACAGTATGTGTCCGCATGGCCATTAAGCCGATGGCGTCCCCTCGGAGTGTCAGGCACCACCCCTACATCGGTCTCGAATACTACGAAAAGACGGATCCCGCAGACGCCTCATCCTTAAACGAGCTGCTAGATCGCATCATTTCCCTGGGGCTTTTAGTAGCCAATGATCGGATCAGGCTTAAATATGACCAGGGGGAAAGCAATCTCCCGCCGATCACTCACCTGGCAGCAGTCGTCGAGGAACGAGCCAAAAACACTTCTTCTCCTAAACTGGAGACCAACCTTGTTAGGACCGCCGAACACTTTGAGCGGGATACCCTTTCTTTGGGCGAGACTCCGCACCTTACGAACTCAGAGTCAGATATAGAGTCTGGGGAGCACTTGGATCCTCCCGTGCCTAATCTGGCGACCACGGAGATTTTGCAAACTCCGGATACTATCTTGGGTCGGGATTCAAGTTTTACCACACCAACCTACCACAATCAATACTCTCCAAGTAATTATGGGCCTCCAGACATATATGACCTGATGTATGCATGGCAACAACCTTAGGAAATGGTCCATCACTTCTGGGCTAGGTTCCTACTTGTTAAAAACAAGATTGCAGATTGCTACGATGACGACGCAGTTCCCGTCTTTCATCGCAACTGTACTGACGATGGAATTTTGAACGCCCTCGGCCGCTGTCGCATACAGAGTTTCACACAATTGTCACACTTAGTACGGAAGTACTGCGCGGGAAAACATATGGAAGGCCTAGAACACCCATCTGGAACCTGCTGTCTTTGGGCAACATACTACTTGGACGAAACGGGTACACCCTATTGGGGCATCCGATCATAATCCCGCCGGCAAGAAAAACAAACCGTTCTCGGGATATAAGTTCGTTCTTGACGAACTCCTAGACAAGACATGTCTGATACATGCGATGTCTGGCACAGTCTCAACTCATAGCCTTTGAGCCTGTTGGGTACTCCGACAGGTAGCTGAAAGTGGTGAAGCTATCCTCGCCACCGCCACTCCAGAGAAACACTCTCTAGAAGATGATGATTTTAATGTCCTTACGTTCTTTGAGACCTTCTCTTCAAATAACCGGTGTAAGAGAGCACTTGGCGGACTCACCGAGGTCCACCAAGCCCAAGGAACTACGCGGCAATAACTTTCACCGCTGACAATGAACCAAGGGCCCGATAAGTCCGAGCACCCGCCTCCTTAGTACTAAACCCTATCGTGGACGGCTTTCAACTTACCAAGGTGCTCATAGACAGCGCAGTGGGCTTAACCTCATCTACGAGGACACGCTCGACAAAATGCAGGTCTGTAGAACTTGTATTGAGCAAAGCAGTACCACCTTTAGAAGCATTATCCCCAGTTGAGAAGCACGATGTTTGGGAAGAATTGAACTCGATGTAATATTCGACACGCCTAAAAATTACAGGTCAGAAGAGCTGCTCTTTCACATTGTTCCCTTCAACAGCGGATACCACGCCCTTCTAGGGTGGGACACTTTCTCACGCTTCCAAGACATACCCCATTATGGGTACATGAAGCTTAAAATGCCAGGGCCCAATGGAATAATCACAGTCACGAGTGATCCAGACAAAGCACTCCGCGCCAAAAACAAAACCGCATCCATGGCTCTTGAGGAACTATCTGAAGCCTTTGCGGCCGAAGAGCTAACCACTCTACGATCCACGGTGGACAAGGACGATGTGGTCCTCGACAAGAGGCCTAAATTTCAAGTGCACCCGACGGATCTTCATAAAACAACATCCATCGGAGCACAGCAAGACCCGACGGTAGATACCGCCTTACGCCCATTCCTACGTGTAAATTGGGATATCTTTGCCTGGCACCCTTCGAACATGCCCGGGATCCCACGCAGACTGGCCGAACACAGCCTCAACTTAATCAAAGGGTTCAAACCAGTCAAGCAATCGATGCGGCGATTTTCCGAACCCAAACGACAAGTTATTGGGGAGGAGCTAGCCAAACTACTTTAGTCCGGGTTCATCAGAGAAATCAAGCACCCGGATTGGCTAGCCAACTTGGTCATGGTGCCGAAGAAGGATAAATCCTGGCGCCTTTGTGTCAATTTCAAAGACCTCAAGAAGGCTTGCCATAAGGACCATTTTCCGTTGCCCCACATTAACCATATCATTGATGCGACCGCGGGACATGACTCACTATGTTTCCTTGATGCCTACTCCGGATACCATCAGATTGAAATGAAGGAGTCCGACCAGGACGCAACGACGTTTATCACCCCGTACGGGCCTTTTTGTTTCAACAATATGCCTTTTGGGCTTAAAAATGATGGTGCCACTTATCAACGCATGATTCAAACATGCTTGAAAAAACAAATCGGCAAGACAGTTGAAGCATATTTGGACTAAACACGTCGAAACATTGGTGGATGAACTCCGCCTCACATTCAATAACCTCCAAACATACAACATACGTCTCAATCCGGAAAAATGCATGATGGGCGTTCCAGCCGGAAAGCTACTGGGGTTCATTGTATCCCACAAAGGAATTGAAGTTATCTCAGCTAAAATTCGAGCCTTGTCACAATTGGCTATACCAACAGACTTAAAGCCGATCCAAAAGCTAGCAGGGTGCATGGCGGCTTTGAGCCGCTTCATCTACACGGATCCCATGCAGACTGGTCGAGCACAGCCTGAATGTCATCAAAGGGTTCAAACCGGTCAAACAATCATTGCGATGATTTTCCAAACCTAAATGACAAGCTATGGGGAGGAGCTAGCCAAATTTCTTAAAGCCAGGTTCATCAGAGAAATTAAACACCCGGATTGGCTAGTTAACTTGGTCATGGTGCCGAAGAAGGATAAATCATGGCGCCTCTGTGTCGACTTCAAAGACCTCAACAAGGCTTGCCCTAAGTATCCTTTTCCCTTGCCCCGCATTGACCAGATCATTGATGCGACTATGGGACACGACTCGCTATGTTTCCTCGATGCTTACGCTGGATACCATCAGATTAAGATGAAGGAATCTGACCAGGCCGCAACGGCGTTTATCACCCTGTATGGGCCTTTCTGTTTCAACACCATGCCTTTTAGGCTCAAAAACGCTGGCATCACTTTTCAATGCATGATTCAAACATGCTTGGAAAAACAAATTGGAAAGACAGTGGAGGCATATGTGGAGAACATAGTCATCAAGACTAAACACGTCGAATCATTGGTGGACGATCTCCGCCTCACATTCAATAACCTCCAAAGATATGACATACGGCTCAGTCCGGAGAAATGCGTCTTTGGCGTTCTAGCCAGAAAGCTAATGGGGTTCATTGTCTCCCATGGAGGAATTGAAGCAAACCCACCTAAAATCTGAGCCTTGTCACAATTGGCTACACCAACCGACCTAAAGCAGGTTCAGAAGCTAGCAGGGTGCATAGCGGCTTTAAGCCCCATCATCTCCAGACTAGGAGAAAAAGCATTACCACTTTATAGACTACTCAAACGCACCGACAACTTTGAATGGACGGGAGCGGCCACAACCGGATTGGAAGAATTAAAAGCCTTATTAGCAGGCAACCCAATCTTAGCAGCTCCAAGTGTTGGTGAGCCGATGTTGCTTTACATCTGCTAGGTGGCTTCTCACCCCTCGTTGGTTACCCCAAGTGGAAGGTTTGAGATGCAGTGTAGCAGAAGTTTTCCCTTGGTAACACCAAGGATCGATTTCCCAGAGACTCCCAGTTTCAACAAGAAGGTGTCAACTGCTAACGGCGCCGGATATTAGCAATCAACGTGGACCTGCACACAGATACAAATAACTTTGCTCCCAACGAGTACAGAGAGGTTGTCAATCCCTCCGGCCTTGTAGTTTACAAAGGATCAAACGCAAGTGATAATAGTGATAGGTATAATTGCAATAGTAAGTAAATAGCGGAAAAGTAAATAGCGGATGTGATCAATGATGGTAATATGGACCGGAGTCTCATGATGTTCACTAGTGATGTCTCTCTCCCAAAAGACGATAAAACAGCTATGTGAGGTAAACGAATTACAGCTGGGCAATTGACAGGACCATGTGCGCAAACCAATGCTGACTACATTGCAAGAAAGGTTGAGGTTCAAAGCATGGGCTGACCGAAATCCATCAATATCTACTACTAATCATCCACCTTGATATATCTATCCAGAACATCTCGCTGGTATTAAGTTGCGAGCCCCACCCATAGTGTAAACTCAAAGCAACAGACAACTGCATTAAAAGAACTTTGCGTAAAGTAAACAATCCTTGCACCCGCGGGCACAAGCACCGTTGTTTTCCCCCTTGTGGCAACAGCACATCCCCTAGACTCATGTTTCTGTCACTCAAGCTAGTCATCGAGGGGCATGAACCCACAATCAATCATAACGTTCCCTCTTGGAGTCACTACCTACTACTTGGCCAAAGCAATAAATAACAACGGAGAACATGCAAGAATTACTTATAAACATAAATATAAAAGAGGTAGATCAAATATATTACTCAAACACAATCTGAACATAATCTCATAATCCATCGGATCCCAGCAAACTCATCATAGCAACAGCATAAGGATTACATATGTGCCTCGATCATGTAGGGCAGCTCACGAGGACTAATTAGTGAAGCACAAGAACGGGAGGAGAACATCACATAGCTACTGGTCATGGACTCATGGTCCAAGGGAGACTACTCACAACTCATCCGGGAGGCGTCCATGGTGGTGGAGAAGCTCCCGGTGGTGATCCTCCCCTCCGGCAGGGTGTCGGGAAGAGTTCTCCTGGTGCTCCCGATCTTGGAAGCGGCGGCGGCGGCGGAACAGAGATGGGATCGCGAAAAGAGTTCCTGTTTCAAGGGTTTCGGGAGACGCTTTAAATATATGCCAAAGGGGGGCATCGGAGGAGCCTCGGGGGGCCCAGGCGCCCCCCCGGCGCGGCCCAGGGGGGGCGCCGCCAGGGCGCCTGGAGCCCTGGTGCCCCCCCCCCCGGCAGTCCTTCGGGCGCACGGTAGGTTCTGCAACGCTGATTTTCTATATAATTTTTTTCGATTTTTCCTGGCAGTTCTCGTAACGTGAAAACCTGAAATACAAAAACAGCCGAAAACAGAAACTGGCACTGGGGTGCACTGAGTTAATAGGTTAGTCCAAATATGATCAAAAGTGTATGGAAGTGTATAAATATCATAGCAATATCACCCAAAAGAGGCATGGAGCAAGCAGAAATTATAGATACATTTTGGACGTATCAACATCCCCAAGATTAATTCCTGCTCGTCCTCGAGTAGGTAAATGATAACAAGAATAATTTCTGTGGTGACATGCTATTAACCATATAGGACTTTTTCATAGTCATATGACAATAGCTTACTGAGACAATGAATCTGTAGTAATTAAGTTGCCTCATGAGAAAATCACAAAGGACTGAAAGTTTTACAATATGATACTGAAACATCAAAAAGATTTGCAATGAATATGATGTGCAAATATGATAAAGTGATATCTAGCTTGCCCCCTTTAGTGAAGCAAAACATAAATGCAGGGGCACCTTCAAGGTTTAAGTGATGACTAGATACAATGATTTCAAAATAAACGATATCACAATCATGCAAAAGACAATGCTACTTTGGAACAATGCACATTACACTCAGAATGACAATCATGCTCTCAGTAGTTGGTTCTTTTAAAAGAAGGTGGAGACTCAACATAAAAGTAAAAGAATGGCCCTTCGCAGAGGGAAGCAGGGATTACTCATGTGCTAGAGCTTTTTATTTTGAAAACATAGAAACAATTTTCTCAACGGTAGTAGTACTTCATATGTGCTATGCATAAGACATCCTATAAGTTGCAAGCCTCATGCATCGAATACCAATAGTGCTCGCACCTTGTCCTAATTAGCTCGGATTTCCATGGATTGTCATTGCATTACATATGTTTCAACCAAGTGTCACAAAGGGGTACCTCTATGTCACCTGTACAAAGGTCCAAGGAGATAGATCGCATTTGATTTCTCGTTTTTGATAGATCTCAACTTGAGGACATCCATACCGGGACAACATAGAAAATAGATAATGGTCTCCTCTTAAATGCTTAAGCATATTCTCATAAGAGATTGAGGATTAATGTCCAAGCTAAAACTTCCACCATGATACATGGCTTTGGTTGGCGGCC
>LR738713.1:133032686-133083625 GCA_902687465.1 Secale cereale
TAAAACATCATTGCGGTAGATCATATTTTCCCAATACTATTTTTTCCATGCCATGAGCTCCCCTCGTGGATTTCTTCATTTAATCTAGCTCGGCGGTGGCGACATTTAGCTTTGTCTGGCTTGCGTCAAACTCCTAGGACAGCATGTTATTCTTCTCATTGAGAACCTGCGGTCATAACGATCCTTAAATCGGTTGAACTAACCGCTTCAAGTCTCGAGGGCTACTGGCATATACCCGTTAAATTTACACAAACTCTTACCTGCATATCCTTTGAAAACAGGTGAGTGACTCCCACAAGTCCATCTCGGGCAGCTCGGATATATGCATCCACGGAGCCGAGGGCATTGAATTCCTGCTCAGTAAAAGCTGGAGCATGCATGGCCTTTTTCGTCGTCGATGATTCATCGCGCTCTCCACTTCGGAATTTGTGACAGATACGTCATCTGATCCTAATGAGGTGGATAATTCTGCGCTGCATCCATATTTGTCCTTGTCCTTGTCGATAGTCCAGGGCCGGATTAGATGGTGATCGGCCAATGGGTCTTTGGATGCGGGTCGTCATACGCTCTCTCTGAAATAAGACAAAAAGAGAAATGTGACAATCTGGTCTTATGCCTAAGAACATATCAAAGATTATACCTCTTTGATGAAGGAGGGGGCTCGACAGCGCTCCCCGTTTCTTTTCGCTTTGAAGGCTTGCCCTACATAGGCGTTGTCTTCTTAAAAGCCACCCTCAATGCAGTACGGCGTGCTGAGCACCGTCCCTTTTGAGCACGAGTCAGTGTAGTGGGTGAGGCGCAAGAGGAGGGCTCCTTTTGTGAGGATGTCTTCTGGGTACTTACATTGGAGGAAGGGAGGAGGCTAGGATAATCGACTATAATAGCCAATTTCTAGCCATCGAGGCTCTCTTGATAAAAGACTCCATCAACAAGCTCTATAAATATATCTGAATCCTCATTGAATCCGTCGTCTTCGTCGCGAGCATGGTCCTCTGGCTATGGTGGGGGTCAACTAATCTTTTCGACCACCTTCCTCCATGTATGTTTTAAAACGTCCGGAATAATTTGATTAGCACATCTCAATAACGAGGTTGGATAATGCTGATAATCAAAAAACTTACCCATTCGATAGGGTTATACATGGAAAAACCTTCTCGACAATTTAAATGGGCGAACTCTTATTTCTTCCCCTTATAAAGTTCGACCAGAATGGCGGCTAGGGCGGTCAGGGTATCTGAACCCTCATGCTTTTAATGATACTCTTCGTCCGTCCCGTTGTAATGCCATAGCGGGAACCCCCTGGATTGAAGGGGCTGGACCCATCACTTTATCACGATGGCCATGACTTCGATTATCGAGAGTTTAAATTGGGCAAGTACCCTGACCTTGTTGACTAGACTCTTAACTTCCTCACTATCTCCTTGCTTGGGGCTCCATGGGCGCCAATTAAAGTGTTTCTTCAAAGGAGCGCTGGAGAATTCAGGAAGTCCGCGCCGAACTAGGTCCGGAAGGGGAACGTCTTCAATATAAAACCATTTCGAAGTCCACTCTTCGGGTTCCTTCTTGGGATTGCCAACAAGGTAACCAGTTCTGGCTATGTGCCATACTCTGGCGCCGCCCACTTCAAATATGGAACCCCTTGGGAACGAGGGACGAGGCAAAAGAACTTCCTCCATAGTTTAAAATGAGCCTCGCACCCTAAGAGTAGCTCGCAGAGAGCAACAAAACCTGAAATATGCAGGATAGAACCTGGTGTGAGGTTGTGCAGTTAGATCCCGTAAAATTCCAATAGACCTCTAAGGAATGGATAGATTGGAAAGCCTAATCCCCTCCGAAGAAACAAAATGAAGCACACCCTCTCCTGCTTACTAGGGTTGAGGAAATTTTCTGCTAGCGCCTCATTGTCGATTGAGGCCAATCCCGCCCGCATGGAGATTAGATCCGTGGGAGGGAGGCATCCCTCCATCTGAAGTCGATTCAACTCGAGGTGAGACACTGGGCAGCTTCCCTAGTCACCTGCTTGAGGGTCATGGGGGCGCGAGGAAGAGCTAGGGGCGTTTGCCATGCTTTGAAGTTTTTCGAAGGTTGCTCTAATGATCTTTGCGTGATGTGGAGGGGCATCTGGGATCTGATCTCCTTAAATAGATGCTACCCTTGCATGATAAGGGGTTTATTTGTAAAAAAATATGTGGACCATTTGCATTTGCCCGACACGTGGAAATTAAGGTGATGACTGGAAGGAATCGCAAAGGCAGAATATAAAAGTTAAGGCCGTACTATCATCTCTCCAAAGTATAATAAAGAACCCGCCTTGCAAAGCCGAAGACATGAAGCCAGATACTACGTCATCATTGAAGGCAAGTTCAGGGGCTACTGAGGGAGACCTGCATTTCGGGGTCCTCGGGTGTCCGAACTATTCAATATGGGCCTGATTGATGGGCTGTGAAGATAAAGCAGAAGACCATCCCCCGTGTCTGGGTAGGACTCCTATGTGTGTAGAATAGCAAGATTGATGTCCCGGTGTAATGTTCCCTTCCTCTGCAAGTCAACTCTGTACAACCCTAGGTCCCTCCGGTGTGTATATAAACCGGAGGGTTTAGTCTGTAGAGGCTATTAGAATAAGCATAGGCTAGACGGCTAGGGTATGTCCATTATGATCTTGAGGTAGATCAACTCTTGTAACCCCTATATTCATCAAGAACAATCAAGCAGGACGTAGGGTTTTACCTTGTTTAAGAGGGCCGGAACCTGGGTAAACATTGTGTCCATACTGTCCCTTGTTACCATCGATCCTTAGCTCACAGCTTGGGCCCCCCTACCCGAGATTTTCGGTTTTGACACCGAAAGGTATACCTTCTATCTTAGATCCGAGGGCAAAGTGTTTGTCACTAAGAACGAGTCCTTTCTCGAGAGAGTTTCTACCGAAAGAATTGAGTGGGAGGAAGATAGAACTTGATGAGGTTGTTGAACCTTTACTTCAACGAAAGAGTAGAACGCCCTAGAAAGATGTTTCTGTGGCACCTATGTTAGTTGAAGAGGAAGCCAATTATAGTGATCATGAAGTTTCGGATCAAGTTACTCTCGAACCTCATAGGTCGACAAGGATACATGTTGCTCCTGAGTGGTACGGTAATCCTGTCTTGGAGGTCATGTTGTTGGACAACGATGAACCTACAAGCCACGGAGAAGCGATGGTGGGCCCAGATTCCAAAAAAATAGCTAGGAGCCATGAAATATGAGATAGGATCCATGTATGAGAACAAAGTATGGACTTTGGTGGAGTTGCCCGACGATCGTCGAGCCATTGAGAATAAATGGATCTTTTAGAAGAAGGCAAACGCTAATGGTAATGTCACCATTTAAGCTTGACTTGTTGCAAAGGATTTCTGAAAAGTTCAAGGAGTTGACTACGATGACACTTTCTCACTCGTAGTGATGCTAATGTCTATTGGGATTATGTTAGCAGTTGCTGTATTTTCAGATTACAAAATCTGGCAGATGGATGTCAAAACAAAGTTTCCTTAATGGTTTCCGTGAGGAAAGGTTGTATGTGATACAACAAGAATGTTTTGTCAATCCTAAGGATTCTAAAAGGTATGCAAGCTCGAGCGATCCTTTTGTGGACTAGGGCAAGCATCTTGGAGTTGGAATATACGCTTTGATGAGGTGATCAAAGCTTTTGGGTTTATACAAAGTTTGCAAGAAACTTGTATTTAGAAGAAACTGAGTGGGAGCACTACAACATTTCTGATAAGTATATGTGGATGGCATATTGTTGATCGGAAATGATGTAGAATTTTCTGGAAAGCATAAAGGGTTGTTTGAAAGGATTTTTTCAAAGGAAGACATGGGTAAAACTGCTTACACATTGGGCATCAAGATCTATATAAATAGATCAAGACCACTCATAAGACTTTCATAGAGCACATACCTTGACATGATTTTGAAGGAGTTCAAAATGGATGAGTCAAAGAAGGAGTTCTTGACTGTGTGGTAAGGTTTGAAGTTGAGTGAGACACAAAACTCGACCACGGCAGAAGAAGACAAAGGACGAAGTTGTCCCCTATGCCTTAGCCATAGGCTCTATACCATATACCACGTGTCTGGCAAGGGGGTACAAAAGTGTGAACCAGGAGTGGATCACTGGACAGTGGTCAAAATTGTCCTTTGAGGAATAAGGAAATGTTTCTCGGTTATGGAGGTGATAAAGAGTTCAACGTAAAGGGTTACGTCGATGCAAGCTTTAACACCAATCTAGATGACTTTGAGTAGCAAACCGGATACGTATAGTGGAGCAACCATTTGGAATAGCTCCAAGTGGAGTGTGGTAGCAGCATCTACAATATGACATAGAGATTTGCGAAGTACATACATATTTGAATGTTGCAGACCCGTTAACCGAAACCTCTCTCACAAGTATAACATGATCAAACACCAGAACTCATTGAGTGTTAATTACATGGTGATGTGAACTAGATTATTGTATCTAGTAAACTCTTTGGGTGTTATTCACATTGAGGGAGTCCTGGATTTGGGGGTCCACGAGTGTCCGGTCTACCGAAGCTGGGCCAGACAGATGGGCCGTGAAGATGGAGATAAACATACATCCCCCGTGTCCGGTTAGGACTCCTGTGTATGTAGAAAGGCATGATAGATGTTCGGGTGTAATGATTCCTTTCTTCCCCAGTAATCTTTGTAACCCTAGGCCTCCTCCGGTGGATATATAAGCCGGAGGGTCTAGTCTGTAGAGGGTAGCAGAATCACAATTACATAGGCTAGACTTCTAGGGTGTAGCCATTACGATCTCGAGGTAGATCAACTCTTGTAACCCTATATTCATCAAGATCAATCAAGCAGGAAGTAGGGTATTACCTCGATAGAGAGGGCCCAAACCTGGGTAAACATTGTGTCCCTAGTCCCTTGTTACCATCGATCCTTAGACGCACAGCTTGGGCACCCCTACCCGAGATCTGCCGGTTTTCACACCGACAATGGTGCTTTCATTGAGAGCTCTGATGTGTACTCGCGAGAAGCGATTCGTGGCTTGTCTCGTCATCAACGACTACATCACCCTCAGAAACAACCTAGATTTGGGCCGGGTCCTCCAGCTCGGCAGGTTTGTTGTATGAGCCCGAGTGGCCGCTAGGCCGACCGCACCCCCCGTGGTCATCGAACACCACTCCTACATCGGCACCGAACACTCCAAAGACACGACTCCTGCGGATTCCTTGTCCTTAAACGAGCTACTGGATCGTATTGCCACCCTGGGGCTTTCATCACCTAATGATCAGATTGGGCTTAAATCCGGTCAGGAGGAAGACAATTCCACCACGATCACTCACCTGGTGGCGGCCGTCGAGGAACGGGCGGAAGATATTTCCCCTCGTGAAATGGAGACCGGCGCTATCCGGATCTCTGAACCCTTTGAGCCGAACACCCTTATTTTGGGTGGGACTTCATGTCTCGAGCTTAGGGACAGACGCCGGGACCGAGGACACTCAGATCCCACATGACCTAGATCGTCCACAACAGAGGTTGTACGAACCCCGGATACTACATTGGGTCGGGACTCAAATTTATCCACACCCACCCAACACAGTAAATACTCTCCAAGTAACTCCGGACCTCCGGACATAGGTGATCTCATGTACATATAGCAGCAGCCCCAAGAGACGGCTCATCACGTCTGGGACAGATTCCTGCTTTTTAAAAACAAGATAAGGACTGCTGTGACGACGATGCGGTTCCCATATTTCACCGCAATTGCACGGACGAGGGAGCATTGAACGCCCTCAACCGACGTCGAGTACAGAGCTTTATGGAATTGTCGCATTTAGTACAAAAGTACTACGCTATGGAAAGTAATTGGAAGGCCCAGAGTACACATCTGGAGCAGTCCGTCTTATGACAATACGCCGCTAAAGCAAAATGGACATACCCTAGCAGGGCATCCGATCATGTGCCCATTGGCAAGAAAAATAGACATTTCACTGGGCATCGGTCCGTTCTGGATGAACTCTTAGGTAAACCTTGCCAAATACATGCCGCCCCAGACATTATCCCAACCCACATCCTTCGAACATGCTGGGTACTCCGGCAGGTAGCGAAAAGCGGTGAAGCAATCCTCGCCACCGCAACTTCAGGGGAGAACAATTTTGACGTCCTCACTGTCTTCGAGACATTACCCTCAAATAACCAGCGCAAGAGAGCACATTGTGAACTTGCCGAGGTTCATCACATCAGCACTGCAAGCCCATGGAGCGATGTGGCAATCACTTTTTCTGCCGACGACGAACCGCGAGTCCAACCGGTCCGAGCCACAGCCACTCTTGTACCAAACCCAATAGTAGACGACTTTCGCCTTACTAAAGTACTCATGGACGGCGGCAGCGGACTCAACCTCATATACGAGGACACACTTGCAAAAATGCAGGTTGATAAATCCTGCATTTAACAAAGTAATACAACCTTCAAGGGAATTATTCCCAGCCGGGAAGCCCGGTGTTCGGGAAGTGTTAAGTTCAATGTAGTGTTTGGTACACCCGAGAACTACAGGTCGGAGGAACTGCTCTTCCACATTGTCCCCTTCAACAACGGATACCACACTCTTCTAGGGAGGGACGCTTTCTCACACTTTCAGGACATACCCCATTACGGGTACATGAAGCTCAAAATGCCAGGGCCCAATGGAATAATCACAATATCAAGTGATCCGGACAGACCACTCCATGCAGAGAAAAAAACCGCATCCTTAGCCCTAGAGGCACTATCCGAAGCCTTCACGGTCGAAGAATTAACCAACTTACGATCTACGGTGGACAAGCATGACTTAGTCCTTGATAAAAGATCCATTTCTACCTCCTTCAAGCCATCAGATGAAATTACCAAATTTCAAGTGCATCCAACAAACCCCAAAAAAACGGCATCCACTGGGGCACAGCTGGACCCGACGGTAGACAGTGCCTTGCGCGCCTTCCTCCGCGAAAACTGGGACATATTCGCCTGGCACCCTTCAGAGATGCCTGGAATCCCACGCAGGCTGGCCGAACATAGCCGTAACATCATCAAAGGGTTCAAACCATTCAAGCAGTCACTACGATGATTTTCTGAACACAAAAGACAAGCAACGGGGGAAGAGCTGGCCAAGTTACTTGAGGCTGGATTCATAAGGGAAATTAAACATCCGGATTGGCTAGCCAATTTAATCATGGTACCACATAAGAATAAATCCTGGCGCCTTTGTGACGACTTTACGGACCTAAACAAGGCTTGCCCTAAGGATCTTTTTCCACTACCCCGCATTGATCAAATTATCGATGCAGCCACAGGACATGACTCATTATGTTTCCTCGATGCTTACTTCGGATACCATCAGATAAAAATGAAGGAATCCGACCAGGCCGCGACGACGTTTATCACTCCGTACGACCCCTTTTGCTTCAACACTATGCCCTTTGGGCTCAAAAATGCTGGTGCCACGTATCAACACATGATTCAAACATGCTTCGAGAAACAAATTGGCAAGATATAGTGGAGGCATACGTCGACAATGTAGTCATCAAGACCAAACACGTCGAAACATTGGTGGATGATCTCCACCTCACGTTCGATAACCTCCGAACATATGACTGATACGTCTCCAACATATCTACTTTTCCAAACACTTTTGCCCTTGTTTTGGACTCTAACTTGCATGATTTGGATGGAACTAACCCAGACTGACGCTGTTTTCAGCAGAACTGCCAGTGTGTTATTTTTATGCAGAAATAAAAGTTCTCGGAATGACCTGAAAATCAACGGAGATTTATTTTGGAATATATAAAAAATATTTGTGGAAAGAACCAGACCAGGGGCCCACACCTTGTCCACGAGGGTGGGGGGCTTTCCCATGTAAATAGTTTCTTTTCTTTTCTTTGGGGGTCAAGAGGAGAAGACCATGATGAAAATGCTTAGTGGCTCTCATATACATTATTGTTGATTTAACCATTAGCCATATCACTTTGTATTTTCTCTTGTATTAAATGCTTGCAGATTCCAGTTTAGACCAATGCACGTGCACTATTATTATTATCCACACCGTTCGGTCGTGCGAGTGAAAGGCAATAATGACGATATATGATGAATTGATTGAGATAAGAAAAGCTGGTATGACTCGACCTCTCTTGTTTTTGTAAATATGATAGTTCATCGTTCCTGATTCAGCCTATTATGAATGAAACATGCTTGCAATGACAATTAGAGAACATAGCTACTCATGCCATGCTTAATTAGCTAGGAGTCTATAATGGTTTACCTTGCGTGCCAACATGATATTAAAATGGTTGTGATGTGGTATGATAGGGTGGTATCCTCCTTTGGACGATTCAAGTGGTTTCACTTGGCACATGTTCACGCATGTAGTTGAAACAAAATCAACATAGCCTCCACGGTATTTATGTTCATGGTGATTTATATCCTCCTCGTGCTTGCATTCATTGTTGATTAATTTTAATGCATGTTCATGACTGTTGTCGCTCTCTAGCTGGTCGCTTCCGAGTCTCTTTCTAGCCTTCACCTATACGGGAATACTGCTTATGCATCGACTTCCATAAAACCCATAGTTATTCCATATGAGTCCACCATATCTTCCTATCTGCAGTACCTACCTACCGTTCCAAGTAAATTTGTATGTGCCAAACTCCAAACCTTTAAATGAAATTCTGTTTTGTATGCTCGAACAGCTCATGTATCAACTAGGCTTTCTATATCTTCCATGCTAGGCGGGTTATTCTCATGATGAGTGGACTCCGCTCATCATTCATGAGAAAATGGCTGGTAACCGGGATGCCCAGTCCCATGCTCAAATCACAATAATTAAAAAAACTCTCCCAGGACTGTTGTTGGTATGGACGATACCCGTTGTTTCGTGTCAGGCGTGGAGTGTGTTTGTTGGTGGTTGGGGAGTATAAACTTTACCATTCTGTTTGGGAAACGCATATAATGTGTGTAGCATGTAAGATATCAAGATCTCTTGGTTGTTATGTTGACAATGAAAGTATACCTCTCAAAATATTATTCATCTCTATTTCAAAATCAAGCTCTGGCACCTTTGCGAAGGGCCTATCTATTTACTTTTATGTTGAGTCATCATCCTCTTATTAAAGAGCACCAGTTGGAGGGCACCGTTGTCATTTGCATGTATTGCTATTAATTTGCATTAAGTATGATTGTGACTGGATCTCTTTTACCATGAATTACAATGTCTAGTCAGTCCTTGATCTTTAGAGGTGCTCTGCATTTATGTTTTGCGGTCTCAGAAAGAGCTAGCGATATACCTTCTTGTCATATCATATTATGATTGTTTTGAGAAAGTGTGGTCATCCGAGGTTTATTATTATTCCTCGCTAGTTGATTATGCCAATGATATGAGTAGACATGAGACCTGAAAGTTATTGTGAATATGGTTAGTTCATAATCTTTGCTGAAAACTTGAATGTTGGCTTTACATATTTGCAACAACAAGAGCAAACAGAGTTTGTCAAAGTTTTTCTTTATCACTTTCAGTTTATCAACTGAATTGCTTGAGGACAAGCAAAGGTTTAAGCTTGGCGGACTTGATACGTCTCCAACGTATCTACTTTTCCAAAGACTTCTGCCCTTGTTTTGGACTCTAACTTGCATGATTTTGATGGAACTAACCCGGATTGACAGTGTTTTCAGCAAAACTGCCATGGTGTTATTTTTGTGCAGAAATAAAAGTTCTCGGAATGACCTGAAATTCAACCGAGATTTATTTTGGAATATATAAAAAATATCTGCGGAAAGAACCAGACCAGGGCCCACACACTGTCCATGAGGGTGGGTGGCGCGCCCCCTGCCTCGTGGGCCCCTGAGGCTCCACCAATATCACCCCCGACTCCATATATTCACTTTAGGGGAGAGAAAATCAGAGAGAAGGAATTGTCGTGTTTTACGATAGGGAGCCGCCACCAAGCCCTAATCTCTCTCGGGATGGCTGATCTAGAGTCCGTTCGGGGCTGTGGAGAGTGGAGATCATCATCTTCGTCATCATCAACCTTCCTCCATCACCAATTCCATGATGCTCACCGCCGTGCGTGAGTAATCCCATCGTAGGCTTGCTGGACGGTGATGGGTTGGATGAGATTTACCATGTAATCGAGTTAGTTTTATTAGAGCTTGATCCCTAGTGTCCACTATGTTCTAAGATTGATGTTGCTATGACTTTGCCATGCTTAATGCTTGTCACTAGGGCCCGAGTGCCATGATTTCGGATCTGCACCTATTATGTTTTCATGAATATATGTGTGTTGTTGATCCTATCTTGCAAGTCAATAGTCGCCTACTATGTGTTATGATCCGGCAACCCCGAAGTGACAATAATCGGGACCACTCCCAGTGATGACCATAGTTTGAGGAGTCCATGTATTCACTACGTGTTAATGCTTTGGTCCGATACTCTATTAAAAGGAGGCCTTAATATCCCTTAGTTTCCAATAGGACCCCGCTGCCACAGGAGGGTAGGACAAAAGATGTCATGCAAGTTCTTTCCCATAAGCACGTATGACTATATTCGGAATACATGCCTACATTGCATCTATGAACTGGAGCTAGTTCTGAGTCACCCTATGTTATAACTATTACATGAGGAATCGCATCCGACATAATTATCCATCACTGATCCAATGCCTACAAGCTTTTCACATATTGCTTGTTGCTTATTTACTTTTCAGCTGCTGCTGTTACAATCACTACAAAACTACTATCGCTACTTTTGCTACCGTTACCATTACTTCCATCTTACTTTGCTACTAAATTACCTTGCTGCAGATACTAAGTCTTCTAGGTGTGGTTGAATTGACAACTCAATTGCTAATACTTGGGAGTATTCTTTGTCTCCCCTTGTGTCAAATCAATAAATTTGGGTCAAATACTCTACCCTTGAAAACTGTTGCGATCCCCTACACTTCTGGGTTACCAATGACATACGGCTCAACCCAGAAAAATGCTTCTTTGGCGTTCCGGCCGGAAAGCTGTTACGGTTTATCATATCCCATAGAGGAATTGAGGCGAAGCCAGCTAAAATCCAGGCCTTGTCACAGCTGGCTACGCCAACCGATCTAAAACAAGTCCAAAAGCTAGCAGGATGCGTGGCGGCCTTAAGACGCTTTATCTCAGACTGGGAGGAAAAGCATTACCACTTTATAGACTACTGAGGCGCATAGACAGTTTCGAATGGACGGAGGCGGCCACAGACGGATCGAAAGAGATAAAAACCCGATTAGCGGGCAACCCAATCCTAGCCGCTCCAAGCATTGGCGAGCCAATGCTGCTTTATATCTCAGCCACTCACTAGGAAGAGGGACACAAATTCGCTGTCCAAAAACCAGTATACTATGTATCAGAGGTTCTCACACCGTGAAATTCACGGTACCCCCATTATAAGAAAATTGCCTATGCGGTGTTCATGGCATCTCGGAAGCTCTGACACTACTTTCAAGAGTGTTTGATTACAGTGGCATCCGAAGTACCACTCAATGACATCATAAACAATAAAGATGCCACAGGACGTATAGCCAAATGGGCCATCGAGCTCTTGCCGTTCGAAATAACATACAAACCATGTGAGACTACTAAATCTCAAGTGTTGGCCGACTTTGTCGCAGAATGGACCAAGGCCGAACTCCCTAAAGAGTACGGAGCATACTCCCACTAGACTATGTATTTCGACGGCTCTAAAATGCTAGCCAGATTGGGGGTCAGCGTTATCTTGATATCTCCCATAGGGGATACAGTCCGCTACGTACTGCAAATCATGTATACAAACTCAAACAATGTGGCCGAATATGCGGCACTACTGCATGATCTCCGCATGGCCGTATCCATGGGCATACAATGCCTTGAGGTGTGCGGAGACTCAAACCTCGCAATATCTCAGGTAAACGGATAATTTGATGCGAAGGATTCAAAGATGCCAGCTTATCAAAACTCCATATTAAGAATATCGGCTCGATTTGAGGGGCTAGAATTTCACCATGTAGCTCGGGACAGTAATCAGGCAGCGGATATACTCGCTCGCATGGGCGCTAAACGTGACCCGGTCCCGCCTAACACCTTCGTAGAAAGGATGTTTAAGCCATCAAGGACATGGCAGGACGAGAGCGGAGACGTTAATGCGGACCCGAACACGCCCCCATCAGCCGAACTCCACACAGATGTCATCAGGGATTCGGACATGGAAATAACATCTTTGGCTCAAGTTATCATGGTTGTCATAGCCCCGAGGACCGAACCCTTCCTTGCTTACCTTAATAGGCAGGAGCTCCCCGATGACCAAAATGAGGCCCGTCACATAATTCGGCATTCTAAAGCCTATAAAGTTCACGAAGGTGAATTATACAGGAAAAGTGCTACTGTGTTCTCCGAAGGTGCATTTCTGAGGAGGAGGAGGACAACTTCTAGCCGAAATACACGCTGGCATGGGCGGCCATCATGCCACAGCTCGGGCTCTCGTAAGCAAAGCTTTCTGAACAGGTTTTTTCTGGCCAACTACCCGAGCAGATGCTAAAGCCCTAGTCCAACATTGTGTTGGATGCCAGCTTTTCTCAAATCAAAGTCATATGCCTCCCACCACTCTGAGAACCATCCCTCTTACTTGGACTTTTGTGGTCTGGGATTGGATATAGTCGGACCCCTTAAAGGGGGAAGCCACAAAAAGAAATATTTGCCGGTCATGGTGGACAAATTCACTAAATGGATAGAAGCCAAACCAGTCGGAACGGCTGAGGTAGGGCCAGTGATAGATTTCATATCTGGTGTAGTACACCGTTATGGTGTCCCGCATAGTATTATCACAGATAACGGCTCCAAGTTCACAGCTGACGAGGTGAAAAACGGGTGCGCCAAGTTAGGCAAACTTGATTACGCCTCCGTGTACCACCCTCAAACAAATGGTCAAGTCGAAAGGGCCTATGGCCTATTAATGAGCGCCATTAAACCCCGACGGGTGCGCTCCCTACGGGAGTCAGATAAACACTTGGTTGAGGTGCTCGCCTCCGTACTCTGGGGGCTGCGGACCACACCTAAGAGGACTATCAGATAAACGCTTTTTTCATGGTGTACGATGCAGAGGCTGTTCTACCATATGATATTATGCATGACTCACCTCGAGTGCGTATGTATGAAGAGCAAGAGGCTGAGCTCAATCGGCATGACGACCTAGACGGCCTCGAGGAGAAGCGTGATATCGCGCAGGCCCATTCCGCATTCTATCAACAACAGGCCAGGCGATACCAAAGCAGAGAAGTGCGGGCCAAAACATACAACGTTGGTGAACTCGTTTTGCGCCCCCCGGAGAAGAAAAAGGATAAGCTCAAACCAAGATGGGAGGGGCCCTTCATTATTGATGAAGTACTCATCGGAGGAGCCTATTGCCTTCGAAACGCATCAGACAATCGCCTTGAGCCGACTCCATGGAACGTTGCGAGGCTCCGACGATTATACAGATAGTTCGGTAGTACCTTTTCTTTCTCTCTTTCTGTTTAGGTCTCCTCCCTTGTTTTTTCTTTTAATTTCCTCTTCATTTTTTTGTTTTTTCCTTCCCGGAAAGTGTTCGGCTAAACCGAACTGTTAAGGGTGAATATTCTCAAATGTATATACCTCAAAAAACATGGGGGCTTCTATAACGAAGCTAATTATTACAAGCTTATTGCTTACAGTACTCATGTCGTCTGTTTCGTACAGTCTCTTCGCCATTATATGCACCTCTATGACTTAATTTTTTACCAAGCTGGGTTGCCTGGCTCCTATGTTTATACCCTACGTTCCCGATTGTTCGGCTAGGGTATAAAGGAAGCACCTCTGCGATTGTTACAACCGGGTAATCCGGACCTGTACCTCAGATGGGTGAAGCCGAAAGCTAGCGTTCTTAAGGGAATCATTGGTCGCAGACGAACGACAAATTGCTTTTTGGCACGTAATTTTTCAAAATCACAGGATAGGCTTCTTGTAATCCTATTTTTTAGGATGAAAGCCTAGGCACGCATGCTGACCCAGGGAAAGGAACCCTTAACGGAACTATTCTCTCTGGAAGATGTTTCTTACGTTAAATAGTAATATAACATAACTCCCCGAACATAGCTTGTCTGTTCAAGCAATGATGACCGGATTGCTTGGTTTCCGAACATACTAAGTGTTTACCACATGTATAGTATTCGGAAACACTCCAGCCCTTGGGTTTTGGAGGTTGAAGTGGAAGGTTTGCTATGACAATCTTTTAACAAGTTCGATTGGAGATAAGTTTGATGATAAAGTACATTGTTAAATGGAATCAAACGCCTACTCTTCATCTATACCATCTATAAGACTGTCTAATTTACAGTCCCGTTGTGAGAATTTGGCAGCTGTCCTTACTTGGTCATATACCAAGCTAACGGGAATTTCTTGTCCGTCTAGTCCCCGAGGTCCAACCCGGGCTATATGATTTGGAACAAGTCCGGTGTAGCGTGTTTCACCATGGCCTAGGCTTCTCGCGCACCTTCTCGACATGCTGATGCCTTCCATAGTTCAAAGCGGCATCGAGCTCCTCTGAATAAATTCACCAGTTCCTCCATAATTTCTGGAGGAGAATCGGATGGCCGCAAGGCTTTGGCCATATTCTTCATGGCTTTTTGAGCTCGCTCGTGTACTTTAGAGAGCTTTTGCAGCAGGTCTCCTTGAAATCTGAACACTTCTCCCTCGGGCCACCCAGATAACAAACCTACAGGAACAGTATTGTAAAACTATGAATCAAGGGACTATACGAAAGCTAGGTTAAAGGTCATACTGAATATGCCGCCTTTTAGTTTCCGGTTCTCCTTCAAGGCATCCGAGAGTTGGGCTCGTATGTCCTTTAGCTCTTCGGCTTGCTTGATATTTGCGTCATGCAGTTTGTTCTTCTCCTCTATGGGCCATGTTAATACAGGTTGACCAGCGGCCGCTTGCCCTTCGGCATGTTCTTTGTCCGCCACAGCAGTCCTTAGCTTCTCCTCCAATTGGTCTTTCGATCCTGCCATAGTAATTAAAACATTGTATATTTAGACATCATTGTTGGTGTAGGATCGTACTTTCCGGACACTCTTGTTCTTACCATTAGATCCCTTCTTGGACTTCTTCGAATCTTCCAATTCGGTGGTGAAGGCAGTTAGTTTGGTTCGACATTCTTCAAGCTCCTTGGATAATGCGTTATTATTGTCCTTGAGTACCTGAGGATATAACGATCCTTAAATCGGTTGGGCCAACTGCTTCAAGTCTCGGGGACTACTGGCATATGATTACTGAATCTACACATTCTTCCTCGCATATCCTTTGAAACCAGGTGAGTAGCTCCGGCCAGTCCATCCCGAGCAGTCCAGCTATATGCATCTGCAGAGCCGAGGGCGTTGAACGCCTCTTCAGTAAAAGTTGGATCGCGCATGGCCTCTTTCCACCACCGATGATTCATCGCGTTCTCCACTTGGTAACAGATACATTATCCGAATACTCTAGGAGAGGCAGTCCGACGTTACGCCCATATCAGCCCTAGTCCTTGTGGATGGGTTCGGCGCCGGATTGGTTGGTGTGTGGCCAGCAGGATCCCCGGACACAATCCGGCGTATGCTCCTCCTGAAATAAGACAAAACGGAAAATATTACAATCCGACCTTGCCATCGAGCACATGTTAAAAATTATACCTCTTCGATAAAGGAGGGGGTGCTACCTCTTGAGCTTGCGTTGTAGTCCCTCGAAGAGGAAAGGGAGATGCAACACAGTAGCGTAAGTATTTCCCTTAGTTTTTGAGAACCAAGGTATCAATCCAGTAGGAGACCACGCGCGAGTCCCTCGCACCTACACAAACAAATAAGAACTTCGGAGCCAACGCGATAAGGGGTTGTCAATCCCTTTACGGTCACTTAAGAAAGTGAGATCTGATAGAGATGATAATTATATTTTTGGTATTTTTTGTTTAATAAAGCAGCAAATAAAAGCAAGAAACGTAAGTAGATGTAGATTGATATTTTGAGAATAGACCCGGGGCCCATAGTTTTCTCTAGTGGATTTTCTCATGATAGCGGTATTCTACGGCGGGTAAACAAATTACTGTTGAGCAATTGATAGAAAAATGAATAATTATGAGACTATATAGGCATGATCATTGTATATAGGCATCACGTCCGAGCAATGTTGAGGATATCGCTTATCGTCATCGTCTCGGACAGCTGTGGATTAGAGATTAATCGGAAATCGTCCGATTAATCGATTTTATCGGTCGACTATTAATCGGCCATTTTTTGCAAATCTCAGGTTGCCAACACTAAAATATGCTATATTCAACACCAAAACAATATTGGACATATGTGTTACCTTGACTCCTAGCCTTTAAATCCTTGTATAATGACGAACAAAATAGGATAACAGTACATATTGCATAACAAGGTCCACAAAACGCAAATAATCATAATTTTTGTGAACATAGTGCTATAAATAGGCCCGATTTATCGGTAGATTCCCGGTAAATCGCTTGTCATAGCGATAAATCGGCTCAAACGATAAATGGTCAAAATAAGGCATAATCTTATCGGTCACCCCAAGAGTAGCGATAAATCGTATGATAAATCGTTGAATCGGAAGATTTCTTGAACAGTGCGTCCGAGACAAGTAGACCGAAACGATTCTGCATCTACTACTATTACTCCACACATCGACCGCTATCTAGCATGCATCTAGTGTATTGAGTTCATACGAACAGAGTAACACCTTAAGCAAGATGACATGATGTAGAGGGATAAACTCAAGCAATATGATGAAAACCACATCTTTTTATCCTCGACGGCAACAATACAATACGTGCCTTGCTGCCCCTACTGTCACTGGGAAAGGACACCGCAAGACTGAACCCAAAGCCAAGCACTTCTCCCATTGCAAGAACTATAGATCTAGTAGGCCAAACCAAAGCAATAATTCGAAGAAACTTGCAAGGACATTATGAGCACACATAAAAAGTTCAGAGAAGAACCAAATATCTTTCATAGATAACCTTGATCATAAACTCACAATTCATCGGATCTCGACAAACACACCACAAAAAGAGATTACATCGAATACATCTCCTCTAAGACCGAGGAGAACTTTGTATTGACATCCAGAGAGAGAGAGAGAAGAAGCCGTCTAGATATTAGCTATGGACCCGAAGGTCTGTGGTAAACTACTCACAACTCATGGTGAGGGCGATGATGATGCTGATGAAGGCCTCCGTGATGGATCCGCCTCCCGGAACAGGCTCCAAGATGGGATCTCCACGGGAACAGAAGCTACGGCGGTGGAATTAGGGTTTTCTCTCTGCGTATGGAGTTTCTGGGGTACGTAGGTTTATATAAGAAGAAGGAGGGCACCAGGGGCCACAGGGGCCAGCCTCGAGGCAGGGGGGCGCGCCCTGGGAAGAGGGGCGCACACCCCGCCCTCGAGGGCAGGCCCTCTGTCCCCTGACTTGGTCCTGACGTTTCCTGAGCGTGATTTCCTCCAAAAATATCTCTCGCGAAGGTTTCATTCCGTTTTGACTCCGTTTGATATTCCTTTTCTGCAAAACCCTGAAATAGGCAAAAGACAGCAATCTGGACTGGGCCTTTGGGTTAGTAGGTTAGTCCCAAAAATGATATAAAAGTGAATGATAAAGCCCATTAAACATCCAAGACTCCATAAATAATAGCATGGAACAATAAAAAATTATAGATACGTTGGAGACGTATCAAGCATCCCCAAGCTTAATTCCTGCTCGTCCTCTAATAGGCAAATGATAAAGAAAGAATATTTGATGTGGAATGATAACAATATAGTTTTTCAATGTAATTCTCTTAAGTGTGGCATGAATGTTCAGATCTGAAAGATTCAAGATAAAAGTCTATATTGACATAAGAAATAACAATACTTCAAGCAATACTAACAAAGCAATCATGTCTTCTCAAAATACCATGGCTAAAGAAAGTTATCCCTACAAAATCATATGGTCTGGCTATGCTCCCTCTTCATCACACAAAATATTCATATCATGCACAACCCCGAGTTCAGCCAAGCATTTGTTTTCATACTCTATGTTTTTCAAACCTTTCAACTTTCACGCAATACATGAGCGTGAGCCATGGATATACCACTATGGGTGGAATAGAGGTGGTTGTGGAGAAGAAAAAATGAGGGAGATAGTCTCACATCGACTAGGTGTATCAACGGGCAATGGATATGCCCATCAATAGATATCAATGTGAGTGAGTAGGGATTGCAATGCAACGGATGCACTAGAGCTAAATATGAATGAAAGCTCAACAAAAGAAACTGGTGGGTGTGCATCCAACTTGTTTGCTCACGAAGACCTAGGTCATTTGAGGAAGCCCATTGTTGGAATATACAAGCCAAGTTCTATAATGAAAATTCCCACTAGTATATGAAAGTGACTAATCATGAGACTCTCTACAATGAAGATCATGGTGCTACTTTGAAGCACAAGTGTGGAAAAAGATAGTAGCAATTGTCCCTTCTCTCTTTTCTCTCATATTTTTGGAGGGGCTTTTCTCTCTTATTTTTATTAGCCCCTCTCTATTTTTTTGGGCCTTTTATTTTTTTATTGGCCTTTCCTCACACGGGACAATGCTCTAATAATGATGATCATCACACTTTTATTGATTTACAACTCGATATTACAACTCGATATTAGAACAGAGTATGACCCAATATGAATGCCTCCGGCGGTGTACCGGCATAAGCAATGAATCAAGAGCGACACATATGAAAAATTATGCATGGTGGCTTTGCCACAACTACGATGGCAACTACATGATCATGCATGGCACTATGACAATATGATGCGTGTCATATGAACGGAACGGTGGAAAGTTACATTGCAATATATCTCGGAATGGCTATGGAAATGCCATGATAGGTAGGTATGGTGGCTGTTTTGAGGAACAATATGGTGGCTGTTTTGAGGAAGGATATATAGTGGGTTTATGGTACCGACGAAAGTTGCGCGGTACAAGAGAGGCTAGTAATGGTGGAAGGGTGAGAGTGCGTATAATCCATGGACTCAACATTAGTCATAAGAACTCATGTACTTATTGCAAAAATCTACGAGTCATCAAAAACAAAGCAATCAACGCATGCTCCTAGGGGGGAGGTTGGTAGGAGTTAACCATCGCGCGCCCCCGACCTCCACACAAAGGTTGGCACTCTACAAATACCTCATGCTCTAACTTCTTCACATAGCGGTTCACCATACGTGCATGATACGGGAATCACTAACCTTAACACAAGTATTTCTCAATTTCATAATAACTCCACTAGCATGACTCTAATATCACTATCCTCATGTCTCAAAACAATCATCAAGCATCCAACATCTCATTCTATTCAATGCACTTGGTGTGAAATTTTTACTACATTGACATTGGATGTTTATCATGTGAAGACTAGTTTCTTTAGCCTAAACACATTACCATACTGTTTTAATGGACTCTCAAATAGATATAAGTGAAGCATTAGAGTTCAACAATTCATACAAAATATTACCACCACCGTGCTCTAAAAGATATAAGTGAAGCACTAGAGCAAAATCTATTCAACTCAAAAGATATAAGTGAAGCACATAGAGTGTTCTAATAATTTCTATGCCATATTTAACTCTCTCAAACAGGTGTGTCCAGCAAGGATGATTGTGTAAAACTAACAAGCAAAGAATCAAATAATAAAAGACGCTCCAAGAAAAACACATAGCATGTTGCGAATAAAAATATAGCTCCAAGTATAGTTACCGATGGATGAAGACGAAAGAGGGGATGCCTTCCGGGGCATCCCCAAGCTTAGGCTTTCGACTATCTTGATTTTAATTGGGGTGCCATGCGCATCCCCAAGCTTAGGCCTTTGCTACTCCTTGTTCCATAGTCCAACAAAGCAATACTCAAAAGTTGAAAACTTCACAACACAAAACTTAGACAAAAATTCTCGTGAGCTCCGTTAGTAAGAGAAAGCAAACCACTACTCAAAGGTACAGCAAGGAATTCATTCTTTGTTTATATTCGTGTTAAACCTACTGTACTCCAAGTTCTCTATGGTTCATATCCTCCAATATTACTCATAGATGCATCGGAATAAGCAAACAACACACGAAAAATAGAATCTATCAAAAACAGAAAAATCTGTAGTAATCTGCAGGGTTCACCTATTTCTGGAACTCCAAAAACTTCAAACTAAATTGGTAAATTTGCGAAATTTGTCTACCAATCAGCAGCAAAAATAATCAACTAAAAATCACGCTCCAGTAAAATCCCACGACTACTTTAGCGAGCACTAACGATTCTGTTTTTCACAGCAAGATCATATAAACTTCACAAAAGACTTACCAAAGGTTCTACTTGGCACAAACACTAAACAAAACATGAAACCACATCTTATAAGAGGCTAGATGCAATATTTATTCCCTAACAGCAGCAAAAGCAAAAAAAAACATAAAGTTGGGTTGCCTCCCAGCAAGCGTATTCATTTTACGCCCCTAGTTAGGCACGATACAAGATAGATCTAGGTATTGCCATCTTTGGTCTTAAACATTTTAATTGTGTCAAGCTCGAATCCGGTAGGTTCTTTGTGTTTCCCTTCATAATCAGAGATCTTAACATCTAAAGCATCCAACTGCTTATTGCAAAGAGTAATCAGCATATTCTTGTCGTGGAGATTCCCACTAACACTCTTAAGAGGTTCAAGGGATTTTTGTAATATTTTTGTTACTTCGCAAACTTTCTCAAAAACTTGCGTCCCTTCCGGGGTTGATGTTGACTCCTTTTGGGGAGGTAGTGTTCCCACTACTCCCTCTATGATTTCATGCACGAAACTAGGATCAACTTCAATAAAATTTCCTTTGGCAACGCAATCCAAGAGTTGTCTATCAGACATATTCAATCCAACATAAAAATTGCGAAGCAAGATTCTAAACTTCACTTCTAAGGTGCACTTATGATAAGATTCCATCATCCTAAACCAAGTATCTTTTAAATTTTCTCCTTGCCTTTGCTTGAAGTGAAGTACTTCAAACTCAGGAGATAAAGGAGCGGATAAGGGGCTAGCCATAATGAAAAGCAAACAAGCAACACACACAAGCAAACAAGAGGCAAGCGAATGATAAACACACGGCGGAAGAAGGGCAAATAAAACGGCAAGGGTGAAGTGGGGGAGAGGAAAACAAGAGGCAAATAAATGTAATGCGAAGGATAAGGGTTTGTGATAGGTACTTGGTATATGACTTCTGCGTAAGCCTCCCCCGCAACGGCGCCAGAAATTGGCTAGTTGACGGGATGGCAAATCTTGACTTGACTTGGCGTGAGTCTCCCTGGCAACGGCGCCATAAATTCTTCTTGCTACCTCTTGAGCTTGCGTTGTATTCCCTCAAAGTGGAAAGGGAGATGCAGCACAGTAGCGTAAGTATTTCCCTCAGTTTTCGAGAACCAAGGTATCAATCCAGTAGGAGACCACGCGCGAGTCCCTCGCACCTGCACAAACAAATAAGAACTTCGCAGCCAACGCGATAAGGGGTTGTCAATCCCTTTACGGTCACTTACGAAAGTGAGATCTAATAGAGATGATAATTATATTTTTGGTATTTTTAGTTTAATAAAGCAGCAAGTAAAAGCAAGAAAAATAAGTAGATGTAGATTGATATGTTGAGAATAGACCCGGGTAAAAAAATATGGTCGAGCAATTGATAGAAAACAAATAATTATGAGACTATCTAGGCATGATCATTGTATATAGGCATCACATCCGAGACAAGTAGACCGAAACGATTCTGCATCTACTACTATTACTCCACACATCGAGCGCTATCCAGCATGCATCTAGTGTATTGAGTTCATACGAACAGAGTAACACCTTAAGCAAGATGACATGATGTAGAGGGATAAACTCAAGCAATATGATGAAAACCCCATCTTTTTATCCTCGATGGCAACAATACAATACGTGCCTTGCTGCCCCTACTGTCACTGGGAAAGAACACCACAAGATTGAACCCAAAGCCAAGCAGTTCTCCCATTGCAAGAACTATAGATCTAGTAGGCCAAACCAAACCAATAATTCAAAGAGACTTTCGAGGATATTTTGAGCACACATACAAAGTTCAGAGAAGAACCAAATATCTTTCATAGTTAACCTTGATCATAAACTCACAATTCATCGGATCACGACAAACACACCGCAAAAAGAGATTACATCGAATAGATCTCCTCGAAGACTGAGGAGAACTTTGTATTGAGATCCAGAGAGAGAGAGAAGAAGCCATCCAGATACTAGCTATGGATCCGAAGGTCTATGGTAAACTACTCACAACTCATGGTGAGGGCGATGATGATGATGATGAAGGCCTCCGTGATGGATCCCCCTCCCGGAACAGGCTCCAAGATGGGATCTCCACGGGAACAGAAGCTACGGCGGTGGAATTAGGGTTTTCTCTCTACGTATGGAGTTTCTGGGGTACGTAGGTATATATAGGAAGAAGGAGGGCACCGGGGGCCACAGGGGCTAGCCTCGAGGCAGGGGGCGCGCCCTGGGAAGGGGGGCGCGCCCCCCACCCTCGAGGGCAGGCCCTCTGTCCCCTGACTTGGTCCTAACGTTTACCGAGCATGATTTCCTCCAAAAATATCTCTCACGAAGGTTTCATTCCGTTTGAGCTCCTTTTCTGCAAAACCCTGAAATAGGCAAAAAACAACAATCTGGACTGGACCTTTGGGTTAGTAGGTTTGTCCCAAAAATGATATAAAAGTGAATGATAAAGCCCATTAAACATCCAAGACTTCATAAATAATATCATGGAACAATCAAAAATTATAGATATGTTGGAGACGTATCAGGGGGTTCGGTGTTGTCTCCGGTTTCCTTTCGCTTCAAAGACTCGCCCTGCACAGGCGTCGCCTTCCTAGAAGACGCCCTTGATGCAGTGCGTTGAGAAGAGCGCCGCCCCTTTGGAGCATGAGACAGTGCGGTGGGTGAGGCATGAAGGGAAGGCTCTCTTTGAGGAGGTGTCTCCTAGGTACTTACATGGGAGGAAGGAAGAAGGCTAGGGTAATCGGCTAAAATGGCCACTTCTATGCCGTCATGGCTCGCCTGATGGAAAACTCCATTCGTAAGCTCTATGAATGTATCCGAATCTTCTTCAAATCTGGGATCCATGTCTTGAACATGGTTCTCTGGCTACAGAACGGGGCTATGGACCCATTCGATCACCTTCCTCCACTCCTATTGGAGATAGCCGGATTCAGTTCGGTTAGCATGTCTTAGAAGAGAAATTGAGCGAGACTAACAATTAAAGAAAGACTCACCCAGTCAATGGGGTTGTACATGGAGAAACCTTCCTGACATTTCAAGCAAAGAAAGTCTTCCTTCTCCCGTTTGTAAAGGCCAGCTAGGATGGCGGCCAGGGCGGCATGATTGTTCGGACCTTTGCGTAGACAGCGTGAGGCATCATCCTACCCATTGTAATGCCACATGGGAAACCCTCTGGATTGAAGCGGTTGAACGCATCGCGTTATTGAGATCGCCTTTATTTCAATTATTGTCAGCTCGGAGTGGGCAAGTACTCTGATCTTGCTTACTAGCCTTTTAACCTTCGCGATGTCTTCTTCCTTAAGGCTTCGGGACGCCAGTTGAAGCGTTTCTTGAAAGGAGCGTTGGAAAATTCGGGAAGGCCACGCCGGATTGGGTCTGGAAGAACAATGTCTTCACTGTAAAACCATTCCAAGGGCCACTCTTCGGATGCCTTCTTCGGAGTGCCAGAGAGGTAACCTGTCCCTGCTATGCGCCACACTTCGGCGCCGCCCACCTCGAATATGGATCCCTTTTGGGAGCGGGGGACGAGGCAGAAGAATTTTTTCCATAGTTCGAAATGAGCCTCACAGCCTAGAAACAGTTAGCAAAAAGCGACGAAGCCCGCGATATGCAGGATGGAGCCAAGCGTAAGATCGTGCAGTTAGAGACCGTAAACTCCAGGAATCCTCTAACGAAAGGATGGATAGGAAATCCTACATGTCACAAAAGGAAGGAGATGAAGCTCACCCGCTCCTCTTTAGTAGGATTGGGGAAGTTTTCCGCCAAGGCTTCACCGTCAATGGAAGTTAATCCAACCCGGATGGGGACTAGATCCGCGGGAGGGAGATATCCCTACGTCTGAAGTTTATTCAGATGGGAATGGGATACTGAGCAGCTTTCCCAATCACCTGCTTGAGGGGCGTGGGGGCGTGAGGAAGAGCTGGGAGCGTCAGCCATGTCTGGGAAATTTTATGTGGCGAGCTCTAAGGATTTCCGCGTGGTGTGTAATGGTATCTTAGATTTAATCTCTTTAAATAGACGTCTTCCTTGCATGGTCAAGGGGTCATTTGTAAAAATCCCCGCACGATTCGCATTCGTCTAACACGTGGAAGCCGAGGCGACAACTGCTACTTCTTGAGCTTGCGTTGTATTCCCTCGAAGAGGAAAGGGAGATGCAGCACAGTAGCGTAAGTATTTCCCTCAGTTTTTGAAAACCATGGTATCAATCCAGTAGGAGACCACGCGCGAGTCCCTCACACCTACACAAACAAATAAGAACATCGCAGCCAACGCGATAAGGGGTTGTCAATCCCTTTACAGTCACTTACGAAAGTGAGATCTGATAGAGATGATAGTTTATATTTTTGGTATTTTTAGTTTATAAGAACAGCAAATAAAAGCAATAAAAGTAAAGTGGATGTAGATTGATATGTTGAGAATAGACCCGGGGGCCATAGTTTTCTCTAGTGGCTTCTCTCATGATAGCGATATTCTACGGCGGGTAAACAAATTACTGTCGAGCAATTGATAGAAAAGCTAATAATTATGAGACTATCTAGGCATGATCATTGTATATAGGCATCACGTCCGAGACAAGTAGACCGACTCTGCCTGCATCTACTACTATTACTCGACGCATCGACCGCTATCCAGCAAGCATCTAGTGTATTGAGTTCATAAGAACAGAGTAATGCCTTAAGCAAGATGACATGATGTAGAGGGATAAACTCAAGAAATATGATATAAACCCCATCTTTTTATCCTCGATGGCAACAATACAATACGTGCCTTGCTGCCCCTACTGTCACTGGGAAAGGACACCGCAAGATTGAACCCAAAGCCAAGCACTTCTCCCATTGCAAGAACTATATATCTAGTAGGCCAAACCAAACCAATAATTCGAAGAGACTTGCAAGGATATTATGAGCACACATAAAAATCTCAGAGAAGAACCAAATATCTTTCATAGAAAACCTTGATCATAAACTCACAATTCATCGGGTCTCGACAAACACACTGCAAAAAGAGATTACATCGAATAGATCTCCTCGAAGACCGAGGAGAACTTTGTATTGAGATCCAGAGAGAGAGAAGAAGCAATCTAGATACTAGCTATGGACCCAAAGGTCTGTGGTAAACTACTCACAACTCATGGTGAGGGCGATGATGATGATGATGAAGAACTCCGTGATGGATCCCCCTCCGGTGGAGCTCCGGAAAAGGCTCCAAGATGGGATCTTCACGGGAACAGAAGGAACGGCAGTGGAATTAGGGTTTTCTCTCTGCCGACGTAGTTTCTGGGGTACGTAGACTTATATAGGAAGAAGAAGGGCACCGGGGGACGCTCGAGGGGGCCACGAGGCAGGGGCGCCCTGGGAAGGGGGGCGCGCACCCCACCCTCGTGGGCCACCCTTTGGCCCCCTGACGTGGTTCTCTAGCTCCGCGTGTGTGATTTTCTCCGAAAATATCTCTCGCGAAGGTTTCATTCCGTTTGGACTCCGTTTGATATTCTTTTTCTGCAAAACCCTGAAACAGGCAAAAAACAGCAATCTGGACTGGGCCTTTGGGTTAGTAGGTTAGTTCCAAAAATGATATAAAAGTGAATGATAAAGCCCATTAAACATCCAAGACTTCATAAATAATAGCATGGAACAATCAAAAATTATAGATACGTTGGAGACGTATCAAGCATCCCCAAGCCTAATTCATGCTCGTCCTCGAGTAGGAAAATGATAAAGAAAGAATTTTTGATGTGGAATGCTAACCTATATAGTTTTTCAATGTAATTCTTTTAATTTTGGCATGAATGTTCTGATGTAAAAGATTCAAGATAAAAGTCTATATTGACATAAGAAATAACAATACTTCAAGCATAATAACAAAGCAATCATTTCTTCTCAAAATACTATGGCTAAAGAAAGTTATCCCTACAAAATCATATAGTGTTGGATATGCTCCCTCGTTAACACACAAAAATATTCATATCATGCACAACCCCGATTTAAGCCAAGCACTTGTTTTCATACTCTATCTTTTCAAACCATTTAACTTTCACGCAATACATGAGCGTGAGCCATGGACATAGCACTATGGGTGGAATAGAGCTGGTTGTGGAGAAGACAAAAAGGAGGGAGATAGTCTCACATCAACTAGGCATATCAACGGGCTATGGAGATGCCCATCAATAGATATCAATGTGAGTGAGTAGGCATTGCCATGCAACGGATGCACTAGAGCTAAATATGAATGAAAGCTCGACAAAAGGAACTAGTGGGTGTGCATCCAACTTGCTTGCTCACGAAGACCTAGGGCATTTGTGGAAGCCCATCGTTGGAATATACAAACCAAGTTCTACGAAAATTCCCACTAGTATATGAAATGACCAAGCATGAGACTCTCTACAATGAAGAACATGGTGCTACTTTGAAGCACAAGTGTGGAAAAAAGATAGTAGCAATTGTCCATTTTTTCCTTTTTTAAAATTTTTCTCTTTTTTTGGGCCTTACTTTTTTTCTTTGGCCTTTCTTTTTTTTCTTTTTTTTTTGCGGAGGGGCTTTATAGATTTAGCCTTTCCTCCCATGGGACAATGCTCTAATGATGATCATCACACTTTCATTACAACTCGATATTACAACTTGTTACTACAAACAACAAAGTATGACTCTATATGAATGCCTCCGGCGGTGTACCGGTATGTGCAATGAAACAAGAGTGACATGTATAAAAATTAAGCATGGTGGCTTTGGCACAAATACGATGTCAACTACATGATCATGCAATGGCAATATGACAATATGATGCATGTCATATGAACGGAACGGTGGAAATTTGCATGGCAATATATCTCGGAATGGCTATGGAAATGCCATGATAGGTAGGTATGGTGGCTGTTTTGAGGAACAATATGGTGGCTGTTTTGAGGAAGGATATATAGTGGGTTTATGGCACCGGCGAAAGTTGCGCGGTACAAGAGAGGCTAGCAATGGTGGAAGGGTGAGAGTGTGTATAATCCATGGACTCAACATTAGTCATAAGAACTCATATACTTATTGAAAAAATCTACGATTCATCAAAACAAAGCAATCAACGCATGCTCCTAGGGGGGAGGTTGGTAGGAGTTAACCATCGCACGCCCCCGACCTCCGCACAAAGGATGGCACTCTACAAATACTTCATGCTCTAACTTCGTCACATAGCGGTTCACCATACGTGCATGATATGGGAATCACTAACCTTAACACAAGTATTTCTTAATTTCATAATAACTCCACTAGAATGACTCTAATATCACTAACCTCATGTCTCAAAACAATTATCAAGCATCCAACATCTCATCATATTCAATGCACTTGGTGTGAATTTTTTTTACTACATTGACATTGGATGTCTATCATGTGAAGACTAGTTTCTTTAGCCTAAACACATTACCATGCTGTTTCAATAGACTCTCAAATAGATATAAGTGAAGCATGAGAGTTCAACAATTTCTACAAAATTTTACTACCACTGTGCTCTAAAAGATATAAGTGAAGCACATAGAGTGTTCTAACAATTTCTAGGCCATATTTAAATCTCTCAAATAGGTGTGTCCATCAAGGATGATTGTGGAAAACTAACAAGCAAAGACTCAAATTATACAAGACGCTCCAAGCAGAACACATATCATGTTGCAAACAAAAATATAGCTCCAAGTATAGTTACCGATGGATGAAGACGAAAGAGGGGATGCGTTCCCGGGGCATCCCCAAGCTTAGGCTTTTGATTGTCTTGAATTTACTTGGGGTGCCATGGGCATTCCCAAGCTTAGGCTTTTGCTACTCCTTGTTCCATAGTCCATCAAAGCAATACTCAAAACTAGAAAACTTCACAACACAAAAGTTAGACAAAAATTCTCGTGAGCTCCGTTAGTATAAGAAAGCAAACCACTACTCAAAGGTGCAGCAATGAATTCATTCTTTATTTATATTGGTGTTAAACCTACTGTATTCCAACTTCTCTATGGTTCATATCCTCCAATACTACTCATAGATGCATCGGAATAAGCAAACAACACACGAAAAGCAGAATCTTTCAAAGACAGAACAGTCTGTAGTAATCTGCAGGTTTCGCCTACTTCTGGAACTCCAAAAAAATCAAACTAAATTGGTAAATTTGCGGAATTTGTCTGCCAATTATCTGCAAAAAGAATCCACTAGAAATCATGCTCCAGTAAAATCTGAAGATTACTTTAGCGAGCGCTAACGATTCTGTTTTTCACAGCAAGATCACATAAACTTCACACAAGTCTTCCCAAAGGTTCTACTTGGCACAAACACTAAACAAAACATGAAACCTCATCTAATTAGAGGCTAGATGCAATATTTATTCCCTAAAAGCAACAAAAACATAAAACATAAAATTGGGTTGCCTCCCAACAAGCGCTATCATTTTACGCCCCTAGCTAGGCACAATACAAGATAGATCTAGGTATTGCCATCTTTGATCTTCACCCTTTTAATGGTGTCAATCTCAAATCCGGGAGGTTCTTTACGTTTCCCTTCATATTCTGAAATCTTTAGATCTAAAGCATCCAACCGCTTATTACAAAGAGTAATCAACATATTCATGCGGTGGAGATTCCCACTAACACTTTTAAGAGGTTCAAGAGAATTTTGTAATATTTTTGTTACTTCGCAAATGTTCTCAAAAACTTCCGTCCCTTCCGGGGTTGAATTTGACACTTTTTGGGGAGATAGTGTTCCAACTATTCCCTCTATAATCTCATGCGTGATACTAGGATGAACCTCGATAAAATTCCCTTTGGCAATGCAATCCAAGAGTTGTATGTGAGACATATTCAACCCAACATAAAAATTGCAAAGCAAGATTCTAAAATTCACCTCTAAGGTGCACTTACGATAAGATTCCATCATCCTAAACCAAGCATCTTTTAAATTTTTTCCTTGCTTTTGCTTGAAGTGAAGCACTTCAAACTCGAGAGACAAATTAGCGGATAAGGGACTAGCCATAATGACAAGCAAGCACGCAGCAAGCGAATGATAAACACACGACGGAAGAAGGGAAAATAAAATGGCAAGGGTGAAGTGGGGGAGAGGAAAACGAGAGGCAAAAAAAATGTAATGCGAAGGATAAGGGTTTGTGATAGGTACTTGGTACATGACTTTTGCGTAAGCCTCCCCGGTAACGGCGCCAGAAATTCTTCTTGCTACTTCTTGAGCTTGCGTTGTATTCCCTCGAAGAGGAAAGGGAGATGCAGCACAGTAGCGTAAGTATTTCCCTCAATTTTTAAAAACCAAGCTATCAATCCAGTAGGAGAACGCGCGAGTCCATCGCACTTGCACAAACAAATAAGAACTTTGCAGCCAACGTGATAAGGGTTTGTCAATCCCTTTACGGTCACTTACGAAAGTGAGATCTGATAGAGATGATAGTTTATATTTTTGGTATTATTAGTTTATAAGAACAGCAAATAAAATCAATTAAAGTAAAGTGGATGTAGATTGATATGTTGAGAATAGACCCGGGGGCCATAGTTTTCTCTAGTGACTTCTCTCATGATAGCAATATTCTACGACGGGTAAACAAATTACTGTCGAGCAATTGATAGAAGAGCAAATCATTATGAAACTATCTAGGCATGATCATTGTATATAGGCATCACGTCCGAGACAAGTAGACCGACTCCTGCCTGCATCTACTACTATTACTCCACACATCGACCGCTATCCAGCATGCATCTAGTGTATTGTGTTCATAAGAACAGAGTAATGCCTTAAGCAAGATGACATGATGTAGAGGGATAAACTCAAGCAGTATGATATAAACCCCATATTTTTATCCTCGATGGCAACAATACAATACGTGCCTTGCTTCCCCTACTGTCACTGGGAAAGGACACCGCAAGATTGAACCCAAAGCCAAGCACTTCTCCCATTCCAAGAACTATAGATCTAGTAGGCCAAACCAAACCAATAATTCGAAGAGACTTCAAAGGATATTATGAGCACACATAAAAATTTCAGAGAAGAACCAAATATCTTTCATAGATAACCTTGATCATAAACTAACAATTCATCGGATCTCGACAAATACACCACAAAAAGAGATTACATCGAATATATCTCCTCGAAGACTGAGGAGAACTTTGTATTGAGATCCAGAGAGAGAGAGAGAAGAAGCCATCTAGATATTAGCTATGGACCCGAAGGTCTGTGGTAAACTACTCACAACTCATGGTGAGGGCGATGATGATGATGAAGAAGAACTCCATGATGGATCCCCCTCCGGTGGAGCTCCAGAACAGGCTCCAAGATGGGATCTTCACGGGAACAGAAGGCACCGCGATGGAATTAGGGTTTTATCTCTGTCCACGGAGTTTCTGGGGTACGTAGACTTATATAGGAAGAAGGAGGGCACCGGGGGACGGTCGAGGGGGCAACGAGGCAGGGGCGTGCCCTGGGAAGGGGGCGCGCCCCCACCATCGTGGGCCACCCTTTGCCCCCCTGACGTGGTTCTCAAGCTCCGTGTGCGTGATTTTCTCCAAAAATATCTCTCATGAAGGTTTCATTTCGTTTGGACTTCTTTTGATATTCTTTTTCTGCAAAACCCTGAAACAGGCAAAAAACAGCAATCTGGACTGGGCCTTTGGGTTAGTAGGTTAGTCCCAAAAATGATATAAAAGTGAATGATAAAACCCATTAAACATCCAAGACTTCATAAATAATAGCATGGAACAATAAAAAATAATAGATACGTTGGAGACGTATCAACGGCAGTAAGGAATGGACAAGATATAATATTAAACATGGAGCCAAACTATCATCTATTCCGAAGAAGAACTTGCCTTGCAAGACCGAAGACGTGAAGCCGAATACAACCTCGTCGTTGAAGGCAAGTTCAAGGGCTACTGAGGGAGTCCTGGATTTGGGGGTCCACGAGTGCCAGGTCTACCGAAGCTGGGCCGGACAGATGGGCCATGAAGATGGAGATAAAAAGACATCCCCCGTGTCCGGTTGGGACCCCTGTGTATGTAGAAAGGCAGGATAGATGTTTGTGTGTAATGATTCCTTTCTTCCCAAGTAATCTTTGTAACCCTAGGCCTCCTCCGGTGGATATATAAACTAGAGGGTCTAGTCTGTAGAGGGTTGCAGAATCACAATTACATAGGCTAGACTTCTAGGGTTTAGCCATTACGATCTCAAGGTAGATCAACCCTTGTAACCCTATATTCATCAAGATCAATCAAGCAGGAAGTAGGTTATTACCTCGATAGAGAGGGCCTAAACCTGGGTAAACATCGTGTCCCTGTCCCTTGTTACCATCGATCCTTAGACGCACAGCTTGGGCACCCCTACCCGAGATCTGCCAGTTTTGACACCGACACACATGGCGATGTGCACTATGAGTGTTAATCACATGTCGATGTGAACTGGATAATTGACTCTACTACAAGTCGTAGACTGTTGGAAATATGCCCTAAAAGCAATAATAAATTGGTGATTATCATATTTCCTTGTTCATGATAATTGTTTATTATACATGCTAGAATTGTATTGATCGGAAACTCAAATATATGTGTGGATACATAGACAACAAGATGTCCCTAGTCAGCCTCTACCAGACTAGCTCGTTGATCAAAGAAGGCTATGGTTTCCTAGCCATTGACATGAGTTGTCATTTGATAATGAGGTCACTTCATTAGGAGAATGAAGTGATGGACGAGACCCAAACGATAAACGTAGCATATGAACGTATCAAGTTTATTGCTATCATTTTCTGCATGTCAAGTATATATGTTCCTGTGACCATGAGATCATGCAACTCACTTACACCGGAGGAATACCTTGTGTGTACCAAATGTCTCAACGTAACTCGGTCACTATAAAACTGCTCTACAGGTATCTCTGAGGGCGTCTGTTGAGTTGTCATGGATCAAGACTGGGATTTGTCACTCCGTATGACGAAGAGGTATCTCTGGGCCCTCTCGGTAATACAACATCACAAGAAGCTTGCAAGCAATGTGACTAATGATTTAGCCATGGTATCTTGCATTATGGAACGAGTAAAGAGACTTGCCGGTAACGAGATTGAACTAGGTATGCAGATACCGACGATCGAATCTCGGGCAAATAACATACTGATAGACAAAGGGAACTACATACAGGATTAGCTGAATCCTTGACATCGAGGTTCGACCAATAAAGATCTTCGTAGAATATGTAGGAACCAATATGGGCATCCAGGTCCCGCTATTGGTTATTGACCGTAGAGGTGTCTCGGTCATGTCTACATTATTCTCGAACCCGTAGGGTCCGCACGCTTAACGTTTGATGACGCTAGAGTAGTAATGGGATATTCATGTTGGTGACCGAATGTTTTTCGGAGTCCCAGATGAGATCTCGGACATCATGAGGAGCTCTAGAATGGTCCGCAGGTAACGATTTATTTATGAGAAGTCATATTTTGGCTACCGGAAAAGTTTCGGGCATTATCGGTATTGTACCGGGAGTGTCGAAAGGGGTCCGAGGGTCCACCTGCCCTGTGGGTCCACATGAGTTGTAGGGGGTGCCTTGGCCTGTATGTGCTAAGGGCACCAGCCCTTAGAGGCCCATGCGCCAAGATAGAGGAAAATAGGAAGAGTCCTAAGGGTGGAAGGCACCCCCGAGGTGCCTTGGGAGGAGAGGACTCCTCCCTAGGGCTGGCCGCACTACCTCCCTTGGAGGAGGGGCCCAACCCTCCTCCTTGCCTGATATAAATAGTTAGGGAGAGTTAGGGCTGGACACACCAAATCCCATGCTCCGGCGGTAGCCCTACCTCTCCCGAAACCCCCTTTCCCCTCAGATCGCATCTACGGTAGCGCTTGGCGAAGCCCTGCTAGGATTGCACCACCACCATCTCCACCACGCCGTTGTTCTGGTTGAGATCCCATTTATTTATCCTCTCTTTCTTGTTGTATCAACAAGGAGGAGACGTCATCGAGCCGCACGTGTGCTAAACATGGAGGCATTGTCCGTTCGGCACTAGCTCCGAGTTTGCGGGACGTATCGTGATTGGATCGCGAAGACGTACCACTACATCAACCGTGTTGTTTAACACTTCCACTTTGCATTCTACAAGGGCATGTGGATCCAACTCTCCTCTTGTAGATGTGCATCTCCTAGATTGGTTCTTGGGTGTTCATAGGAAAAATTTTGTTTCCCATGCAATGTTCCCCAACAGCTAAGGCTGAGGTCAGTTTGGCGAAACTTCCTAGAGAGGAAGAGCTCAAATTGGCCCATACAGCTAAAGTGCGTCAAGTGGTTCAAGGGGATAACAATACCCAATTTTTTATATGATTTTCAATGGAAAACATAGAAAAAAGAGGATCATACAACTTGAACAGGATGAGGGTATAATTGTTGGGCATGAGAATCTAAAGATGTATATTTCCAACTTCTATAAGAAATTGTTTGGGGCCTCGCTATAGAACAATATCCGACTCAACGAGGATATGGTTGAGGACGTAGCACGGTCGGGTGATGATGAGAATGAGGTCTTCATTGCCCCTTTTATTGAAAAGGAAGTATTCGAGGTCTGGATGGTTTTCCAGTTGAATTCTATAAGAGGTGTTGGGATATTATTAAAAAAGACTTGATGCCAATGTTCCATGATATGTTTAATGGCCATTTACAATTATTTAAACTGAACATTGGGACAATCACATTGTTACCAAAGATGGAAGAGGCGGTTCGAATTGAGTAGTTCAGACCGATATGTCTGCTCAATGTGAGCTTAAAAATCTTTACACTTTGGAACGAACCATCTTACACAGATTGTGCATTCCGTGGTTCATCCGACTCAACGACTTTTATGCCTGGACGACATATACTGGAGGGAGTGGTCGTTCTACATGAAACCTTGCATGAAATCCACTCCATGAAACTTGATGTCGTGGTTTTCAAGTTATGATAAAGTCAAGTGGACAATTTTACAGCTAGCCTTACGTATGAAGGGTTTTGATGTGGCATGGAGGAAGCATGTTGAATCCTTTGTATGGGAAGGTAGCATAGGAATCAAGGTTAATGACGACATAGGTCATTATTTCCAGACGCAAAAAGGATTGAGACATGAAGATCATATGTCTCCTATCGTGTTTAATTTTGTTGTGACACGTTGGTCGTTGTCATTTATAGAGCTAAGGTGAACGGCCAGGTAGGTTGCATAATCCCACATCTTGTGGCTGGTGGGGTGTCCATAATATAGTATGCGTATGACACCATAATTTTCATGAAACATGATCTAGCTAAGGCGAGCAAATTCATTATGGGGAATAGAAACAATACTATGATTTGGGAAGATACCTGGCTAGGTGAGACACCACTAGCCTTACAGTATCCTTATTTATACAACATTGCACAACCAAAATAAGTATTCGTTAGTATAGTGTTGAGTTCTGTTTCGCTTAAAATTCCATTCAGGCAAACACTAAGGCTAAACGATGGAATAGATGTTTGCATATTGTGCGCAGGTTAATTGAGGTTAACCTTTTTGATGCGTCGGATACCTTACACTCGAGGTTGTAAGTGTCAGCTGTCTTCTCAATTAAGTTAATGTATACATGCCTGATAAACACCGGGCCTATCCCGAGGTCGGAATTGGAAAATCAAGGTGCTATTAAAAAACATGGAATTTATCTGGTTTGTGCATAAGGGAGTGATTTCCACAAAGGATAACTTGGCAAAGCGTAATTGGGAAGATGGTAAACGACGTTGTTTTTGTGATTAGGATGAAACAATACAACATATGTTTCTACAATGCCCACTAGCAAAGTTATTGTGGGGGACCATTCACGCATCCTTTAACGTAGCTCCGCATGTCATGGTTTTACATTTGTATTAGGGAATTGGTAATTGGGGTAGACCTAAAATTGTGGCATATATTTGATATGGAGTGTGTGCAATACTTTCGGCCATATGGAATAGTCGGAATGATGTTGTTTTTAACACATAAACCATTACAAATTTCTTGCAGGTTATTTTCGGGGCATCTGCCTGGATCTGCACGTGGTCGTTACTCGTCCATACGGGCCACAGGAGCATATGGATATTGGGTGCAACCGCTGGGAGATGGTCGCATGCGATGCCTACAAACGCTTTGGATGGTGATCCAACAATAGGATAGGTGTATAGCCATCTTACCCTATTTTCGCCGATTGTGGCACTTTATGAGATTTGTCAACTTGTTTGAGACTTTGTTAAAAATCTAAACATTTATTAATAATATCGTTGGTTGCATGCTACTTGTGAGCCGCGTTGGGATTTCCCCGAAAATGAGGGGATGATGTAGTACAGTAGAGATAAACATTTCCCTTAGTTATGAAACCAAGGTTATCAATCCAATAGGAGAACCAAGCAACACTATGTAAACAACATATGCACACAAACAACAATACTTGCAACCCAGCGCGTAGAGGGGTTGTCAATCTTTCAACGGTACGAGCAAGATTAAATTCTTTGGGTTTTGATAAATAGAACTAACTGAAATACGAAATAAAATAAATAAAGTAAAATTTCAGGAAGGTATTTTTGGTTTTAATATGATATAAAATAGACCCCGGGGTCGTAGATTTCACTAGAGGCTTCTCTAAAGAAAATAGCATACGGTGGGTAAACTAATTATTGTTGGGCAATTGATAGAAAAGAAAATAATTATGACGATATCCAAGGCAATGATTATGCATATAGGCATCACGTCCAAGATTAGTAGATCAACTTCTCCCAGCATCTACTACTATTACTCCACACATCGACCACTATCCAGCATGCATCTAGTCTATTAAGTTCATGAAAGAACAGAGTAATGCCTTAAGCAAGATGATAAGATGTACACAAGATAAACTCACATACGAATAAAACCCATATTTTTACCCTTAATAACAACGATACATGTGTGTCATGTCTCCTTTTATCATTCAGATTGAGCACCGCAAGATCGAACCCATCACAAGTCACCTCTTCCCATGGCAAGAGAAATTAATCTAGTCGGCCAAACTAGACCAATAAATCAAAGAAGAAATACGAGGATACACAAATCATGTATAAAAGAGTTCAGAGAAAACTCGAATAATATGCATTGATAGATCTGATCATAAACTCACAATTCATTGAATCCTAACAAACACGCCGAGAAAAGTCATTACATCAAATAGATCTCCAGGAACATCAAGGAGAACGTTTTATTGAAGATAAAAAAAGAGAATAAGCCATCTAGCTACTAACTACGGACCCGTAGGTCTGTGGTAAACTACTCACGCATCATCGGAGGAGCTGCAAGGATGATGAAGAACCCCTTCATGATCGTTGCCCCCTTCTGGCAGAGTGCCACAAAAGGCCTCTAGATTAGACCTCGTGGTTCTGGAACTTGCGGCGGTGGAAAAAGTATTTCATCTGCTCCCCTAGGGTTTTTGTAATTTTAGAGTATATATAGAGTTGGTGGTGGGGCAAATGAATGCATGTGGGCCCCACTACCCACCAGGGCGCGGTGGGGGCCTCTGGTGCGCCCTGGTGCCTAGTGGGCCCCCTTCCATCTTTTGGTTCCCTCCCGAAGCTTCGAGGGTCTCTTATCACCAGATAAAAATCTCCCAAAAGTTTCATGGCATTTAGACTTCGTTTGGTATTGGTATTATGCAAAGTAAAAAAGAAGCAAAAAATAGGAACTAGCACTAGGCACTAAATTAATACGTTAATTCCGAAAAATGGTATAAAGTTGCTTGTAAATGTATATAAAACATCCAAGATTGATAATATAATAGCCTGGAACAATTAAAAATTATAGATACGTTGGAGACGTATCAACATCCCCAAGCTTAATTCATGCTCGTCCTCAAGTATATGTAAATGATAAAAATAGAATTTTTGATGTGGAATGCTACCATCATATATTCATTTCTTTGTAGCATGGACATTTGGACTTGAATAATTCAAAGCAATAGTCTATAATTTAACATGAAGACATCAATACTAAAGCATATCAACAAGCAACTAATAAGTCTTCCAAAATATCAATGCTAAAGAAAGTTATCCCTAGCCCATTATGATCAATCATTGATCATTTCATGAAACACATCCAAATATTAAGTACATCCAATGCACAAGTATGACAATAGTGTTCCTTAGTTAATGCTTTATAAGAGAAGATAAAGACTCAATTGCATAAAAGTAAATTGATAGGCCCTTCGCGGAGGGAAGCATAGATTTGTCGAGGTGCCAGAGCTCATAGTTTTAAACTGAGAGATAAATTAATTTGAGAGGCATGATTTTCCTGTCAACAAAAACGACCGAGAATTCCCAATATCTTCCATGCTAGACAAATTATAGGTGGTTCCCAAATAGAAAGTAAATTTATTTCCTTTCCACCATTCTTTCACAATCCATGGCTAGCTGTATCCATGGGTGACTTCCATACCCAACACATACCAAGGAATTTATTATAGTATTTTTTGCATTTTGGGACTGGGCATCCCTATTACCTGCCACACTCTCGTGCAATGACAAGTGCATAAACACTCATTGTGAGAATAAAATATCTAGCATGGAAAACATTGGCCACCCCCTGCCGCTTCATGAGCAGTACGGGCACACAAAAGGAATTTCATTTTGAAAATTAGAGTTGGCACATACAAATTTACTTGGAAGGGCATGGAAATACCGCATATAGGTAGGTATGGTGGGCTCATTTGGCACAACTTTCGGTTTAAAGAGTTGGATGCACATGCAGTATTCCCACTTAGTACAAATGAAGGCTAGCAAATAGATTGAGAAGCGACCAACCAAGAAACAAAAATGGTCATAAACGAACATTAAACATAATTAACACTGAATAATGCACCACAAGTAGGATATAATTTCATTGCATAACTATTGACTTAACGTGCATGCATAGGGAATCACAACCCTTAAGACCAATATTCATACTAAAGCATAATTACTCATCAACATGGCTCACATATCACTATCTCCATATTTCAAAACTATTGCAAGGAATCAAGTTCATAATTTACAATGATCTTCATGAAAGTTTTTATTATATCCTTCTTGGATATCTATCACTTTGTAAGTAAATTCATATTTAGTGCAAATTACCATTACTATTCTTTAACTCTAAAAAAATAAGTGAAACAAAGGAGCATAAGTATTTCTTAAAAAATCATCTCTCAAAATAATAGAGTGAAGCATGAGAGGATATTTCTTTAAAATTTACTAAATCTCAGAATAATATAAGTGAAGCATGAGAGTTTATTTCTTAAACATATAACCACCATTGTGATCAAAAATATATAAGTGAAGTACTAGAGCAACTGCCTAGCTCAAAATATTTAAGTGAAGCACATAGAGTATTCTAGCAAATCATGATATGCGTGTGGCTCACTCAAACAAGTGTGTTCAGCCAGGATTATTGTGACAAACTAAAAAGCAAAACACGCAAAGACTCATATAATACAAGACACTCCAAGAAAAACTCATGATATGTGACGACTAAAAATATAGCTCCAAGTAAAAAACCGATGGTCGTCAGAAGAAAGAGGGGATGTCTTCCGGGGCATCCCCAAGCTTAGTTGCTTGGTAGTCCTTGAATATTACCTTGGGGTGCCTTGGGCATCCCCAAGCTTAGCCTCTTGACATCGTGATCTCACCCAAAACTTGAAAACTTCAATCACACAAAACTCAACAAAACCTCTTGAGATCCATTAGCATAACAAAACCAATCCTTGCTTTAAGTACTATTGCAAACCCATTCATATTTTATTATTACATGATATCTACTATATTCTAACTTTACCATGGCTTATACCCCCCGATACAATCCATAATTCATCAAAATAAACACATAATGCAATAAACAGAATCTGTCAAAAATAGAACAATTTGTAAAGACGCAATTTTTAGTCATAGTTCCATAGCTCTGAAAATTCTTAAAAATAGGAAAACATGGGGAAATTTGTATATCAATTGTATGTAAAAATCAGAAATTGTTCACGCTCCAACAATTGCAAAGAATTCTGCTAGTGGACGCAAAAGTTTCTGTTAATCCACGTAATCAAATCAACTATCATCCAAATCATCCCAAAGGCTTTGCTTGGCACAAACACTAACTAAAACACCAAAACACAATCATGACAGTAGCATAACTGTGTGAGCACATAAAAATAGAAAATAAAATACTGGGTTGTCTCCCAACAAGCGCTTTTCTTTAAAGCCTTTTTGGTAGGCATTGATAATTTTAATGATGCCCGCATGAAAGACAAAAATTGAAGCGCAAAGAGAGCATCATATAGCATGTGAAAATCACATTTAAATCTAACATACTTCCTATGAATAGGCAATCTATGAGCATACAAATGAGCAAAACAAGCAAAAACTAGTACATGCAAGGAAAAAGAATAAAACATTGACAATCTCAACATGAAGAGAGGTCATTTAGTAACATGAAAATTTCTACAACCATATTTCCCTCTCTCATAATAATTACATGTAGAATCATATTCAAATTCAACAATATAGCTATCACATAACATATTCCAAAATAGTGGGATTATCATCAAATAAAGTCATGACCTCTCCAAGCCCACTTTTATCAAAGATTTCATAAGATTGATCATTCTCCAAAGAAAAAAGTCCATTTTACTACCCTGAATAAAGTGTGTGGTTCACTTTACCCCCTGATCAATATTTCTGCTCCCTTCACCCCCTGAACAAACCCATACCGGTTAGAAGAGACCCCTGGGTGGTTTGTCTCGATTTCCTGCTGAGGTGGCACTAGTCAATGGTGGTTTTGACCCATAATCGTCCAAAATGCCCCCTGGACATTTACTCATGTGTCCCCGGACATTGTCCGGCCGACCACAGTGCCCTCAGATCGCCCGAGCTCCCACCTCACTCCGGTGGCTCCCTGCCGCAGCCGGTGAGCGCCCGCATCAGCAGCAGCTCCAGTCGCGCCGCCCCTCTTCCTCCCTGCCCTTTCTTTCTCTTCCTCTCTCCTCTTCTCTCTCTCTCTCTAATTCCTTCCCTCATGTCTCTCTCTCTCCTCTCTTCTCGCAGGAGCACCAGGAGCCGCCATGGAGCCGCCAGCACCGATTCCGGTGAGAACCAGCCTTCCTCGGCCGGATCCGGATGCTCCCCATCTCCTCCTCCCCGTCAGAAGCCGCGCCCGCCGGCCTCCCCAAACCGCAACGCTCGAGCTGCACTGCGCCGCCAGGAGGACGACGCTCGCTCCAGCGCCAAGTCTCGCATCGCCCTGCCAGATCCGCTGGCCCGATGCCCCCGCAAGGCCCAGCCTAGCGCCTCCTGCCCCGCGCAGCGGGTGGTGAGAAGTGGTGCAAAGTGCCACCGCCCCTGCACCCTCTTCCCCCCATGGTCGGCCAACTCTGGTCGACGGGAGGTCACGACCTCTCACGCCCAGCTCTGTTCCGCCACTTCACCGCTCCTGCTCCAACCAGGAGGTCGCCGCTGGCCACCTACGGGCCTCCTGCAGCACCTTGCCGCCGTCCAGCGACCTGACCATCGGCCTCCACCTCCAGTCCGTGCCCATAGCTGCTGCTCCGATCAACCACCCCACCACACCGACCTACATCGCCCATTGATGGGTCACCTGACGAGTGGGCCCCACTGGTCAAATACCGCCGTTGACTACTGCCACATCAGCAGCGGGTGGAGACAAACCAGTCAGGGGGGTGTTTTGTCCGGTTTGGGTTTGTTTAGGGGCTAAAAGAAGCAGAAATATTGATCACGGGGTAAAGTGAACCACCCACATTATTCAGGGTAGTAAAATGGACTTTTTTCTTCTCCAAAGTAGTGGGATCATTATTACCTAAAGTTGGAACTCTTCCAAACCCACTTTCAACATTATTGCAAACACTATTATCAATATCATATTAATCATGAGGCTTAAATAAATTTTCAAGACCATAAGAAGAATCACCCCAATCATGATCATTATAATAAGTAGTGGACATAGAAAAACTAGCATCCCCAAGCTTGAGGTTTTGCATATTATTAACACAACTGAAATTAATAGAATTTATAATAACATCATTGCAATCATGCTTTTCATTCAAGGAGCTAACATGAATCACTTTATAAATTTCTTCTTTTAAAACTTCATCACAATTTTTAGATTCACGAATTTCAAACAAAACTTCATAAATATAATCTAGTGCACTCAAATAACTAGCAATTGATTCATCATCATTGGATATTTTTAAAAGATTAGCAAGTGGATGAGGATCCATAAGCCTTTTGTTTTCTGATTTTCAATAAACACACAATTATGGCAAGCAAAGAAGCAAAGCAACAAAGTAAAAAAATTGTGTTTTTTATATAACATTTTAGAAATGGGGGAGATGAAAATAAGAGGCAAATGGAAAATAAAGTAAATGCAAGGAGATTAAAGTTTGAGTGTAGGTACTTGATAGATGTTAATGATGTCTCCCTGGCGACGGCACCAGAAATTGTTTTGCTACTTGTGAGTTGCGTTGGGATTTCCCTGAAGAGGAGGGGATGATGAAGTACAGTAGAGATAAGTATTTCCCTCAGCTTAGAAACCAAGGTTATCAATCCAGTGGGAGAACCAAGCAAAACTATGTAAATAACACCTGCACACAAACAATAAATAATTGCAACCCGATGCATAGAGGGGTTGTCAATCCTTGAACGATTATAAGCAAGATTAAATTGTATGGGTTTATACAAATATATCTAATGCAAATATGAAATAAAATAAATAAAATATATTTTAGAAAGGAGTTTTTGGTTTTAATATGATAGAAAATGGACACGGGGCTCGTAGATTTCACTAGAGGCTTCTCTCAAGAAAATAGCATACGGTGGGTAGACAAATTACTGTTGGGCAATTGGTAGAAAAGCAAATATTTATGACAATATACAAGGCAATGATTATGCATATAGGAATCATGTCCAAGATTAGTAGGCCGACTCCTGCCTGGATCTACTACTATTACTCCACACATCGACCGCCAGCATGCATCTAGTGTATTAAGTTCATGAAAGAACAGAGTAATGCCTTAAGCAAGATGACATGATGTAGACAAGACAAACTCAGTATGAATAAACCCCATATTTTTACCCTTAATAGCAACCATACATGCATGTCATGTCTCCTTCTATCACTGAGATTGAGCACCGAAAGATCGAACCATCACAAAGCACCTCTTCCCATGGCAAGAAAAATCAATCTAGTCGGCCAAACTAAACCAATAAATTATAGAAGAAATACGAGGCTATAGAAATCATGTATAAAAGAGTTCAGAGAAAGCTCAAATAATATTAATGGATAGATCTAATCATAAACTCACAATTCATCGGATCCCAACAAACACACCGCCAAAATTCATTACATCAAATAGATCTCCAAGAACATCAAGGAGAACATTGTATTGAAGAGCAAAAAAAGAGAGAAGAAGTCATCTAGCTACTAACTACGGCCTCGTAGGTATGTGGTAAACTATTCATGCATCATCGGAGGGGCAGCAATGAGGATGAACAACCCCTCCGTGATCATTGCCCTCTCCAGCAGAGTGCCAGAAAAGGCCCCTATGGATCTCATGGTTCTAGAACTTGCGGCGGCGGAAAAAGTATTATGTCTACTCCCCAAGTGGTTTTGGGATTTTAGAGTATTTATAGAGCCGGAGGTAGTTCAAAATGATGCATGTGGGCCCCACTACCCACCAGGGTGCGCCAGGGGCCTCTGGCGCACCCTAGTGCCTAGTAGGCCCCCTTCCATCTTTTGGTTCCCTCCCAAAGCTTCCAGGGTCTCTTATCACCAGAAAAATCTCCAAAAAGTTTCGTGGCATTTAGACTTCGTTTGGTATTGATATTCTGCAAAGTAAAAACAAGCAAAAAATAGGAACTGGCACTCGCACTAAGTTAATAGGTTAGTTCCAAAAAATGGTATAAAGTTGCTTGTAAATGCATGTACAACATCCAAGATTGATAATATAAGAGCATGGAACAATCAAAAATTATAGATACATTGGAGACGTATCAGTGCATCAAGAGATGCAGATGATGGGGGCATTCCTTCTTTTTGAAAAAGGCATGAATCCCCTCTTGAAAGGCGACTGTTGAATATTTGAGCATTTTTACATTAAGTTTAATTCAGAAATATGGTAAATAAAACATGATAATCAAATCACTTATGATAACTGAATCAAGAAGCTGATTGATGAAACTAGTCATGCAATCGAGAACAAATGGGATAAATATCATATCCACATCGATTGCTACTTCTACTATGCTAGTAAACAAAAATAGAAACCCTAACACAAGGGATAAGAAAGCATACACCTCAATAGAAGAGGTCTTTGTTGTCGCAGTGTCATGTTCTGAAGAAGATCGTCGATGTCAGGAAGAAGTCGTTGTTGGGGAACTCGTCGTCTGTAGCCACGGTGTAGAAAATCGTAGTCATGGAGAAGCGTTCCCCAAATATTTGATCGCCACTCTCCTGTACTGATACTTCTTGAGCTTGCGTTGATTTTTCCCTTGAAGAGGAAAGGGTGATGCAGCAAAGTGGAGATAAGTATTTCCTCATTTAAGAACCAAAAGGTATCAATCCAGCAGGAGGCACAAGCAAGTCCCCAATAGATGCACCTGCACAAACTAGCAAACACTTGCACACAACGCAAAAAGGGTTGTCAATCCCTTCACGATCACTAGCAACAGTGAGATCTAATAGAGAGATATTTAAAATATAAGTAAAAAGCAAAATAAAGTAAAAACAACTAAATTGCAGCAGGATATTTTGGTTTTTTTGTTTTATAGATCTGAAAATATATGATAGAAAATAGACCTAGGTCCATAGGTTTCACTAGAGGCTTTTCTCTCGAAGAAAGCATACGGTGGGTGATAACCCACAAGTGTAGGGGATCAGTTGTAGCCTCTTTCGATAATTAAGAGTGTCGAACCCAACATGTAATTAAAGGTAGAACAAATATTCCCTCAAGTTCTATCAACCACCGATACAACTCTGCGGACGCTTAACGTTTGATTTACCTGGAACAAGTATGAAACTAGAAGTACTTTGTAGGTGTTGTGGGATAGGTTGGCAAGATAATAAAGAGCCCATAAATAAAAACTAGGGGCTGTTGATAACCCACAAGTGTAGGGGATCAGTTGTAGCCTCTTTCGATAAGTAAGAGTGTTGAACCCAACGAGGAGCTAAAGGTAGAACAAATATTCCCTCAAGTTCTATCGACCACCGATACAACTCTACGCACGCTTGACGTTTACTTTACCAAGAACAAGTATGAAACTAGAAGTACATTTTGGTTTTTGTGGGATAGGTTTGCAAGAATACATGGAGCACGTAAATATAAACTAGGGGCTGCTAAGATAAGGACATAACTCAATTTGTTTTAGTAGAGAGCTTTTTGTCACGAGAAAGTTATTTGTCCCTAGGCAAACGATAACTAGACCGGTAATCACTATTGCAATATTATTTGAGGTAGAGGCATAAGCTAACATACTTTCTCTTCTTGAATCATATACACTTATGATTGGAACTCTAGCAAACATCCGCAACTACTAACGATCATTAAGGTAAAACCCAACCATAGCATTAAAGTATCAAGTCCTCTTTATTCCCATGCGCAAACAACCTACTTACTCGGGTTTGTGCTTCTGTCACTCACGCCATCCACCATAAGCAAATAATGAACATATTGCCAACCCTACAGCGGGGATCCCTCACGCTTGCACGACACAGAGAGCACCATAGGACAACACCAATAATAAAACATGCAACTCAAACCAATCACGGTCATCAATTAACCCATAGGACAAAACGGATCTACTCAAACATCATAGGATGGCCATACATCATTGGGAAATAATATATAGCATTGAGCACCATGTTTAAGTAGAGATAAGATCAGGTAGAAGAGGGGTGCACCTCTGCATAGAGGGGGGAAGAGTTGGTGATGATGGCGGTGAAGTTGTTGGTGTAGATTGCAGTGACTATGATGGCCCCAGCGGCGATCCGGTGCCACCGGAAGCGAGGGGGAGAGAGCCCCCCTCCTTATTCTTCTTCCTTGACCTTCTCCCTATATGGGAGAAGGGTTTCCCCTCTGGTCCATGGTCTCCATGGCGTGGGAGGGGTGAAAGCCCCTCCAAGATTGGATCTGTCTCTCTATCTTTCTTTGTTTCTGCGTTCCCAGATTCTGGCCCTTCACCGTTTCTTAAATTCCCGGAGATCCGTAACTCCGATTGGGCTGATTTTTGGACACGATTTTTATCAAGATATTAGCTTTCTTGCGGCGAAAGAAGGGCATAAACTACATTACGGAGTGGCCACGAGGGCCCAGGGCGCGCCTGCCTCCCTGGGCGCGCCCCTCACCCTCGTGGGCCACTCGGGCATCGTCTCACATTGGTTCCGCTTCCCAAAATTCACATATATTGCAAAAAAATCTCCGTCCGTTTTTATCCTGTTTAGACTCCGTTTGATATGGATATTCTGCGAAACAAAAAACATGCAACAAACAAGAACTGGCACTAGGCACTAGATCAATATGTTAGTCCCAAAAAATAGTATAAAAAGTTGCCAAAAGTATATGAAAGTTGTAGAATATTGGCATGGAAAAATCAAAAATTATAGATACAACGGAGACGTATCAGCATCCCCAAGCTTAATTCCTGCTCTTCCTCAAGTTGGTAAATGATAAATAATTTTTGATGTGGAATGCTACCTAGCATAATCTTGATCATGTAATCTAATCATGGCATGAATATTAAACACGAGTGATTCAAAGCAGTAGTCTATCATTTGACATGAAGACAATAATACTTCAAGCATACTAATAAAGCAATCATGTCTTTTCAAAATAACATTGTAGCGACCACGATCCGAATGGACCAAAGTCTCTGTGTTCTGTGTCATCCCTAGATCGGTAATGCTGACACACACAACACTTGAAGGATTTATAACAGAGTGGCAATCACACACTTATTACATCGAATGTCTCGAAAGAGAACTTATTACAAAAGTCTATGGCATAAGGCCATCTAACAAAATAACAGTGGAAGGCTTGGAAGATAAGTGAGTCCATCAACTCCAACAGCATAGCTGAGTGCACGACAAACTTATCCAAGAACTCCATGAATACCTTATTCATCATACTCGTGAAATAGGCAGGGGCGTTAGTCAATCCAAATGACATAACCATATACTCATATAGCCCATACCTTGTGGTGAAGGCTGTCTTAGGGATATCCTTCTCTCGGATCTTCAACTGGTGGTATCATGATCGTAGATCGATCTTGGAGAATACTTTAGCTCCTTGAAGTTGGTCGAACAAATCATTGATCATCGGCGGCGGGTACTTATTCTTGATCATCACTTCATTCAGTGCCCGATAATCAACGACCATTCTTAAAGATCCATCCTTCTTCTCGACCAAAAGCTATGGGGCTCCCCAAGGTGATGAACTATGGCGAATAAATCCTTTCTCCAATAACTCCTTAATCCGCTTCTTGATCTCCTCTAGATAATTTACTGGCATCCGATACGGTCTTTTCGATATTGGTCCGATGCCAGGCAATAGCTCAATCAAAAAAACTCAATATCCCTATCCGGTGGCATGCCTGGTAGCTCCTCTGGAAATACATCCGGATAATCCTTTACTACGGGCACTTCCTCCTGAACAAATCCCGTGAGAGAATGCACTTGTGTACTTCTAGGCGAATGCCTAGATACATACTTGATCATTTTTCCCTCCGGGGTGGTAAGCAAAATAGACCTACTGGCACAATAGATGTTCCCTCCATACGTCTATAGCCAATCCATACCTAGTATCACATCCAATCCTTGTGACTCCAAAACTATCAGGTCTGAGGGGAAACATGGCGTCCAATGGTTAATGGCATCTGAAGACATCCTTGATTTGCCATATATTCCGCTCCGGGTGAACTTACTAACATGGGGGTCATAAGGACTCTGGTGGGAAACTTATGTCTACGTACGAATCCCCTTGAAATGTATGAATGCGATGCACTAGTATCGAAAAGAACTACTGCGATAAATGACATAACCAAAAACTTACCGACAACTACATCTGGTTGCTCTTCAACCTCCTCCACGGTCACGTGGTTCATTTGTCCTTTGTTGAATGGGTTGGGCTTCTTCCCAGCGCTTCCATTGTCGTTCCCGTTCTTAGCTTCAGGTCAGTCCGCGGCGTAGAGTCCATTCTTCCCGCACTTGAAACAGGTAACGTGGCTTAAATTCCTCTTGGCGAGTGTGGATGCAGTAGAGCGGTTCTGATTATTGTTTGCTCCATTCACATTCCCATTCTTGGAGCCATTGTGGTTGTGAGAACTTCCTCCATTGTGGGTGTGGCCTCCATGGTTATGGGTGTATCCTCCCGAGTTCGGGGTGAAACAAGGCTTCTGCTGGGCTCCAGAATTATTTATTCCTTGTCCATACTTCCTCTTGCGGCTCTCAATCTGTTGTTGCTTCCCTTCATTCATAAGAGCCTTGTCTACCAACTCCTGGTAGTTGTTGAAGGTTGCCACCATCAACTGTACGCTCATCTCATCATTCAGCCCTTCCATAAACCTCTCCTTCTTTGCGGCATCTGCGGCCACATCATCTGGGGCATAACGAGATAGAGTACTAAACTCATCTACGTACTGAGCCACAGTATGATTTCCTTGGCGCAAGTTGCGAAACTCTCGCTTCTTCATGCTCATAGCTCCAGTTGAGACATGGGCAGTGCGAAAAGCTTGCTAAAACTGATCCCAAGTGACATTGGCTATAGGGAAGGTGGCTGTGTAATTGTCCCACCATGCTGCTGCTAGTCCATCCAATTGATGTGCGGCAAATCACACCTTCTCAGCATCAGTGCAGTTTGCGGTGGTCAAATCCCTTCCAATCTTGTGCAGCCAGTCATCAGCAACTATTGGTTCAATGCTGCTAGAAAACACCGGTGGTTGCAACCTTAAGAAATGTGTCAGGTTGTCGACGAGTGGTGGTGGTGGAGGGTTTTTGTTGCTGTTCTGATTGTTCTGAACAAGAAGTTGCATCAAAGTGTTCTGTTGCTGGATCAACTGAGTGAGCTCAAGGGGAAACTGAAATTCGGGCTCACGTCTCGGAGGAATCTGATGGGTGTAGAGGGAAGAGATTAGAATAGAAATGAGGTCTAAGGGAAATTCACTACCCATATGCACATGAGACAAACACAAACATATCAGACCAATCAATTTCAAGCAAGGGCTTACAAAACTACTAACTAAAATTACAAAAGTGCTCTAATTTCTACTTTATGGGGAAAACTACTAGTCATAGGGTGGTCATCTAGAAATTTTGATCGGCGGAAGATTCCATGATATCTGCTCCAGCTTCATCTTCATAGTCATCATCACTATCATCGGGGTCTGAGTCCGTGTCGTCGATGATGATGTAGTCCTCAGAACAACTCTCCTTGGGTTCTTCTTCTTCATATCCTGCTGGTGCTGGATCTCCCATAAATACTCCTAGCTTCCTCGTTAAGTCATCATTCTTCTCCACAAGTATTGTCATCTCCTCCTCGTATCTGTCGTGTGTAGACTTGAGTTCCTCTTCTAGTAAAGTGGCGGTGTAGGTCCCGGTGAAGCTTGGTATTCCGATGTTCAGGTACCTAGTGACTTCCTTCAAGTGTCGTCCAAAAGGTGTGCCTTCATCAGGTTGAGTGAACTTGTTCCTTGGGTCCACCATCCTAAAGAGTAGAAAATGGAGAGGAGTCATAAATGAGTAGAGAAGAGTGACCTAGGGTTTATCTTAGTGGTCGTGTCCTACAGTCAGCGTGTGCTCTGATACCATCTTGTAGCGACCATGATCCGAATGGACCGAAGTCTCTGTGTTCTGTGTTATCCCTGGATCGGTAATGCTGACACACATAGTACTTGAAGGATTTATAATAGAGTGGCAATCACACACTTTTTACATCGAATGTCTCAAAAGAGAACTTATTACAAAAGTCTATGGCATAAGGCCATCTAACAAAATAACAGCGGAAGGCTTGGAAGATAAGTGAGTCCATCAACTCCAAAGGCATAGGTGAGTGCACGACAAACGACCTAGCACGTCTTACTCTTCGTCTAAAAAGTCTACAGCGTAATATGTTGCAGCCCGAAACGGGTCAGCACATGGAATATGTTGGCAAGTTAACACAGTAGAGCAAGTAACAGAAATGCAGGCTAACACTATATGCATAGTTGGCTGGTGGAGGCTCTAAGGTTAAAGTTTTTGCGTAAAGCCAATTTTTTCTTACAACAAAGGAATAACTTTTATTTTTACTATCATGGTAGTTGAAACATCATTGAGAAGGTACCTCCAACTCAATCCCAATTAAAGTAGTCATCATTAATGCAACAAATTAATTTTTGAGTGATGAGATCAACCAATAATTCAAGTACTAGATACTCAAGATTGTCCATAACCAGGGACACGGCTAATCATGATTAGTTTGTACACTCTGCAGAGGTTTGCGTACTTTTCCCCACAAGACTCGATCTCCTCCGTTGGATTTTCTCGCACTGCATGGTGTTTGAGAAACGGATGACCGAGACACAGTCTTTCAGAAGCATTTACTCTTTACCCTGGGTGGACCCGTACACCTACTTTCCCCTACATCTCCTAGTCCACCACTAAAAGAGCTCACAAAACTTACTCATACTATGCCAGAGCCCATAATGGCATTGTGGCTGCACAAGGAAGTTTCTAGCATGAATAGTTTTATGATCCCTTTGAGCCTGGGTGGCATTCCATAGGATAATCACATGGTACCCTCGTGATTTCCTAGGACAACACTGGATTCTCCAGGTGCCCTGCAACCATTCCACCCATATGTGTATTCAAGTAGCCACCTTAAGTTGAACCGTTAATTAACAACTCACATTTTTCATGGATATTCTCTCAAACCCAAACCACGTCTACGAGCATAGCATGTCAACCTAAGCATAATATAGAAGTAACTCCCAAGGGTTTGAAAATAATGCAGGTAATAGGTTTTACCTCAATCTACTTCCCAGACCCACAAGTTAAGAGATCCTACTCATGCAATGTGTGAGGGTTTGATCTAATGCATAAAAACTAGGTAATAAAGGGGTATGATCAAAGTGTTACTTGCCTTGCTGATGATTCGCAAAACCTAGAGACTCGTAGTAGCACGCTTCGCACTCCGGGAATTCTATCACAAGAAAACAATAGCATACATAAGCAATAAAGTAAAGATGCACAGACAGAACTCCAAACACGAAGATCTAACCAGAAAGTTCAACTTAAGAACTCCGGTTTGCAAAAAGAATCAAATCAAACGGAGCAACGAAACTCAAACTGCAAAAGAAACAAGATCCGTTTTACTAGATTGATCTAAATTCAAATTTTACTGTAGTAAAACCTTATTCAAGTTGGTTAAACGGAAAGAGGGCTCCAAGACAAAGATCCGGGCTTTTGAATCGCCTCATTCCGACTCTCGAGCGAAAAGAAAAACTAAAAACAAGATCAGGGCAGAAATCACGATCGAAAATAATCGCGGATAAAGCCCCAAAAAAGAAAACGGACAAACA
>LR738713.1:133083635-133133673 GCA_902687465.1 Secale cereale
AAACAATAGCATACATAAGCAATAAAGTAAAGATGCACAGACAGAACTCCAAACACGAAGATCTAACCAGAAAGTTCAACTTAAGAACTCCGGTTTGCAAAAAGAATCAAATCAAACGGAGCAACGAAACTCAAACTGCAAAAGAAACAAGATCCGTTTTACTAGATTGATCTAAAGTCAAATTTTACTGTAGTAAAACCTTATTCAAGTTGGTTAAACGGAAAGAGGGCTCCAAGACAAAGATCCGGGCTTTTGAATCGCCTCATTCCGACTCTCGAGCGAAAAGAAAAACTAAAAACAAGATCAGGGCAGAAATCACGATCGAAAATAATCGCGGATAAAGCCCCAAAAAAGAAAACGGACAAACATGCTAATGAATGAACGTTCGTTATCTGTGACTAACGGGCGAACAACGTTCGTTAAAACGAACGTACGGATGAACGTCCGCTAATTAACTAAACCGGAAAAAACGGCACCGATCTATTAAAAAATAGATATAGGGTTTCAAAAAAAACCGATCAGTTTTTCGAGAAAACCGACGGCGGCGGCAACTACCTCGGCGGCGGGGCTCCGGCGAGAACGGCGGCGGCGCTCCAACGGTGGGCGGTGCGGGTGGCGGCGGGCGGCGGCGGCGAGGGGTGGCGGCTGCGGCGGCGGGCGCAGGGCTCGAGGCGGCGGCACTACGGCAGGGGCGGGCGGGCTGGGGTGGCGGCTGGCTCGGGCCTGGGCCTTATAAAGGTCGGCTGGGCTGAGAAGTCCGGGTCGGTTATGGCCCGTAGGTCGGTGCACTTTTTTTATATAAACAATCCAGACGCACTAAAACAGGCGAAAAAATACTAAACGGACTCCCAAAATTTCGAAATAAATATTGACCGTCCTCTAATAATATTTGGGACAAAGTGAACATTTTTCCCGGACTTAAATGCAATTTTTGAAAAACACGCATTTTTCCGATGTAAATAAAATCGCAAATAAATCCGAATAAAATTCCAAAAGTGATTTTAATATTTTTCCTCCAATATTTCTTTTATTTTGGAGAAGTCATATTATCTCCGCTCGTATATTTTATTAAGAAATATTTTTAGGAGAGAAAAACTATTAAAACCAAAGTGATTCCCGTACCGGTATTCGAGAAAACTCAAATACGAAAACGGTAGAATTCCCAATTCTCTCCGTAGGTCCTTGAGTTGCTTAGAATTATCGAGGATCGCCACGCACAAATGCAAAAAAAAATATGCAATGCAGTATGATCTATGTATAACATTCCAAATTGAAAATTTAAGATGTTACAAACATGGCCAAAGAAAGCTATCCCTACAAAATCATATCGTCTGGCTATGCTCCATGTTCACCACATAAAGTATTTAAATCATGCAAAACCCCGGTTTTAGCCAAGCAATTGTTTCATACTTTAGTATTCTCAAACTTTTTCAACTTTCACGCAATACATGAGCGTGAGCCATGGACATAGCACTATGGGTGAGATAGAAGGTGGTGATAGACAAAAGGAGGGAGAAAGTCTCACCTCAACTAGGCAAATCAATGGACTATGGAGATGTCCATCAATCGATATTAATGTGAGCGAGTAGGGATTGCCTTGTAACGGATGCACTAGAGCTATAAGTGTATGAAAGCTCAAAAAGAAAACTAGTGGGTGTGCATCAACTTGCTTGCTCATGAAGACCTAGGGCATTAAAGGAAGCCCGTCGTTGGAATATACAAGCCAAGTTATATAATGAAAATTCGCACTAGTATATGAAAGTGACAACATAGAAGACTCTCTATCATGAAGAACATGGTGCTATGATGAAGCACAAGTGTGGTAAAAGGATAGTAACATTGTCCCTTCTCTCTTTTTCTCTCTTTTTTTTTGAAGGGGCTTCTTTTTTTTAGCCCCCCTATTTTTTGGGGGCCATCTCTTTTTTTGGCCTTTCTCTCTTTTTTTTGTTTTTTTGTTTCCTCACATGGGACAATGCTCTAATAATGAAGATCATCACACTTTTATTTACTTACAACTCGAAGCTAGAACAAAATATGACTCTATGTGAATGCCTCCGGTGGTGTACCGAGATGTGCAATGATCTAGCGTAGCAATGACATCAAAAAATGGAGAAGCCATGGAAACATCATGCTAGCTATCTTACGATCATGCAAGGCAATATGACAATGATGGTGCATGCCATAATAAACGGAATAGTGGAGTTACATGGCAATATATCTCGGAATGGCTATAGAAATGCCATAATAGGTAGGTATGGTGGCTGTTTTGAGGAAGGGTATAAGGTGGTTTGATGCACCGACGAAAATTGCGCGGTACTAGAGTGGCTAGCAAGGTGGAAGGGTGAGAGTGCGTATAATCCATGGACTCAACATTAGTCATAAATAACTCACATACTTATTGCAAAAAATTATTAGCCATCGAAACAAAGTACTACATGCATGCTTCTAGGGGAAGGGTTGGTAGGAGTTCACCATCGCGCGATCCCAACCTCCACACAAAGGATGACAATCAAAAAATAAATTATGCTCCGACTTCGTCACATAATGGTTCACCTTGCGTGCATGCTTCGGGAATCACAAACCTCAACACAAGTATTTCTACAATCCACAACTACCCACTAGCATGAATCTAATATCACCATCTTTATATCGCAAAACTATTGCAAGGAATCAAACATATCATATTCAGCGATCTACAAGTTTATGTAGGATTTTATGACTAACCATGTGAATGACCAATTCCTGTCAACTCTCTAAATAGATATAACTGAAGCAAGAGAGTTTAAATTCTTTCTACAAAAGATATGCCCACGCTCTAACAAATATAAGTGAAGAAAAAGAGCATTCTACAAATGACGGTTTTCTATGTGAGGATAAACAGGCAATCCAAACTTCAAATGATATAAGTGAAGCACATGAAGCATTCTATAAAGCCATACTCAAAAGATACTAGTGAAGTGCAAAGAACATTCTATAAATCAACCAAGGACTATCTCATACCATCACGGTGCATTTATTAAAAGGAAAATAAAAAGCACATGACGCTCCAAGAGTTTACGCATATTATGTGAACGAAACAAATCCGAAAACATACCCATACTTGTGGAAGATAGATGGGATGCCTTCCGGGGCATCCCCAAGCTTAGACGCTTGAGTCTCCTTGAATATTTACTTGGGGTGCCTCGGGCATCCCCAAGCTTGAGCTCTTGCCTCTCCTCCTTCTCCTCATATCGAGACCTCCTCGATCTTCGAACACTTCATCCACACAAAACTTAACCGAACTTTTAGTGGCGGGGTTAGTGCATATGATCAATAAAATTCCATCATGTACTGCTCTAACATTATTGTATAATTATAAAAAAAAACCTTACCTACTATATTCTATCACAATTCTATGGCCCCAAGTCAAGGAGTCTTCAACAAGAATTCAAACATAAGCAAATAATGAAGCTAGAACAGCAATCTGTGAAAACAGGAAAGTCTGTAGTAATCTGAACATTAATCATACTTATGTAACTCTAAAAATTCTGGAAAAATTAGAAAAAAACAACAGTTTGTATAGCAAGACTTTGCAAAAAAATTCAGATCCTTTCGACGTTCCAGTAAAAAATGTAAAATCGCGCATATAGCCAAAGCTTCTGTTTTTGTACCGCACAAACCAACAAGCAGTTTAATCATCCTAAAGGAAACTCTTGGCGCATTATGTTTATAATATAATGGAATTGTACAAGGGGATAATTATTTTTCTTTAAAAGTTTCTATAATTCAAGATTTGCAAAGTTTTCATGGGCATGAACAAAGTTCAAGGAGCTCCCACATTTCAACGGTGCTCGTCCTTCTTACTTTGACTTTTCTTTTTGATAAAGTTTTAGATTCCCCTCTATATTTTTTTGTTTTTAAACTTTATAAAAGCACACAACAGAAATAAATGACTCTCTAAAACTTCCGGGTTGTCTCCCTGGCAGCGCTTTCTTTAAAACCATTAAGCTAGGCATATAGTGCTCAAGTAATGGATCCACCCGGATCCCAAGGTTATCAAAGCCAATTTTAACTAGCAATGATTTGACATTTAGTAGTGAGCACAAAGTGATATATGTCATGCAAAAATGAATTCTAACTCTCTTCCTATGCATAGGCATGTCATACAAGAACAATTCATGCACATCAAGCAAAGGCCAATGCATAGTATAAGTAGTTTCTTGCAATTTTTTCGTGTTGGAAACATAGAGAGGCGGAGATGTAGTTCCTCTCTCATAATAATTGCAAGTAGGAGCAGAAAGCACACGCCTATTATATCTATTAAAATAATCATGTGTAGTAGTGAGACGCAACCCATCAATATAATCCTTAATAAGAGCAAACTTCTCCGACATAGTGTAGTTCGGAGAATTCAAAAAGATAATAGGACAATCATGTGTGGGTGCAATAGAAACTATCTCATGTTTATCATAAGGAACTATAGCAAGTTCATCTCCATAAGCATAATTCATATTGGCATCTTGGCCACAAGCATAGCAAGCAACAATTTCATCGAAAAGGAATATTTCAAACGAATCCAAGGGATCATAGCAATCATCGTAGCATTCATCCTTCGGTAAGCACGAAGGGAAATTAAACAATGTATGGGATAAAAAGTTACTCTCATTAGAAGGTGGGCACGGGTGATCAATCCGATCTTCCTCCTTTTGTTCTTCTCTCTCCTCCTCATCTTTTTCATCCAATGAGCTCACAATGTCATTAATTTTTTCTTCCATAGACTCCTCCAAAATATTAGTCTCTTCTTGGACAGCGGAGACCTTCTCAATAAACACATCAATATCAGAGTTATATTCATAATTCAAATAGCAATGGTTCAATATAGCAACATTTTCAGGCCTATAAACATCATCATCAAAAGCATCATTCTTTTTAAACAGAGATTCAATTTCATAAGCACCCTTAAAAGCAACGAATTCTTCTATTTGTTCCACATAATAATAATCATATATACCATTAGCATAAGAAGCTAAGGTTTCATTATCATTAAATTTGCATGAAAATGGATGGTGTGGGGCCTTCATCCTAGAGCAACAAGTATAATCATATCTCAAGCATAGTTGCCGAGCATACCAATGCAACATACAAATTTGATTCCATAATAGTTTCCCTTTATGAGTCAAGCAATAATCCCTAAAGTATTCACGTAGATCCAACGTTACTCCCATTATGGAGTTGAATGGGGTTTTCTCAGGATTATCAAAGTACACATAATATCTTTCACATAATGAGCATCGAGTGTTTTAGGAGGTTCCACATCTCCATGAGTAGCAAGTACACCTGATTTTTTTGGTATTTCGTGATCCATATCCATAACTAAAGATAGAGAAAAACTTAGAACAACAAATAAAATCTACTTAGTGATAAAGCAAACAAGCACACACGAGAATATTCACCCACTCTATTGCTCCCCGGCAACGGCGCTAGAAAAAGGTCTTGATAACCCACAAGTGTAGGGGATCGGTTGTAGCCTCTTTTGATAAGTAAGAGTGTCGAACCCAACGAGGAGCTAAAGGTAGAACAAATATTCCCTCAAGTTCTATCGACCACCGATACAACTCTACACACGCTTGACATTTACTTTACCTAGAACAAATATGAAACTAGAAGTACTTTGTGGTTTTTGTGGGATAGGTTTGCAAGAATATAAGGAGCACGTAAATATCAACTAGGGGCTGTTAAGATAAGGACACAACTAAATTAGTTTTAGTAGAGAGCTTTTTTTCACGAGAAAGTTATTTGTCCCTAGGCAATCGATAACTAGACCGGTAATCACTATTGCAATCTTATTGAGGGAGAGGCATAAGCTAACATAATTTCTCTTCTTGGATCATATGCACTTATGATTGGAACTCTAGCAAACATCCGCAACTACTAAAGATCATTAAGGTAAAACCCAACCATAGCATTAAAGTATCAAGTCCTCTTTATTCCCATACGCAAACAACCTACTTACTCGGGTATGTGCTTCTGTCACACACGCCACCCACCATAAGCAAACCATGAACATATTGCAAACCCTATAGCGGGGATCCTTCACGCTTGCGCGACATGGAGAGCACCATAGGATAGTACCAATAATAAAAGATGCAACTCAAACCAATCACGATCATCAATTAACCCATAGGACAAAACGGATCTACTCAAACATCATAGGATAGCCATACATCATTGGGAAATAATATATAGCATTGAGCACCATGTTTAAGTATAGATTACAGCGGGTACAAGAGGGGTTGCACCGCTGCATAGAGGGGGGAAGAGTTCGTGATGATGGCGGTGAAGTTGTTGGTGTAGATTGCGGTGACGATGATGGCCCCAGCGGCGATCCGGTGCCACCGGAAGCGAGGGGGGAGAGCCCACCTCATTCTTATTCTTCCTTGACCTTCTCCCTTGATGGGATAAGGGTTTCCCCTCTGGTCCATGGTCTCCATGGCGTTGGAGGGGCGAAAGCCCCTCCGAGATTGGATCTGTCTCTCTGTCTCTCTCTGTTTTTGCGTTCCCAGATTCTGGCCCTTCACCGTTTCTTAAATTCCCGGAGATCCGTAAATCCGATTGGGCTGATTTTTCAACACGGTTTTTATCCAGATATTAGCTTTCTTGCGGCGAAAGAAGGGCATCAACCAACTTACATAGTGGCCACAAGGGCCCAGGGCGCGCCTGCCCCCCCTGGGCGCTTCCCTCACCCTCGTGGGCCACTCAGGCATCGTCTCACGTTGGTCCCGCTTCCCAAAATTTACATATATTCCAAAAAAATATCCGTCTGTTTTTATCCTGTTTGGACTCCATTTGATATGGATATTCTGCGAAACAAAACACATGCAACAAACAGGAACTAGCACTGGGCACTGGATCAATATGTTAGTCCCAAAAAATAGTATAAAAAGTTGCCAAAAGTATATGAATGTTGTAGAATATTGGCATGGAACAATAAAAAATTATAGATACGACGGAGACGTATCAGCTGTTTAGATAAAGAAGCAATAAAGTTAGAATAGTGAGTGTGGAAAAGTGGTGGTAGGAGTTGTGAAATTGTCCCTAAGCAATTGACTACATTACTAGACTGATAGCAAGTTTTATGTGGGAGAGGCCACTGCTAGCATGTCATCCCTTACTTGGAATTCTATGCACTTATGATTGGAACTATTAGCTAGCATCTGCATCTACTAACGTTCATTAAAGTAAAACCCATCGATAGCATTAATATCTGTTGGTCCCCCTTCAATCCCGTATGCATCAATTTCTATGCTAGGCTAAAGCTGTTGATCACCCTTGCCCTCCAATACATAGTCCTATCAACATACAACTAACCCTATGGTGTGATCCAAGTGCACGCTCATATGATGGGCACCTAACAAGAGCAACATGACCACAAGAAAATTAAACCAATAATAGCAATTCACCAATCACCGATAGGACAACAAAAATCTAATCAAGCATCATAGGATGGCAACACATCTTTGGATAATAATATGAAGCACAAAGCACCATATTCAAGTAGAGGGTACAACGGGTTGCGGGAGAGTGGGACGCTATAGATAGATGGGGGAAGATGATGAAGATGTTGGTGAAGATGACAGAGGTGTTGGTGTAGATCGCCATCACATGATGATGGCCCCGGCGGCGTTCCGGTGCCACCGGGAGAGAGGGGGAGAGAGCCCTCGCCTTATTCTTCTTCCTTGACCTCCCCCCAAGATGGGAGGAGGATTTATCTGGTCCATGGCCTTTATGGCGGTGGAGGGGCGAGAGCCCCTCCGAGATTGGATCTTTCTCTCTGTTTCTCTTCTGTTTCACGACCCCTATTTCTGGCCTTTCACCGTTTCTCAAATTTTCAGAGATCTGAAACTACGATTGGGCTGAAATTTTAACATGATTTTTATCCGGATATTAGATTTCTTAAGGCTGAAGAAGGGCACCAACCACCTTACGGGGTGGCCACAAGCCTTCCAGGTGTGCCCTGGGTAGGAAACAAGCCTTCCAGGTCTATATAGTTTATAAGAACAGACCAATGCTTTAAGCAAGATGACATGGTGTAGAGGGATAAAATCAAGCAATATGACATAAACCGTATCTTGTTATCCTGAATGGCAACAACGCAATACATGCCTCACTACCCTTTCTGTCACTGGGTGAGGACACCGCAAGATTGAACCCATCACAAAGCACCTCTCCCATTGCAAGAAAAACAATCTAGTTGGCCAAACCAAATCGATAGATCGGAGAGAAATACAAAGTTATCTTAATCATGCATAAAAGAGTTCAGAGAATACTCAAATAATATTCATAGATAATCTAATCATAAATTGACAATTCATCGGATCTCAACAAACACACCACAAAAGAAGATTACATCGAATAGATCTCCAAGAACATCGAGGAGAACATTGTATTGAAGATCAAAGAGAGAGAAGAAGCCATCTAGCTACTAGCTATGGACCCATAGGTCTATGGTGAACTACTCACACATCATCGGAAGGGCAGCAAGGTTGATGTAGATGCCCTCCGTGAACAAATCCCCCTCCGGCGGAGTACCAGAAAAGGCCCCAAGATGGGATCTCACAAAAACAGAAGCTTGCGGCAGTGGAAAAGTTTCTTTGGTATCCCCTCTGGTATAGGGAGGATATTTGAGGATTTATAGTGCGAAGATTACGGTTGGGAAACCTCTGAGGGGCCCACAATCTCTGAGGGTGCGCCCCTACGGCTTGTGGCCGCCTTGTAGGTCTTCAGGCCTCCTCTTCAAGTCTCGTAGATTTCTTCTGGTCCAAGCAAAATCGCCATAAAGTTTTATTCTGTTCGGGCTCCGTTTGATATTCCTTTTTTTAAAAGTCGAAATCAAGGAAAAAACAGAAACTGGCACTGGGCACTAGGCTAATAGGTTAGTCCCAAAAATGATATAAAATAGCATATTAATGCATATAAAACATCCAAAACATATAATATAATAGCATGGAACAATCAAATATTATAGTTACGTTGGAGACGTATGAAGCATCCCCAATCTTAATTCCTGCTCGTCCTCGAGTAGGTAAATGATAAAAACCGAATATTTGACGTGGAATGCTAACTAACATATTTATCAATACAATTCTTCTTATTTTGGCATGAATGTTCAGATCCATATGATTCAAAAGAAAAGTTTAACATTGACATAAAAACAATAATACTTCAAGCATACTAACAAGCAAAATCATGCAATTTCAAAATAACATGGCTAACGAAAGTTATCCCTACGAAATCATATAGTCTCGTTATGCTCCCTCTTCTCAACACAAAGTATAAATCATGTACTACCCCAGTGTAGCCAAGTAATTGGTTCATACTTTTTAACGCGCTTCGGCCTTTTCAACTCTTCACGCAATACATGGGCATGAGCCATGGATATAGCACTATAGGTGGAATAGAAGGTGGTAGTAGACAAAAGAAGGGAGAAATTCTCACATCAACTAGGCAAATTAATGGACTATGGAGATGTCCATCAATTGATATCAATGTGAGTGAGTCGAGATTGCCATTTATCGCATGCACTAAAGCTATAAGTGTATGAAAGCTCAAAAGAAAAATAAGTGGGTGCGCATCCAACTTGCTTGCTGATGAAGACCTAAGGCATTTTGAGGAAACCTATTATTGGATTATACAAGCCAAGTTCTATAAACAAAAATTCTCACTAGTAATATATGAAAATGTCAACATAGGAGACTCTCTATCATGAAGAACATGGTGCTATTTTGAAGCACAAGTGTGGAAATGGATAGTAACATTGTCCCTTCTCTCCTTTTTTCTCATTTATTATTTCTTTTCTTTTTTCTTTTTCTTTTTTTTTTTCCTTTTTGGGAACTTTGGCCTCTCTTCTTTATTTGGGCTCTTGGGCATGTTTTGTTTTAAAAACCTTACATGGGACAATGCTCTGATAATGATGATCATCACACTTTTATTTACTTACAAATAAAAAATTACAACTCAAGGTGAAAACTCATAATGATGGAATGGTGTAATTACATGGCAATATATCTTGGAACGGCTATGAAAATGCCATAATAGGTATGTATGGTGGCTATTTTGAGGAAAGGTATAAGGTGGGTTTAATGCACCGGCGAAAGTTGCGTGGTACTAGAGTGGCTGGCAAAGGTGGAAGGGTGAGAGTGTGTATAATCTATGGACTCAACACTAGTCATAAAGAACTCACATACTTATTGCAAAAAAAATATTAGCCCTTGAAGGAAAGTACTTCTATGCATGCTCCTAGGGGAGAGGTTGGTAGGAGTTAACCATCGCTCGGTCACGACTTTCACACAAAGGAAGACAATCAAGAATAAATTGCACTCCAACTTCATCACATAACTAGAAGACCATACGTGCATGATACGGGAATCACAAACCTTAACACAAGTATTCTTACTATTCTAAAATTTACTACGAGCATGACTCTAATATTACCATCTTCATATCTCAAAACAATTGCAAGGAATCAATCTTCTCATATATTCAATGCTCTTTATGAGAGTTTTTATTATATCCCCCTTGGATGCCCATCATATTAGGACTAAATTCATAACCTAAGAAAATTACCATGATGTTTATAAGACTCTCAAAATAATATGATTGAAGCATGAGAGTACATCAATTTCTACCAAATAACATCACCATCGTGCTTAGAAAGATATAAGTGAAGCACTAGAGCAACTTCCTAGCTAAAAAGATATATGTGAAGCACATAGAGTATTCTAAAAAATTCATGATTAATGTCTGTCCCTCTCAAAAGGTGTGTACATAAAGGATGATTTTGATAAACTAAAAATCAAACACTCTTATCATACAAAATGCTATAAGCAAAACACATATAATGTGCTGAATAAAAATATATCCTCAAGTAAATTTACCGATGGGTTGAAGACAAAAGAGGGGATGCCATCTGGGGCATCCGCAAGCTTAGATCATTGGTTGTCCCTGAATATTACCTTGAGGTGCCTTGGGCATCCCCAAGATTAGGCTCTTGCCACTCCTTATTCCGTAGTCCATCAAATCTTTACCCAAAATTTGAAAACTTCACAACACAAAACTCAATAGAAAACTTGTGAGATCCGTTAGTATAATAAAGCAAATCACCACTTTAGGTACTTTTATGAACTCATTATAAATTTATATTGGTGTTATAAATATTGTATACCAAGTTATCCATGGTTCATACACCCCGATACTACCCATAGATTCATCAAAATAAGCAAACAACACAATGAAAACATAATCTAACAAAAACAGAACACTCTGTAGCAATCTGAAAACTTTGTATATTCTTCTGCAACTCTAAAATTCTGAAAAATTAGGACAACGTGGGAAATTTGTATATCAATCTTGCGTAAACATTTCAGAAAATTATCATGCTCCAGCGAATTATAGAATTTTCTGTACTGGGCGCAAAAGTTTATGTTTTCTCACAGAATCAAATCTATAATCTTCCAAATAATCCCAAAGGTCTTACTTGGCACAAAAACTAATTAAAACCATTAAAACACATCTAACCAGAGGCTAGAAGATGTATTTTCTTTAAAAAGAAAAAAAGAAAAATATTGGGTTGTCTTCCAACAAGCGCTTTTCTTTAAAGCCTTTTAGCTAGGCATTGATAATTTTAATGATGCTCACATGAAAGACAAGAATTGAAGCACAAAGAGAGCATCATAAAACATATGAGAAACACATCTGAGTCTAACATACTTCCTATGCATAGGCATTTTATAAGTAAACTAATTATCAAGGCAAGAAAAAACTAGCATATGCAAGGAAAAAGAATAAAACTTTGACAATTTAAGGATCAAGAGAGGTAATTTGGTAACATGAAGATTCTACAACCATATTTTCCTATCTCATAATAATTGCATGTGGGATCATATTCAAATTCAACAATATAGCTATCACATAACATATTATCTACATGGTCCAGATGTACGCAAAATTGACACTCTTCCAAAATAGTGGGATTATCATCACATAAAGTCATGACTTCTCCAAGCCCACTTTTATCAAAAAAAAATAAGATTGATCAATATCCAAAGAAGTGGGATAATTATTACCTTTATTTGACACTCTTTCAAACCCACTTTCAATATTATTGCAAACACTATTATCAATCTCATATTCATAACGGGGCTTAAATAAATTTCCAAGATCATAAGATGCATCACCCCAATCATGATCATTGCAACAAGTCGTGGACATAGCAAAATTAGCAGCCCCAAGCTTGGGGTTTTGCATATCATTAACACAATTGACATTAATAGAATTTATAATAACATCATTGCGATCATGCTTTTTGTCAGATTTCGGGTTCCGCAAACCCTTGAGAGGTTCGAACTCTGGGGTGCGCACGAAGAACACTCCCTCCCCAGCGCGCGCACCCTACGATTCAGTGGCCTAGCTCATCATGCTCAAAGAACAGGGGACACAGATAATTATACTGGTTCTGGCCACCCTATGGAGTAATACCCTACTCCAGTGTGTGTGGTGGATTGCCTTTGTATGGCTGAGGATGAACTAGTACAAGGGATGAACTGCCTCCGAAGGAGAGGTGTTCTTGGGCTCGGATGAGCTTGTGGTGTGTGTAAGGTGGAATGGATCCGATCCCTCTCTATGGTGGTGGCTAGGTCCTATTTATAGTGGCCTTGGTCCTCTTCCCAAATATCGGCAGGAAGGGATCCCACAACGGCCAAATTTGAAGGGGAAAAATAGTACAAGTTATCCTCACAAAAGTAGTCTTCGTCTGCCAAAGGCTCTGGTGGTGTGACACCCCGAGACCGACGGTCTAGAAGCCTTCCATATATTTCGATGTCACCGTGTGTTTCATTTTTTTGCTTGCTCTATTTATTTATTTTGCATTGCATCGTGTCATCATGCCATCATATCATTAATTTTATAACTCTTATAAATAAATTGCATAGGTCGTTGGATCTATTTAAATCGAGGGTATTCACATAATGTTTTCTCTTTATAACATGTCCTTCTGATATTATGGAGCTATTATAAAAATATTCCATTAATTTGGAATCACCAAACACACTTGCCAATATTCTCCATGCATATTCCACTTCGAGTTTGACCTTCAAATCTTGTCCACAATTCTTTTCCCATTTATCGAGGCTCTTCCTAAATTCTCAACATTTTTGGACTTTTCAAACACCCCATTCCTATTCAAATCCATTTGAATTAAATTCAAATGAATTTGCATTCAATTCTTGCAATCTTGCCACTCCATTTTTCTGTGAACATGCACATTTTTGCGAGTCCATAAAATAATCCCCATGCCCAAATTATATCTCCACCTTCATTTCTTCTCCTTTTCTTCTATGAGTGTTATTTCTAGTTTGGCACATAAAAGAAGCAGGGAGAGATAGGGTTAGCTGCACAGCCGACCAGGCCCATGGCCATTTACCTTCCTTGCCAGGCTGGCCCATTCTTCTTCTCCTAGGCCCAGCTGTTGACCTGCATGGCCCAAGGCCCACCTAACCCTCCTAACACTAGTCGGTCGAGATCCCCCTGGTTCGATCTCCTTCTTCCCTCGCTCCTCTGTTCGTTCCTCTGCTCCGCCGCCCACGCACCATGGCCTCCCCCTCGTCCTCCCTCCTGCGCCGCCTCCATCCCCTCGACCAGCTCCGCCACCTGCTCAATCCTCATCTCCCTCTCTCCCTCTCTCTCTCTCTCTCTGCGTCGCCTCAGCCCCCGCGCCTCCTTCTCCCACCTCACCAGCGACCTCGCCATGCCCAAGCGCTGTCTCGCCATGGCCACGACGCCCGTCGCCGCCGCCGCGCCTCGCCATCGCGCCACTGTGCCGTCTCCGTCCTCCTCTGTCGCCCCGATGTCGCACGCTGCCGCACTCGACATCCAGGAAAGCGCCCCTTCATCGTGCATCCCGCCACTCTGCCGCGGGCAGGAGCCCGCTGGAGCCAGCAGCCACGGGCTCCAGGACCTCGCGCCATCCCTCCACCGCGAGCTGTCTCGTGCCTCTCCTCCCTGGCTCCTCCTCACCCACGCATCTCCAGCCACCGCCGCCAGTCGCCGTCGTCGCTGCCGCTCCGCCCGTCCTCTGCTCCGCCTCCATCGACAGACCACCCCACCACAGGCCGCCACCTCGCCTGAATCCGCTCCCCTCGTCTCGCATCGTCTAAACCGGCCATCTTTGCCTCCTGTACGAGCCCGATCTGCATGCTCCAGGTTCACGTACCCGAGGCCTCCTTCCTTTGCTCGCAAACCTCGCCGACCACTTCGTCCTCCACCGCCCGGAGACCCCCCCCCCTGCATCACCATCGAACCAAGAAGGCCGCTCTTGGTACGACCATCTGTCGCCAAAACCGACCCCAAAAGGTTCGGGTTCGTCAAGTTCAACTACATCGTCTACGAACAGCTACGACGACATGTACATCTACGGCACGTGTACGACTACCTAACGATACACTAAGTACCTCGACGACCGCTATTTTGGAAGACCGCCAAGTTCCACGACGAGAGCATACCACTACCGTCGCCATGTATTTTCGCCAAGTGCAACGACCCCGAGAACGACTACGAAACGTGTACCGCTACCGCCGTTGAGGACCGATAGTACCACTACTTCCACTACTGTCACGAGAACGACTACCTCCACTATGGCCCGTGTACCACTACTACCCTCAACGACCAATGAACGACTACGAAATGTGAATGACTACTTCCCTCGACGCACCCGATCCACCCTGAACTTACGCTTTGAAGGTATAACCCCGAGACGATGCTCGTGGACGAATGCATGTGTGTTGTATGATATGCTCGTGTTTGCATCGTGTTCGATTTGTCTCGTGCACGTCCCTCCTCATTTCCCATGCCGTCGACCCGTGGGAACCCGATAACCGGGATCACCCCACCATCTTTCGCATGACTCGCTCACGCCATCCTTCTTTTGCATCGACATCTCAACGAGTTGTCGGTACCGAAATGTTGTCGCGGCATTATTTTCGGATTCGCCGCCGTGGCACCCCTTTTCCTTCCCACCACGGTGACGAAATACTCTATGTCATCTTCATGTAAACTTTTAACATAAATTGCATATGACTTGACATGGCATCCTCATACATGTAAAGAAACCCTTAAAATGTTGCTTGCATTTATTTTGCTCAATTGGCTAAGTCCCTGTATCATACATCATATAGGCATGTTTGACTTGATGTATTTTTGTGCATGTTGGTCCAAATGGAGTGTATGATATGTCAAAATGTTCATCTAGTGATGCTCTACATGATGGTTGCATTTGCATACATGTTAGAGTGCATTATGCCATGTTTATCTCTGTTGTAAAAGTGCTAGTTGCTGTTAACTATTGAAACTTGATATAACTTGTTGATTTGTCTTTTTCTTATCTTTTTGTGTTATTTTTGTTTGAGCATTATGTCAACATGTTTTAGAAGCATAAACATGCCATCTTTGCTGTGGTGCAATCCACTTTTGATGATATTCCTTGTGTTAAGTGCAATAATCTTGCAAAGTGACCTACTCGTTGTTTGTTGTTTCTGAGACTTGTTGAAAATTGCTAAGTCTGAAACTGTTATATTGTGATGGCTTGTATGCTTGATGCCCCACTCAAATCCATGCATGTTTTGTAATGTCCAATGACCATGTCATGAAGTCCATGTTATGCTCTATCTATCCATGCCCTTGTTTGAAATTATAGGTTGCTGTAGCTTATCTCTTTCTTGCTCTCAAATTGCAATAAAATGTTTCTGTCAGCCCGTTATCAATAAGTTTAGTGTTGCCATGTTAATAGCTAGTGTTCTATGCATCTTATGACCTTGTTCTTGCCATGAGTAGCTTCATAAACATGTCTTCTTGCTGTTGGTTACATTCATATGCCATGATATGCTTTGAGATGAGTTGCACAAGCTTGCAAACATGCCTACTTGTCGTTGTTGCTGCCATGTTCAGTTTATTTTACTAAGTCTGTGAATTTGTTATCTTTTGCAATCTTGTCATGATATCTTGAGCATGTTCTAGTGGTGTTTGGCAGTAGCTTAATTGTCATGTTTGTAGTGCTTGACATGTACATGCATGCTTGCCATGCCCTTTGATGCCATCAAATGTTCCTGTAACATGTTGTTGTGATGATTGCGAAGTGCCTAGTTGTTGTTTTTGGACAGCTTGTTGTTATATCTTGTTTCATGTGTATGTGTTGAATCGTTGCTCTGTTTTGAGAGTGCTCTATATGAAACTTGTGTGTTTTTGCATGTAGATGCATAATATCATGTTGTTTACATGTTTGGAGTGTATTTTCTTGTTGTTTGAATGTATCTTGCATCTTTGCCATGCTTAACTTGTTTTGCTCATATCTTCTAGGCCGTAGCTCCGAATTAAATGAACTTTATATGTAACTTGACTAGAATTTCGAGTAGATCATCATGGTGCATGTTAACTTGCTGTTTAACAACTTGAACTTAAGGTTTGTTCATATATGGAACAATTTCTAAATTTGCATATGAGGACTTACCGAATTGTTATATGTTGTTTCCGGCCTCATTTAAACTTGGTTTGTGTGATGTTCTTGCATGTGTCATCTCTTGCCATGATTTGCATCATGTATCCTTGTCATGCATCATACTTGGTTGAGCATCTTGTCTTGTTTTGGTGTTGTGTGTTTACCATGTTGTTTGCTTCTTCTCGTTAGTTCCTGTTTCGTTACGATCGTGAGGATTCGTTCGACTACGCTTGGTTTGTCTTCGTGGCTTCTTCTTCGTCTTCTTCATGGACTCGTTCTTCTTCCTTGTAGGATCTCAGGCAAGATGACCGTCACCTTGGATCTCATTAATATCATTGATATGCTAGTAGTCTCGATGTTATCGCTACATGTCGCGCTACCTATCTATTTGTTTGTCAGCCTCTTCTTGTTGCCATGAAACACCCTCTAACCTTTGATACCATCCCAGCAAACCGTTGTTTTGCTATGTTACCGCTTGATCAGCCCCAGTTATAGCGTTGTTAGTTGCAGGTGAAGATGAAGATTGCTCCATGTTGGAGCTTGGATGTGTTGGAATATCACAATATCTATTACTATAATTAATGCACATATATACTTGGCAATGAGTGGAAGGATTGGACTTTTGCTCGGTGTTTTGTTCCACTCATGCCGCCTTAAGAACCGATAAACTGGTGTTATGTTCCTTGATTTTGCGTTCCTAATGTGGTTGGGTATATGGGGACCCCTCGACAGTTCGCTTTGAATAAAACTCCTCCAGCAAGGCCCAACTTTGGTTTTACCATTTGCCATAACTAAATAACTTGCATAGGGACTTTCGGGACCCCGAGGACTTAATTTACAACCCGGGCCAGTGCTCCTCATGAGTGTTGGTCCAAACCTGTCAACCGCCGGTGATCGCCAGGGGCAACTCTGGTATTTTGGTCTACCGGAAGTTTGGAAAATCCGGACGTGGCCTGAGACGAGATATGCGCGGGTACTATCAGGGTGCCGGCACGCCAGGAGGTCTTACTGGACTTGTTTTACCATTGTCGAAATGTCTTGTGCACCGGGTTTTCGAGTCTGATCGGGCCTTCCCTAAGTTAAGGGGTTTTTACCTCTGCTAATCGTGAGAGCTTGTTATGAGCTAAGTTGGGACACCCCTGCAGGGTTATGATCTTTCGAAAGCCGTGCCCACGGTTATTTGGCAGATTGGAATTTGTTAATATCCGGTTGTAGTTAACTTGACAGATGATCTGAAATAAAACACACCAACCGTGTGAGTAACCGTGACCATCTCTTTTCAACTTGAGAAGAGAACACGGTGGGGTTATGTTTGACTCGTAGGTAGTTCAGGATCTTTTAGCGATCATTACTAGTTTGCGACCGTTTTCGTAGATGCTCATCTTATTCTTGTACTCGTAAGTTAGCCACCATACATATGCTTAGCCGCTGCTGCAACCTCAACACTTAACCTCTCCATACCCATTAAGCTTTGCTAGACTTGATACCCATGGTTATGGGATTGTTGAGTCCTCGTGGCTCACAGATACTACAATAACAGTTGCAGGTGCAGGTTTCCGATGAGTTGATGTGAGAGCGATGTTTACTTGTGTTGGAGTTCTTTCTTCTTCTTCGTCGTCGATCTTGGGATAGGTTCCTGGTCGGCAGCCTGAGATAGCAGGATGGATGTCGTTGTGCTTTTCATGTTTTTCATCAGTAGCCGGATGTTCTTGTGTATGATGTTGTTGTATTCATGATGCTATTGTATGACTTGTATGTATACCCATCTATGTATGTAATGGTATGATGTAATGATATCCATTTTGCTAAGCGCCCGAAATGCGGTTGTGCCCCAATCACGAGGTGTTCACGTGATCGGGATAGAATCGCATCTTGGGCGTGACAAGTTGGTATCAGAGCCTTGACCAGTCATAGGAGCCCCCTTGATTGATCGTAGCTTGGCCGTTGTAGAGTCTAGCAGAAAAACTATTTTCGGAGTCTAGTTATATAAGAGAGTAGGAATTCTTTTTTACTTCTCAGCCCCTTCGTTGCTCTGGTGAGGAATCTTGACGTAGGTGTTTTGAATTACTCCTCTTCCCCTTCAATTTTTTTAAGGATCACACAGTTAGTTTTCGTTCGTTGTGATGTCTGCTCTTGTCATCTGGTGCATTTCTCGTCAAGTGGATTCGATCCTCTTCATCTTGTGCTAAATCAATCCTCGGTTCTTTCTCAACGATGTTGTTTCCCTTTACGAAGTGGTCTTTCTTTTCCCACCCGCCTACCCTTTTTGTTCTTGGAGCCGGAGTTCTTAATCGAGTATACATCCTACTCGCTTGAAGTCTTTGAATCCCTTACATTAATTATTTCAACCGGTGAATTCTCGTCTAGTTCGTCATCCTTCATGTGTTTTTTGCTGATGAGTTCTCCTCTCGTTCGACATTCTCATCTCTTTTGTTTTCCGGTGGTTCCAATTCAATTTGCTCTCGGTGTTGTTCATATTCTTTTCCCTCGGTTCAGATGTGTTCCCCTGTCTTGTTTGCCTCCCGCCATTTTAATTGTTCCGGAGTTCCGAAAACATCTCAGGAGATTCGTCTGTGTTCTATTTTATTCGAGGTTGTCACCTTATTCGAGTCATTCAATCGTTTCGGTGCATGATTTCTTTTTCGTACAATCCTAACCAATGGTGTTCTTTCTCAGTGGGCCCTAACCCACAGGTCTTTTCCCAGGATCTTACCCGACTCTTCCAATATTATGGAGTTATTCCGAAATTCTTTTCAAGTGTGACGTAAGAATGGATTCCATCAGTCGTATGCCTTGTTTCCTCTTGTTACCAGAGCTTTTCAATCTCATTTATCTCCGTTGTATTCTTCCTTTCAAGTGGCTCAACCTCTCAAGATTCTTTAGTTTCACTCTTTTCTCCCAGAAGAACTTGTTCTTCTTATTCCTCTCCCGTCTCATTCCTAAGATCTCAGGACGAGATCTCTTGTTAGTAGGGGAGTGTTGTTACACCCCGAGACCGACGCTCTAGAAGACTTCCATATATTTCGATGTCACCGTGTGTTTCATTTTTTGCTTGCTCTATTTATTTATTTTGCATTGCATCATGTCATCGTGCCATCATATCATTAATTTTATAACTCTTCTAAATAAATTGCATAGGTCGTTGGATCTATTTAAATCGAGGGAATTTACATAATGTTTTATCTTTATAACATATCCTCCTGATATTAAGGAGCTATTATAATAATATTCCATTAATTTGGAATCACCAAACACACTTGCAAATATTCTCCATGCCTATTGCACTTCGAGTTTGACCTTCAAATCTTGTCCACAATTCTTTTCCCATTTATCGATGCTCTTCCTAAATTCTGAACATTTGTGTACTTTGCAAACACCCCATTCATATTCAAATCCATTTGAATTAAATTCAAATGAATTTGAATTCAATTCTTGCAATCTTGCCCCTCCATTTTTCTGTGAACATACACATTTTTGCGAGTCCATAAAATAATCCCCATGCCCATATTCTATCTCCACCTTCCTTTCTTCTCCTTTTCTTCTTTGAGTGTTATCTTCTATTTTGGGAAATAAAAGAAGCAGGGAGAGATAGGGTTAGCTGCACAGCCAACCAGGCCCATGGCCATTTCCCTTCCTTGCCAGGCTGGCTCATTCTTCTTCTCCTAGGCCCAGCTGTTGACCTCCATGGCCCAAGGCCCACCTAACCCTCCTAACCCTAGTCGGTCGAGATCCCCCTGGTTCGATCTCCTTCTTCCCTCGCTCCTATGTTCGTTCCTCTGCTCCGTGGCCCGCGCACCATGGCCTCCCCCTCGTCCTCTCTCCTGTGCCGCCTCCATCCCCTCGACCAGTGCGTCCACCTGCTCGATCCTCATCTCTCTCTCTCTCTCGGCGTCGCCTCATCCCCCGCGCCTCATGCTCCCACCTCACCGGCGACCTCGCCAGGCCCAAGCGCCGCCTCGTTATGGCCTCGACGCCCGTCGCCGCCGTCGCGCCTCGCCATCCCGCCACCGCGCCGTCTCTGTCCTCCTCTGCCGCCCCGACGTCGCACGCTGCCGCACTCGACCTCCAGAAATGCGGCCCACCGCCGGGCATCCTGCCACTCCGCCGCGGGCAGGACCTCGCTGGAGCGAGCAGCCACCGACTCTAGGACCTTGCGCCATCCCTCCACCGCGAGTTGTCCCGTGCCTCTCCTCCCATGCTACTCCTCGCCCACGCATCTCCAGCCACCACCGTGGGTCGCCGTCGTCGCTGCCGCTCCGCCCGTCCTCTGCTCCGCATTCATCGACAGACAACCCCGACACAAGCCGCCACCTCGCCTGAATCAGCTCCCCTCGTCTCGCGTTGTCTGACCCGGCCATCTTTGCCTCCTGTACGAGCCCGAGCTGCATGCTGCAGGTTCACGTCCCCGAGGCCTCCTTCCTTTGCTCGCAAGCCTAGCCGGTAACTTCGTCCTCCACCGCCCAGAGACACCCCCTGCATCACCATTGAACCAAGAAGGCCGCTCTTGCTACGACCATCCGTCGCCAAGACCGACCCCGAAAGGTTCGGGTTCGTCAAGTTCAACTACATCGTCTACGAACGGCTACGACAACATGTACATCTACGGGACATGTACGACTACCTGACGATACACCAAGTACCTCGGCGACCGCTGTTTTTGAAGACCACAAAGTTCCGCGATGAGAGTGTACCACTATCGTCGCCGTGTATTTTTGCCAAGTGCAACGACCCCGAGAACGACTACGAAACGTGTACCGCTACCACCGTCGAGAACCGATAGTACCACTGCTTCCACTACAGTCACGAGACCGACTACCTCCACTACGGCCCGTGTACCACTACTACCCTCGACGACCAATGAACGACTACGAAACGTGAATGACTACTTCCCTCGACGCACCCGATCCACCCCGAACTTATAGTTTGAAGCTATAACCCCGAGACGATGCCCGTGGACGAATGCATGTGTGTTGTATGAGATGCTCGTGTTTGCATCGTGTTCGATTTGTCTCATGCACGTCCCTCCTCGTTTGCCAGGCCGTCGACCCGTGGGAACCCGATAACCGGGACCACCCCACCATCTTTTGCTTGACTCACTCACGCCACTCTTCTTTTGGATCGACATCTTAACGAGTTGTCGGCACCGAAATGTTGTCGCGACATCATTTTCAGATTCGCCGCCGAGGCACCCCTTTTCCTTCCCACCACGGTGACGAAATACTCTATGTCATCTTCATGTCAACCTTTAACATAAATTGTATATGACTTGACATGGCATCCTCATACATGTAAGGAAACACTTATAATGTTGCTTGTATTTATTTATCTTAATTGGCTACGTCCATGTATCATACATCATATAGGCATGTTTGACTTGATGTATCTTTGTGCATGTTGGTCCAAATGGAGTGTATGATATGCCAAAATGTTCATCTAGTGATGCTCTACATGATGGTTGAATTTGCATACATGTTAGACTGCATTATGCCATGTTCATCTCTGTTGTAAAAGTGCTAGTTACTCTTAACTGTTGAAACTTGATATAACTTGCTAATTTGTCTTTTTCTTCTCTTTTTGTGTGATTTTTGTTTGAGCGTTATGTCAACATGTTTTAGAAGCATAATCATGCCATCTTTCATGTGGTGCAATCCACTTTTCATGTTATTCCTTGTGGTGAGTGCAACAAGCTTGCAAAGTGACCTACTCGCTGTTTGTTGTTTCCTGAGACTTATTGAAAACTGAAGTCTGAAACTGTTATATTGTGATGCCATGTTTGCTTGATGCCCCACTCAAATCCATGCATGTTTTGTAATGTCCAATGACCATGTCATGAAGTCCATGTTATGCTCTATCCATCCATGCCCTTGTTTGAAATTATAGGTTGCCATAGCTTTTCTCTTTCTTGCTCTCAAATTTCTATAAAATGTTACTATCAGCCTATTATCAGTAAATTCAGTTTTTCCATGTGAATAGCTTGTGTTCTATGTATCTTATGACCATGATCTTGCCATGAGTAGCTTCATAAACATGTCTTCTTGTTGGTGGTTACATTCATATGCCATGATATGCTTTGAGATGAGTTGCAAAAGCTTGCAAACATGCCTACTTGTCGCTGTAGCTGCCATGTTCAGTTTATTTTACTAAGTCTGTGAATCTGTTATCTTTTGCAATCTTGCCATGATGTCTTGAGCATGTTCTAATGGTGTTTGGCAGTAGCTCAATGATCTTGTATGTAGTGCTTGACATGTACATGCTTGCCATGCCCTTTGATGCTATGAAATGTTCCTGTAGCATGTTGTTGTGATGACTGCAAAGTGCCTAGTTGCTGTTTTTGGACAGCTTGTTGTTATATCTTGTTTCATGTGTATGTGTTGAATCGTTGCCTCGTTTTGAGCATGCTCTATATGAAACTTGTGTGTTTTTGCATGTAGATGCATAATATCATGTTGTTTACATGTTTGGAGTGTGTTTGCTTGTTGTTTGAATGTGTCTTGCATCTTTGCCATGCTTAACTTGTTTTGCTCATATCTTCTAGGTCGTACCTCCGAATTTATGAACTTTATATGTAACTTGACTAGAATTTTGAGTAGATCATCATGGTGCATGTTAACTTTCTGTTTAACAACTTGAACTTAAGGTTTGTTCAGATCTGGACCAATTTTGAAATTTGCATATGCGGACTTACCGGAATTGTTATATGTTGTTTCAGGCCTCATTTGAACTTGGTTTGTGTGACATTCTTGCATGCTTCATCTCTTGCCATGATTTGCATCATGTAGCCTTGTCATGCATCATACTTGGTTGAGCATGTTGTCTTGTTTTTGTGTTGTGTGTTTACCATGTTGTTTGCTTCTTCTCGTTAGTTCCTGTTCCGTTGCGATCGTGAGGATTCATTCGACTACGCTTGGTTCGTCTTCATGGCTTCTTCTTCGTCTTCTTCATGGACTCATTCTTCTTCCTTGCGGGATCTCAGGCAAGATAAACGTCACCTTGGATCTCATTACTATCATTGCTATGCTAGTTGTCTCGATGCTATCGCTACATGTCACGCTACCTATCTATTTGTTTGTCAGCCTCTTCTTGTTGCCATGAAACGCCCTCTAACCTTTCACACCATCCCAGCAAACCGTTGTTTGGCTATGTTACCGCTCGCTCAGCCCCCCTTATAGCATTATTAGTTGCAGGTGAAGATGAATATTGCTCCATGTTGGAACTTGGATGTGTTGGAATATCACAATATCTATTACTATAATTAATGCACATATATACTTGGCAATGGGTGGAAGGATTGGCCTTTTTCTCGGTGTTTTGTTCCACTCATGCCACCTTAAGAACCGATAAACCAGTGTTATGTTCCTTGATTTTGCGTTCCTCGCGCGGTTGGGTATATGGGGACCCCTCAACAGTTTTCTTTGAATAAAACTCCTCTAGCAAGGCCCAACTTTGGTTTTACCATTTGCCCTAACTAAATAACTTGCATAGGGACTTTCCGGACCCCGAGGACTTAATTTACAACCAGGGCCAGTGCTCCTCATGAGTGTTGGTCCAAACCTATCAACCGCCGGTGACCGCCAGGGGCAACTCTAGTATTTTGGTCTACCGGAAGTTTGGACAATACGGACGTGGCCTGAGACGAGATACGCGTGGCTACTATCAGGGTGTCGGCACATGCTACTTCTAGAGCTTGCGGTGTATTCCCTCGAAGAGGAAAGGGTGATGCAGCACAATAGTGTAAGTATTTCCCTTAGTTTTTGAGAACCAAGGAATCAATCCAGTAGGAGACCACGCGCGAGTCCCTCGGACCTGCACAAACAAATAAGAATTTTGCAGCCAACGCGATAAGGGGTTGTCAATCCCTTTACGTTCACTTACGAAAGTGAGATTTGATAGATATGATAGTTTGATATTTTTGGTATTTTTAGATATAAGAACAGAAAGTAAAAACGATAAAGTAAAGTAGATTGTAGATTGATATGTTGAGAATAGACCCGGGGGCCATAGGTTTCACTAGTGGCTTCTCTCATGATAGCAGAATTCTATGGTGGGTGAACGAATTACTGTCGAGCAATTGATAAAAAAGAAAATAATTATGAGAATATCTAGGGATGATCATTATATATAGGCATCACGTCTGTGACAAGTAGACCGAAACGATTCTGCATCTACTACTATTACTCCACACATCGACCGCTATCCAGCATGCATCTAGAGTATTAAGTTCATAAGAACAGAGTAACACCTTAAGCAAGATGACATGATGTAGAGGGATAAATTCAAGCAATATGATATAAACCCCATCTTTTTATCCTCGATGGCAACAGTGCAATATGTGCCTTGCTGCCCCTATTGTCACTGGGAAAGGACACCGCAAGATTGAACCCAAAGCCAAGCAGTTCTCCCATTGCAAGAACTATAGATCTAGTAGGCCAAACCAAACCGATAATTCGAAGAGACTTGCAAGGATATTATAATCATACATAAAAGAATTCAGAAAAGAACCAAATATTTATCATAGATAATCTTGATCATAAACCCACAATTCATCGGATCTCGACAAACACACTGCAAAAAGAGATTACATTGAATAGATCTCCTCGAAGACCGAGGAGAACTTGGTATTGAGATCCAAAGAGAGAGAAGAAGCCATCTAGGTACTAACTATGGACCCGAAGGTCAGTGGTAAACTACTCACAACTCATGGTGAGGCGACGGTGTTGATGTATAAGCACTCCTTGGAAGCCCCCCCCACCCCTACGGCGGAGCTCCGGAACAGGCCCCAAGATGGGATCTCATAGGAACAGAAGGTTGCGGTGGTGGAATTAGGGTTTTTTCTCCTCTTCTGATGTTTTCGGGGTACATGGGTATATATAGGTGGAAGGAGGGCATCGGGGGACCAACATGGGGCCCACGAGGCAGGGGGCGCGCCCTATAGGGGGGGGCGCACCCCCCACCCTCGTGGACGCCACATGTGCCCTATTCCGTGGTTCTCAAGTCTCCCGTGAAGATATCGCTCCAAAAATATCTCTCCCGAAAGTTTCATTCCGTTTGGACTCCGTTTGATATTCCTTTTCTGTAAAACTCTGAAATAGGCAAAAAAAATAGCAATATGGACTGGTCCTTTGGGTTAATAGGTTAGTCCCAAAAATATTATAAAAGTGTATAACAAAGCCCATTAAACATCCAAAACATCATAAATAATAGCATGGAACAATAAAAAATTATAGATATGTTGGAGACATACCAGCACGCCGGGAGGTCTTGCTGGACTTGTTTTACCATTGTCTAAATGTTTTGTGCATCGGGATTCCGAGTCTGATCGGGCCTTCCCTAAGATAAGGGGTTTTTACCTCTGCTGATCATGAGAGCTTGTTATGTGCTAAGTTGGGACACCCTTGCAGGGTTATGATCTTTCGAAAGTCATGCCCGTGGTTATGTGGCAGATTGGAATTTGTTAATATCTGGTTGTAGTTAACTTGACAGATGATCCGAAATAAAACACACCAACCGTGTGAGTAACCGTGACCATCTCTTTTCAACTTGAGAAGAGAACACGGTGTGGTTATGTTTGACTCGTAGGTAGTTTAGGATCTTTTAGCGATCATTACTAGTTTTGCGACCATTTGCGTAGATGCTCATCTTATTCTTATACTCGTAAGTTGGCCACCATACATATGCTTAGCCACTGCTGCAACCTCAACACTTACCTCTCCATACCCATTAAGCTTTGCTAGTCTTGATACCCATGGTTATGGAAGTGGTCCGGCAATGGGTCTTGACAGGGCGACGTCCACGGCGTGGTGCTCCTGACGACGAGATTGAGGGTGCAGCAGAGGATCTCGGGCTTCGGGTGGAGGACGTAGAGCACGGCGGGAGGCCGGAAACAACGGATTGGTTGCAGGGGAGGTCGGGGAGGCGTCTTCGGGCGGCAAGGAAGGCATGGCACGCAGCGTCCATGGTGTGTCCTGTAGATAGAGCTATGAGAGGGGGTGCAGAACGAGTGGAGAAGGAGGTGATCAGCTACTTAGTCGAGCAAGGTGAGATGGTTGGCCGGTTGGGGAAATCGAGTGAGGTGGGTGGTTGGGTGGATGGATCAGACAGATCCCGAGGAAGGAGGAAGGATGTTGGCGGCGGGGAGGATTGGATGGATTGGATAGCATAGGATGTAGGGTTAGACTACTTAAATAGAAAGTGAGGAGAGGTTTGGGGCTATTCGGACCCTCTGATTTAGATTGAACGGTCGAGACAAATAGGCTAGGAGAGTTCAAACTAAGAACCGAAGATATTTTAGGGATGTTTGGGGATGATCTGAACACATCGGTAATGACAACCCGGATCGGGTTCGGGGAAGTTTCATACGTGCTCGCGAGGGGGTCTGGGAGAGGTCGACAAAGACAAGGGCCTGACAAAAGGACAACGAAGAAACTCAGAGAAGCGGCAACTACGAACAACTACGAGTTTTATGAAAACACATGTGGATGCAACGCACATGATGTCATGATGAAATGCAACAAGCAAAGTAAATCACACTGCGACAACGAAATAACTGGAAGGCTTCTGGAGCGTCGGTCTTGGGTTGTTACAACTCCCCCCCACCCCACCACCACCACTTACAAGAGGTCTCGCCCCAAGATCTAGGGATGAAAATGAAAGGGAAGAGGAAATACTGAGCTACTTTTCTGACAAATGAGTGAAACCATGAACCTTGAGAGGTTGAACAAATTGAAAGAAAGAATACAATGGAGATAAACGAGATTGCAAACACTCCGTTAGCAAAGAGTAACAAGGAACATTACGAGAACCCTGTAGGTTGAAAGACATGAAACATGAGCTTCACGAACCAAAAGAATATGGAACCACAACAATGTAATGAGATAGCCAAGGGACAAGTATGATAGGATTTGGACAGCACTCTGGTTGAACATGAATGGAATAGAAAACAAACTTGACAAGATGTGATGATATTACACGAGAGCAACAACACAACTCCTCCGGAACAAAATAAAGAATAGAATGAAAAGAAAGGAGAAATAACAACATCTTCTGCCACAAATGAATTTCAAAGCATCCTTACGAAGAACGATTGAACGAAGTTGCTGGAAAATTAACAACGAAAATAATAAGCTTGTTGTGGGCTTATGGGAAACATCTCAAAACTTGAGGTTGAATCCTGCCACTAACGGAAACAATTGATTTCATTGAGAGCACCGAAGAGATGAAAAATGTCTTCCACCAAATTCATGAAGAGATAACTTGGATCATTGATAAGCACCACAAATAGCAACACTCCTAATGGAAGGCTTTAGGTGAAATCTATACCAAGATACTCCGACGAAGAAACTATGATGGGTTGAAACAACTCCTGAACGAGGAGAAAACGATGGTTTTAAACTATCTCATTCTTGACAACTTGTGGATCATGAAACACGAAGAGAAGTTTCCAAGGATGATATAACACCACCTCAAAAGATACGGTAGAAAGAATTGCACTTCGAAATGCAAGAAAAAAAATACTTGAGCTCCTCCAACAAGAATCTTGAGGAACACTTCGATAATGAAAGAAATCTTTGATGAACCTCCATGAAGAACTTCGGTAAGAAAAGAAATGGTAGGAAGTGAAGGTTGAAAATAATAAGATTGAAGCCTTGCAATGATTTAGATGGAGATTCCAACGAGATAATTGAGTTAGTTGGGAATTCCGGAAAGAAAGATGAACAACTTAGAACTGAGAAATTGATATCACGAAAAAACTCCGAAAGAGGAATTAAATCACCTTGTGGAAACAAGAATAAGAATTATTCTATGCTTATCCTTCATTGACTTAAATCGATGGGAAGCAATGGATTTGGCATGCCACTTATTCTTCTTTAAAAGATTAAGAAGAGATATAGCGCAAACATGGGAAGGTACTCAATGAATCATCGGTAGGATTGGAAAGAAAGAGTGAGTTGACACGATACCAACGGAAGAGGAATCTTAAACAAACCACCGTAAGAATTTGAAAACGAGCGAAGAAAAAGAGATGGAATCCTGAAAATAATTGAAAAACGAACGAAGACACTTAAGGGTAAGAGAATGAAGAGATCATGAGCTGACTCAAATACTTGAACAATGCACCGGTAAGATTTGGAGAACACGAGATGGAAGCTGAGAATGATTAATATTTAGAAATGATGTCCTTTGGATGATCGATAAAGGAAAGCAACTCCTGAAATGCGTCGGATGGGTGAAAAGAATTCTCACAATCGAATACAATTGTGAGGATGGCATGAAGCTAGAAACATGAATCTTCAAGAGAAAGGATCAAAATTTAAGAGAAACTCTTGTTCGATCTTCAACGCAAAGAAATACGATGAGGCACCACCAAAATTATTGAGACACTCCGTTACAATAAAGAATTGAAAGGTTGAGCAAAGGATGAAAATAATTTGAAAGCGATCTTGGAGAAAGCATATGACTGATGATAATTCATTCTTACGTCACATTTTGAAAAGAATTTGAGAATAACACCAGGAAGATTAGAAGAGTCGGGTAAGATCTTGGGAAAAGACCGATGGTTATGGGCCCACTCAAAAGAAACACCACTGAAAATGATTTTTAGAAGAATTAATGCACCGGTAGGATTAAATAGCTTCAATGAGATAATAACCACGAAATAGCGTTAACGGATTTGAATGGGAACATGAATCTTCTGAGATATCTTCAACGCTCCAGATATGAATAGAGATAGATGAATGATTAAGAGGTGCACCGGCATGAGAAAGCATTTAAACAGAGGGAAAAGGGACATGATTAACACCAAAATCTTGAATTAGTCCATCGGAGAAGAAACGAGAATGGGGAATGATAAAATTGTACCTCCCTTAGCATCATCATGAGAATCACCGGATAAGAACATTGAAGGAAACGAAGGAAGAGACTTCACAAAAATAAAATGGATACTTGATTAAGAAATCTGAGCCCTTGAAGAAAATGGTGGGATGGTAGGAAAAACAAAGGCAACTTGGGACGAATGAAATGGACAATCCTCAGGCTTCTCAACGGCGCCTGTATGGAATAACTTGAAGAGAATGCACCGGTTGGAAAAAAATTGACATGAAAATCTTGATGGTCAAGAAGGATTAGAACTCCCGTAGAAATATGAGAACACCACTTAGGAATGGTATGGAATATACACTCGATATAGAAGAAACTCGAATACCACAACCAAAACAAAACAAAGGATTTTGCATGCGAAAGAAGCCGGAATAAACATATGATAGAGATTCCGTCCAAAAAATTTGTGATGAGCCCCCCCGGGCACGACGTTACAGTGGACATCACAAATGACAACGAAGCGCCCCCGAGTCAGCATAGCCAAGGACTCTTTAAGACGCAACTAGACCACAGTAAAGTCGAATGTCACAAGCGAACCACTGGACGTTGGAAACCAAACTAGTATCATGCATTTGTCGGAAGATATCCTGGGTACCTACTTGAATTCCCACCTAAGAACTTCTGAAATTTTTGGTTCTGCAATCTGGTACAACAAGTACAAGGAGCAAAATATCATCACACAACTCCTAGCAGAATTCTACGCTCCAAATGTAATGCCTCCTCAACACATAACCAAGAACCTCGGAAATTGTGTACCTCGGACCTTCGAAAAACATCCGATATACTAGTTGTGGCAATACATCTGATCGCTCTCCCCAATAATGGGTGGCGCCAAACTACTCTCACCACAAAGAGTATGGAAGCGTTTTCGATGTCGGTGTCCTCTTGTATTCTGGAACTGGAATGATAACAACTATGATGAAAACACCTTGGAGCTCAACTCCCCGGGACACTGACACAACCCCAAAATGTCAGGAAGCACCAAGAACAATGTTCTCATCACAATGATATCGGACCGATCCCAACAATATCGGCGTGATCCTAAATAATAGTAAAACATTGAAGGGGAAGAGTAGTGGAACCAAAACTCATACGTCATAAATTCTGACCTGAGCGACGAAGGGGATAAGGAGTAAAAAGAATTCCTACTCTCCGATATATAACTAGACTCAAAATAGTTTTTTTGTAAACTCGACAATGGCAACGGTTTGATCAATCAAGGGGGCTCATACGGTCAATAAGGCTCTGATACCAACTTGTAGCGCCCAAGATGCGATTATACCCCAATCATGTGATGAATTCGTGAATGGGGCACAACCGCATTTCGAGCGCATAGCAAGGTGGATATCATTACAACATACCATGTACTGAATAGATGAGAATACCAGATAAAGGCTTACACTCGCCACAAGCTACAACATGAATACACCAATACATCAACGCATAGCAATCATCATACAGAAGAGCAGGTTCGGACTACCGATGAAATCAAACGAAAAAGAAGAACGACATACACCCTACTAATCCGAGGCTCCCGACCCGGAACCTATCCCTTGATTGAAGAAGAAGAAGAAGAAGCAGAACAAGAATTCCAAAAGCAAACATGCATCACTCTCACGTCAGATTATCGCATTACCTGTACCTGCAACTATTGTTGTAGTAAACTGTGAGCCACGAGGACTCAGCAATCCCATTACCATGGGTATCAAGACTAATAAAGCTTAATGGGTATGGAATGGTTAACTGGTGAGATTGCAGCAAGCACTAAACATTTGTATGGTAGCTAACTTACGAGTACAAGAGTAAGAAAAGTTACTACGCATGACGGTCGCAAACTATTAATGATCAATAAGTGATCCTGAACTACTTACAAGTCAAACATAACCCCACTGTTTTATATTCTCAAACTCCCTTGAAAAGAGATCGTCACTGTTACACACGCGGGTGGTTTATTTTAATTCGGGTTTAGTGTCAAGTTCTCTACAATCAGATATTATAAATTTCCATTCTGCCACATAACCATGGGCAAGAGTCTCGAAAAGATTAAACCCTGCAGGGGTGTCCTAACTTAGTTCATCACAAACTGTGACGATCCATGGAGGAAAATCCTCCATTCCGGAACAACCCGATCAAGGTCGGAATCCCGGACACGATCAGATGGGACAAGCTACGAGTAAAACCAAACCTCGAGCTGCCTCGTGATGATCTCGTAGGGTGTCCAGTTTGGACCAACACTCATGAGGAGCACTGGCCCGGGTTATTGATTAAGAATCCTCGGGTGCTAGCCGGTCCCTATGCAAGTCTTTAGTTATTATTAGGCAAATAGTAAAACCAAAGTTGGGCCTTGCTAGAAGAGTTTTATTCAAAGCTAACTATCGAGGGGGGGCCATAAAACCTGACCATGTTAGGAACGCAAATCAAGGAACATAACACTGGTATAACGGAAACTAGGGCGACAAGAGTGAAACAAAACACCAAGCAAAAGGCCGAGCCTTCCACCCTTTACCAAGTATATAGATGCATTAATTAATTAAGATATATTGTGATATCCATGATATACATGTCCCAAGATGGAACAACCAGCACTGCACCTGCAACTAGCAATGCTACAAGAGGGGCTGAGCAAAGCGGTAACATAGCCAAACGACGGTATGCTAGGATGGTGGAAAATATTAGATGTTGTATCATGGCATGTTGGGAGGCTTGGCAAACAAGTGGTAGGTAGCGCGACATAGCCATAGCATCGTGACAACTAGCAAAGCAAAGATAGTTGTGATATCCAAGGTAACGGTCATCTTGCATGAGATCCTTCTCGGAAGAATATCGAGTCCATGAAGTAGACGAACGGGCGTAGTCGAACGAGTCCTCACAATATGTAAGATTACTGGAACTATGTAGAAGAAGCAACACCGAAAAGAAGCAAATGATATGGTAAACAAACAAGCATAAACATGGCATGATGCACAAACAAGTATGATGCATGTCCGGTTTATATATGTATGGCATGGCAAAAGTGCAACAAACAATACTACAAATTAAGTGGAACTCAATATGCAATGAGTTGCATATTGACGAAACACCACAATCAATTATTTAGTTCGTTCTCGTTTATGTACAAGACAATATTAAATGTTGGTTAACATGGCAAGAGGTGAAGCATGAGCAAACTACACTATCTAGTCAATTTAAATGAGGCCGGAACAACGAACAACAATTCTGAAATATCCACATGTGTATATTTCTAATTTGCCACTGTTATGCCTAAAACATAATGTTAATTTATTTAAACGGGGAAATAAAGTGCATCATGTTAAACTACACATTTTTCTACCCCACTTACATATAAAGTTTATTTAATTTGGAGCTACGATTATTAAGTTATGAATTAAATCATTTTAGAATGTCATTTGAGCAAATTTAAACAAATAGCAAGTTTAAACATTTTAAACATGGATGAATGTTATAAATTATGAAACTAGATGAAATTCTAAGCATTTCACATATATAGTTTTTTTAATTCTGATGCACGGTTATGGACTTCTTATATGCATGAACTAGAGGGACTTTTCCGTAAAATAGTTTTTCCTGGTTAACTAGCAAAAATCGTTGGGCAGAGAAAAAAACAATCGAACCGAAACTAAACATAGGCTGAACAATGCAGGCGCTACGGGGCATCTCACCCATGGGCTTCGGCCGGTTGGTGAAGCGGCTCGGGCGCGTTGGGCCATTGGCGGTGGCGCGATGGAGCTGGCCTAGCGATGTCCACGCTGGAGGTCAACGCGTGGCTGGGACGAGCGAGCGAGGCACAGGTTAGTGGGCGCGGTGCTCTACTCGACAGGACGCAGAGCAGCGGCAGCTACAAGACATGGCAGCAGGGCGGCGGTGCTCCTCGAGGTAGCCGACGGTGGCGGATGCGCGGCTCTGAGACGAGGTGGTGGAGGGCGAGCTCGGGAGGCATGTCGACGGGGTGCTTGGCGACAGGAGGAAGATGAGGAGCGGCGCGAGGAAGGACTTGGCACACTCGAGGACGACGGAGACAAGGCGAGGAGGAGCAGATCCATGTGGGGGCGTCTAGGAAAAGGGCGCGGGCGCAGAGATCCATCCGGACAGAGCCCCTCCCCCCCCCCCCCGAGGTCCGGCAACAGGTCTTGATAGGGCGACGGCCACAGCGTGGTGCTCCTGACGACGAGGTTGAGGGTGCAACAAAGGATCTCGGGCTCCAGGCAGAGGACGCTGAGCGTGGCGGGAGGCCGGGAACGGCGGATTGGTTGCAGGGGAGGTCGGGGAGGCGTCTTCGAGCAACGAGGAAGGCATGGCGTGCGACGTCCATGGTGTGTACTGTAGAGTGAGCTATGAGAGGGAGTACAGAATGGGAGGAGAAGGAGGCGATGACCTACTGGATCGAGCGAGGTGAGATGGTTGTCCGGTTGGGGAAAATTGAGGGAGGTGGGTGGTTGGGTGGATGGATCGGACAGATCCCGAGGAAGGAGGAAGGCTGTTGGCGGCGGGAAGGATTAGATGGATTGGACAACATAGGATCTAGGGTTAGACTGCTTAAATAACAAGTGAGTAGAGGTTTGGGGATATTTGGACCCTCTGATTTAGATCGGACAATCGAGACAAATAGACTAGGAGAGTTCAAACAAAGAACCGAAGATATTTTACGGATGTTTGGGAATGATCCGGACCCATTGGTAACGACAACCCTGACCGAATTCGCGGAAGTTTAGGACGCGCTCGTGAGGGGGTTTGAGAGAGGTCGACAAGGACAAGGGGCCTGACAAAAGGACAACTAAGACATAGAGAGAAGCGGCAACTACGAACCACTACGAGTTTATGAAAACATGCGGATGCAATGCACATCATGCCATGATGAAATGCAACAAGAAAAGTAAATCACACTACGACAACGAAATAACTGGAAGGCTTCTGGAGCGTCGGTCTTGGGTCATTACATCGCTACCCTTTCTGTTACTGCGTGAGTACACCGCAAGATTGAACACATCACAAAGCACCTCTCCCATTGCAAGAAAAACCAATCTAGCTAGCCAAACCAAATCGATAGATCGGAGAGAAATATAAAGCTATCTTAATGATGCATAAAAGAGTTTAGTGAAGACTCAAATAATATACATAGATAATTTGATCATAAATCCACAAATCATCAGATCTCAACAAACACACCGTAAAAGAAGATTACATCGAATAGATCTCCAAGAACATCGAGGTGAACATTGTATTGAAGAGCAAAGAGAGATAAGAAGCCATCTAGCTACTAGCTATGGACCCGTATGTCTTGTTGGAAATATGCCCTAGAGGCAATAATAAAATGGTTATTATTATATTTCCTTGTTCATGATAATCATTTATTATGCATGTTAATTGTATTGATTGGAAACTCAAATGCATGTGTGGATACATAGACAAACATGTCCCTAGTGAGCATGTACTGGACTAGCTCGTTGATCAAAGATGGCCATGGTTTCTGGGTCATAGACATGAGTTGTCATTTGATAACGGGATCATGTCATTAGGAGAATGATGAGATGGACAAGACCCAAACTGTGAACGTAGCATATGATCTTCTCAGTTTCTTGCTATTGTTTTCTGCATGTCAAGTATGTGTTCCTATAACCATGAGATCATGCAACTCACTGACACCGGAGGAGTACCTTGTGTGTACCAAACGTCGCAACGTAATTGGGTGACTATAAAGGTGCTCTACAGGTATATCCGAGGGTGTCTGTTGAGTTGGCATGGATCAAGACTGGGATTTGTCACTCCGTATGACGGAGAGGTATGTTTGGGCCCTCTCGGTAATAAAACATCACAAGAAGCTTGCAAGAAATGTGGCTAAGGAGTTAGTTGCGGGATCTTTTATTACAGAATGAGTAATGAGACTTGCTGGTAATGAGATTGAACTAGGTATGGAGATATCGATGATCGAATCTCGGGCAAGTAACATACCAATAGACAAAGGGAACTACATACGAGATTGTTTGAATCCTTGACATTGTGGTTCATCCGATAAGATCATCATGGAACATGTGGGACCCAATATGGGTATCCAGATCCCGCTATTGGTTATTGGCCAGAGAGGTGTCTCGGTCATGTCTGCATGGTTCCCGAACCCGTAGGATCTACACACTTAAGGTTCGGGTGATGCTAGAGTTGTAATGGGAATTGTATGTGGTTAATCGAAAGTTGTTCGGAGTCCTGGATGAGATCCCAAAGGTCACGAGGAGTTCCGGAATGGTCAGGAGGTAAAGATTTATATGTGGGAAGTCCTGTTTTGGTCGCTGGAAAAGTTTCCTGTATTATCGGTATTGTACCGGGAGTGCCGAAAGGGGTCCGGGGGTCCACCTGCCCCAGGGGGCACATGGGCTGTAGGGGTGTGCACCTTGGCCTATATGAGCCAAGGGCACCAGCCCCAAGAGGTACATGCACCAAGAGGAGAGGAGGAGGAAGAGTCCTATAAGTGGAAGGCACCCCCTAGGTGCCTTGGGGAGGGAGGACTCCTTCCTAGCCGCACCCCTCCTTGGAGAAGGGGCCAAGGCTGCGCCCCTAGCCCTTCCCCTTGCCTCCTATATATAGTGGGGAGAGGGGGCCCTGAACACACCAATCCCCTTGCCTTGGCGCAGCCCTCTCTCCCTCCTTCACCTCCTCCTTCTTCATAGTGCTTGGCGAAGCCCTGCCGGAGAACCACAAGCTCCATCACCACGCCATTGTGTTGCCGGAGTTCTCCCTCAACTTCTCCTTCCCCAATGCTGGATCAAGAAGGAGGAGACGTCCCGGGGCTGTACGTGTGTTGAACATGGAGGCGCCGTCCGTTCGCCGCTACATCGGATCTTCCGCGACTTGAATCACCGCGAGCACGACTCCATCAACCGTGTTATACTAACCCTTCCATTTTGCGATCTACAAGGATATGTGGATCCAACTCTCCTCTCGTAGATGTGCATCTCCTAGATTGATCTTGGTGAGCGTAGGAAATTTTTTTGTTTCCCATGCAACGTTCCCTGACAGTGGCATCATGAGCTAGGTCTATGCGTAGATGACATCACGAGTAGATCACAAAGGAATTTGTGGGTGTTGATATTCAGATTGCTTCCTTCCCTAGTCTTATTTTGATTCAGCGGTATTGTGGGATGAAGTTTCCAGGACCAACTTTACATGTCCACGTACATGAGACTGGTTCCATCGACAGACATGCAACTTGTTGCATAAAGATGGCTGACGGGTGTTTGTCACTCCCACCTTAGTTGAATCGGATTGGACAAAGGCGGTCCTTGTAGAAGGTTGAATAGAAATTTGCATATCACCATTGTTGCTTTGCGTAGGTAAGAATCATTCTTGCTAGATACCCATAGCAGCCACGTAAAACACGCAACAACAATTAGAGGACGTCTAACTTGTTTTTGCAGGGTATGATGTGATATGATATGGCCAACGACATGATGAGATATATTTGATGTATGAGATGATCATGTTTTGTATAGATTATCACGACTTGCATGTCGATGAATATGGCAACCGGCAGGATCCATAGGGTTGTCTTTAATTATTGTATGACTTGTGTGTCAATCATTAAACGCCTTGTAATGCTTTACTTTATCGCTAAGTGGTAGCAATAGTAGTAGAAGCATGGTTGGCGTGACAACCACAATGGTAGCATGATGATGGAGATCATGGTGTCATGCCGGTGACAATGGAGATCATGCCGGTGCTTTGGAGATGGAGATCAAAAGCACAAGATGAAGGTCATATCATGTCACTTATGATTTGCATGTGATGTTAATCCTTTTATGCATCTTATTTTGCTTAGGATGATGGTATCATTATAAGGTGATCCCTCTCTAAAATTTCAAGATAAAATTGTGTTCTCCCCAAGTGTGCACTATTGAGTTCGTCATTTCGAACCACCACGTCATGATCGGGTGTGATAGACTCTACATTCACATACAACGGGTGCAAGCCAGTTTTGCACATGCGGAACACTTGGGTTAAACTTGACAAACCTAGCATGTACAGACATGGCCTCGAAACACAAGAGACCAAAAGGTCAAGCATGAGTCATATAGTTGATATGATCGACATGGAGATGTTCACCATTGAAAGCACCTCATCTCACGTGATGATCGGACTTGGGATGGTGAAGTTGGATCATGCTACACTCGGACAACCGAAGGGATGTTGATTTGAGTGGGAGTTCTTATGTAATATGATTAGATGAACTCTTTATCATGAATAATAGTCTAAGTTGTCTTTGCAAATTATGTTGTAGATCAATGGCTCATGCAGTAGCTCCCCTGAATTTCGATGCGTTCATAGAGAAAGCTAAGCTAAACGATGATGGAAGTAACTTTGTGGACTGGGCCCGTAATCTGAGGATTATCCTCACGGCTGCCCAAAAGGTTTATGTCCTCGATGCACCGCTTGGTACGCCACCTGCTCAGGCGCCTATGGACGTTTTGAACGTCTGGCAGTCACATGTTGATGACTACTCAATAGTTCAGTGCGCCCTGTTGTATGGCTTAGAACCGGGACTTCAAAGGCGTTTTGAACGTCATGGAGCATATGATATTTTTCCAGGAGTTGAAGTTTATTTTTGTGAAAAATGCCCGGATCGAGAGGTATGAGACCTCCGATAAGTTCTACACCTGCAAAATGGAGGAGAACACTTCTGTTAGTGAGCACATACTTAGAATGTCTGGGTACTACAACCGTGTGGCTGAGTTGGGAGTTGATCTCCCGCCTGAGGTGATCACTGACAGAGTTCTTCAATCGCTACCACCTAGCTACAAGAGCTTTGTGTTGAACTATAACATGCCAGGGATGAATAGGTCAGTCACCGAGCTGTTTGCGATGCTGAAAGTCGCTGAGTCAGACATCCAGAAGGAGCATCAAGTGTTGATGGTCAATAAAACCACTAGTTTCAAGAAGAGCAAGGGAAAGAAGGGAAACTTCAAGAAAGGTGGCAAAGCAGTTGCTCCTCCCGTTAAGAAACCCAAGGTTGGACCCAAGCCAGAAACTGAGTGCTACTATTGCAAGGGAACTAGCCACTGGAAGCGGAATTGCCCCAAGTATCTGGCTGACAAGAAGGGGGCCAACAAAGGTATATATCATATACATGTTATTGATGTGTACCTAACCAGCTCTCATTGTAGTGCATGGGTATTTGATACCGTTGCGGTTGCTCACATTTGCAACTCTAATCAGGAACTACGTAATAGATGGATGTTGGAGAAGGACAAAGTGACGATGCGCGTGGGAAATGGTTCCAAGGTTGATGTGATCGTCGTCGGCACGCTCGCTCTTCGATTACCATCGAGATTAGTGATAGACCTGAATAATTTTTATTTAGTGCATGTGTTGAGCATGAACATTATATCTGGATCTTGTTTAATGCGAGACGGTTACTCATTTAAATCAGAGAATATTGGTTGTTCTGTTTATATGGGTAATATCTTTTATGGTCATGCTCCCATTGTGAGAGGTTTATTCTTATTGAATCTCGATGGTGATGATACACATGTTCATAACATTGATGCCAAAAGATGTAGAGTTGACAATGATAGTACCACTTTCTTGTGGCACTGCCGCTTAGGTCATATTGGTGTAAAGCGCATGAAGAAACTCCATGCTGAAGGACTTTTGGAGTCTCTTGATTTTGAATCACTTGACACATGCGAACCATGCCTCTTGGGCAAGATGACCAAAACCCTGTTTTATGGAACAATGGAATGGGAAAGTGACTTATTGGAAATCATACGTACTGACGTGTGTGGTCCGATGAGCGTTGATGTGCGCGGTGGATATCGCTATTTCCTCATCTTCACCGATGATTTGAGTAGATATGGGTATATTTACTTGATGAAGCATAAGTCGGAAACGTTTGAAAAGTTCAAGCAATTTTAGAGTGAAGTCGAGAATCATCGTAACAAGAAGATCAAGTTCCTACGATCCGAGCGAGGGGGAGAATATCTGAGTTATGAGTTTGGCAATCACTTAAGAAAATGTAGAATTGTTTCAGAGTTGACGCCACCTGGAACACCAAAACGTAATGGTGTGTTTGAACATCGTAATTGTACCTTATTGGATATGGTGTGTTCTATGATGTCTCTTGCCGATCTGCCACTATTGTTTTGGGGTTATGCATTAGAGACAGCTGCATTCACTTTAAATAGGGCACCATCTAAGTCCGTAGACACGACACCGTATGAACTATGGTTTGGCAAGAAACCTAAGTTGTCGTTTCTTAAGGTTTGGGGTTGTGATGCTTATGTCAAAAGGCTTTAGCCGAAAAAGCTTGAACCCAAAGCGGAAAAATGCATCTTCATAGGATATCCAAAGGAGACGGTTGGGTGTACCTTCTATCTCAGATCCGAGGGCAAAATGATTGTCGCTAAGAACGGGTCCTTTCTCGAGAAGGAGTTTCTCTCAAAAGAATTGAGTGGGAGGAAGATAAAACTTGATGAGGTTGTTGAACCTTCACTTCAACCAGATGGCAGCGTAGTGCAGAAAAAAGTTTCTATGGCACCTACATCAGTTGAAGAGGAAACTAATGATGGTGATCATGAGCTTTCGGATCAAGTTACTATCAAACCTCGTAGGTCGACAAGGATACGCTCTTCTCCTGAGTAGTACGGTAACCCTGTCTTATAGGTTATGTTGTTAGACAATGATGAACCTACGAGCTATGGAGAAGCGATGGTGGGCCCGGATTCTGACAAATGGTTAGAGGCCGTGAAATCTGAGATGGGATCCATGTATGAAAACGAAGTGTGGACTTTGGAAGTATTACCTAAAGGGCGAAAGGCCATTTAGAATAAATGGATCTTCAAGAAGAAGACGGACGCGGACGGTAATGTCACCGTTCATAAATCTCGACTTGTGGCAAAGGGGTTTTCACAAGTTCTAGGAGTTGACTACGATGAGACTTTCTCACCCGTAGTGATGCTTAAGTCTGTCAGAATCATGTTGGCAATAGTTGCATTTTTCAAATATGAAATCTGGCAGGTGGATGTCAAAACAGCGTTCCTTAATGGTTTCCTTAAGGAAGAGTTGAATATGATGCAACCAGAAGGTTTTGTCGATCTAGAGAATGCTAACAAAGTATGCAAACTCCAGCGATCCATTTATGGACTGGTGCAAGCATATCGGAGTTGGAATCTTCGCCTCGATGAGGTGATCAAAGCGTTTGGGTTTATACAAGTTTTCGGAGAAGCTTGTATTTACAAGAAAGTGAGTGGGAGCTCTATAGCGTTTCTAATATTATATGTGGATGACATATTGCTGATTGGTAACAATATAAAACTTTTGAAAAACGTGAAGGAATATTTGAACAATTGTTTTTCAATGAAGGACCTAGGAGAAGCTGCTTTCACATTAGCCATCAAAATCTATAGAGATAGATCGAGACTCCTAATAGAACGTTCACAAAGCACATACCTTGATAAGATTTTGAAGAAGTTCAAAATGGATCAGTCCAAGAAGGGGTTCTTTCCTATTTTGCAAGGTGTGAAGTTGAGTAAGACTCAATGCCCAACAACTATTTAGCATTGTTCAAGAATTCACCCGATTAATCAGTTAACGGGCCAGTTAATCGCTACTCATGGCATGGCCGAATCGAATAACACATATTCGTCACGTTAACTTGTTAGGCCGATTAATTGGCCAGTTAGACCGATTAATCAATTGTCATGCCGATAAATCCATGTTGGCCCATTAACGGACGGGTAAATAATGCCCCAATTTTTGGCCTGTAACCCCTTATGGCCCCATGCCGCTCCTTAATAACTAGGTTTAATAATTTTACCGCCTCTCTATGCTTTTCATATGTGTATGCGAGCATGTTTTAGTATAGTACATAGCTGGGAGCATGAAAGTATGGTATAATACATAAGAAATCTAAAGATATGTTGGCATGTTCCTATTGAATCAACCGATTAATGGTCGACCGATTAGTCCAGTTAATAGGCCGATTCACCGATTAATCGCTACTCCTAAACCAACCGAGCAGCTACCATTTAACGATTTCTTGAACATTGCTATTTAGGAAAGAGAATAGATGAGTGTCATCCCCCATGCTTCAGCCATAGGCTCTATCATGTATGTGATGTTGTGCACAAGACCAGATGTCAGCCTTGCCATAAGTATGGCCGGAAGGTTTCAAAGTAATCCTGGAATGGAACACTGGACAGCGGTCAAGAATATCCTTAAGTACCTGAAAAGGACTAAGGAAATGTTCCTCATTTATGGAGGTGATCAAGAGCTCGTCTTAAAGGGTTATGTCGATGCAAGCTTTGACACTGATCCGGATGATTATAAGTCCCAAATCGAATACGTATATATTCTTAATGGGGGAGCGGTAAGCTGGTGCAGTTCCAAGCAAAGCGTGGTAGCTGATTCTACATGAGAAGCGGACTACATAGCTGCCTCGGAAGCTCCGAAGGAAGCTATCTGGATGAAGCAGTTCATGACAAATCTTGGAGTTGTGCGTAGTGCACTAGACCCAATGACTCTGTTCTGTGACGACACAGGTGCCTGATACGCCTCCAACGTATCTATAATTTTTGATTGTTCCATGCTATTATATTATCCATGTAGGAAGTTTTATATGCATTTATATGCTATTTTATATGATTTTTGGGACTAACCTATTAACCTAGAGCCCAATGCCAATTTTTATTGTTTCCTTGTTTTTGCATTTTATAGAAAATGAATACCAAACGGAGTCCAATTGACGTGCCTATTTTTGATGATTTTTATAGACGAAAAGAAGCCCCCGGAGTAAAAGAGTTGGGCCAGAAGAGCCCCGGGCTACCCACGAGGGTGGGGGCGCACCCTACCCCCTGGGCTCGCCCTCCTATCTCGTGGACAACTCGAAGACCCCCCCCTGACGTGAGACCGACGCCAAAAATTCCTATAAATACAAAAAAACCCCGAAAAGAAACCTAGATCGGGAGTTCCGCCGCCGAAAGCCTCTGTTGCCACCGAAAACCAATCTGGGCCCGTTCAGGCACCCTGCCGGAGGGGGGAATCCCTCTCCAGTGGCCATCTTCATCATCCCGTCGCTCTCCATGACGAGGGGGGTAGTTCACCCTCGGGGCTGAGGGTATGTATGAGTAGCTATGTGTTTGATCTCTCTCTCTCTCGTTTTCTTGAGATGGCACGATCTTGATGTATCGTGAGCTTTGCTATTATAGTTGGATCTTATGATGTTTCTCCCCCTCTACTTTCTTGTAATGGATTGAGTTTTCTCTTTGAAGTTATCTTATCGGATTGAGTCTTTAAGGATTTGAGAACAATTGATGTATGACTTGCATGTGCTTATCTGTGGTGACAATGAGATATCATGTGATCTACTTGATGTATGTTTTGGTGATCAACTTGCGGGTTCCGTGACCTTGGGAATATATGTATAGGGGTTGGCACACGTTTTCATCTTGACTCTCCGGTAGAAACTTTGGGGCACTCTTTGAAGTTCTTTGTGTTGGTTGAATAGATGAATCTGAGATTGTGTGATGCATATCGTATAATCATGCCCACGGATAGTTGAGGTGACAATGGAGTATCTAGGTGACATTAGGGTTTTGGTTGATGTGTGTCTTAAGGTGTTATTCTAGTACGAACTCTAAGATAGATCGGACGGAAATAATAGCTTCGTGTTATTTTACTACGTACTCTTGAATAGCTCGATCAGAAAGAGTAACTTGAGGTGGTTTCGTACCCTACAATAATCTCTTTGTTTGTTCTCCGCTATTAGTGGCTTTGGAGTGACTCTTTGTTGCATGTTGAGGGATAGTTATATGATCCAGTTATGTTATTATTGTTGAGAGAACTTGCACTAGTGAAAGTATGAACCCTAGGCCTTGTTTCAACGCGTTGCAATACCGTTTATGCTCACTTTTATCATTAGTTACTTTGCTGTTTTTATATTTTCAGATTACAAAAACCTATAGCTACCATTCGTATTGCATTTTTATCACCATCTCTTCGCCGAACTAGTGCACCTATACAATTTGCCATTGTATTGGGTGTGTTGGGGACACAAGAGTCTCTTTGTTATTTGGTTGCAGGGTTGTTTGAGAGAGACCATCTTCATCCTACGCCTCCCACAGATTGATAAACCTTAGGCCATCCACTTGAGGGAAATTAGCTACTGTCCTACAAACCTCTGCACTTGGAGGCCCAACAACGTCTACAAGAAGAAGGTTGCGTAGTAGACATCAGTGCCATTGCTCTAGCCAAGGAACCAAGGTTTCGCAAGAGGACCAGACACATAAAGCGATGCTTCAATTCCATCTGCGATTCGATTAAGGAGGAGGACATAAAATTTGCAAAATACACACGGATCTGAATGTTGCAGATCCGTTTACTAAATCACTTCCACGGGCAAAACATGATCAACACCAAAACTCTATGGGTGTTAGATTCATTACCATGTAATGCTAGATTATTGACTCTAGTGCAAGTGGGAGACTGTTGGAAATATTCCATAGAGGCAATAATAAAATGGTTATTATTATATTTCCTTGTTCATGATAATCGTTTATTATCCATGTTATAATTGTATTTATTGGAAACTCAAATGCATGTCTGGATACATAGACAAACAACATGTCCCTAGTGAGCCTCTACTGGACTAGCTCGTTGATCAAAGTGTTGGGGAACGTAGTATTTCAAAAAAAAAATCCTATGATCACGCAAGATCTACCTAGGAGAAGCATAGCAAAGAGCGGGGAGAGTGTGTCCACGTACCCTCGTAGACCGAAAGTGGAAGCGTTTAGTAACGTGGTTGATGTAGTCGAACGTCTTCGCTATCCATTCGATCCAAGCACCAAACGTACGGCACCTTCGCGTTCAGCACACGTTCATCTTGATGACGTCCCACAAACTCTTGATCCAGTTGAGGTCAAGGGAGAGTTCCGTCAGCACGACGGCATGGTGATGGTGATGATGAAGTTACCGGCGTAGTGCTTCGCCTAAACACTACGACGATATGACCGAGGTGTGTAACTGCGGAGGGGGGCACCGCACACGGCTAAGAAATCAACTTGTGTGTCTATGGGGTGCCCCCTCCCCACGTATATAAAGGAGGGAGGGAGGAGGAGGGCTGGCCACAAGGGGAGCGCCCAAGGGGTGGAATCCTACTCCTAGTAGGAGTAGGTTCCACCCTTTCCTAGTCCTAGTAGGAGAAAGAAGGGAAGGAGGGAGAAGGGAGAAGGAAGGAGGGGGGCGCCGCCCCCTCCTAGTCCAATTTGGACCGGCCCATGGGGGGGGCGCGGCCACCCCTTGAAGCCCTTCTCTCCTTTCCTGTATGGCCCATCAAGGCCCAATACGTCCCCTAGGGAATTCCCGTAACTCTCCGGTACTCTGAAAAATACCCGAATCACTCGGAACCTTTCCGATGTCCGAATATAGCCTTCCAATATATGAATCTTTACCTCTCGACCATTTCCAGACTCCTCGTCATGTCTGTGATCTCATCCGGGTCTCCGAACAAACTTCGATCATCAAATCACATAACTCATAATACAAATTGTCATCAAACGTTAAGCGTGCGGACCCTACGGGTTCGAGAACTATGTAGACATGACCGTGTGACGCCCCGAGACCGATACGCCACGTGTCAGCCAGTTATTCATCGTCATTGCCATGTCATTTGCTTGCGTGTTGCACTTTGTCATGTCATCATGTGCATTTCATTAGCATGTTTTCAAAACTTGCATTCGTTCGGGCTCCCCAGTTTTCTCCGTTGTCCGTTCTGAGTCCAGACACACTCGCACATGCCCGCGGCACCTCCGAATATTTATTTTATGAGTGGCCGAAAAACATTCTCGGAATGGGTTGAAACTTGGCGTGCGGTCTTATTATAGTGTAGGCAGACCGCCTGTCAAATTTCGTCGCATTCGGAGCTCGTTTGATAGCCCAACCGTTAAACCTATAGCGGCATTATAGCCGGTTTATTCGTCGGACGTTTCAGTGCTCTGAAACTGCCGCCAGGCCTCTCTCTCTCTCTTCTCTCGTCTCAGCCCGATGCCTTCTACACAACCCGCTAACCAGCCCACTTTCACCCCCTCGACTGCATGTCCAAAACTGTCCCGAACCCGACCCGGGCAGTCGTGACCGATGGGTCCGGATCATCACCAAACATCCCTAAAATATCATCGATTCTTTATTTGGACTCCCTAACCTAATGATCTCGACCGTCTGATCTAAATCGGAGGGTCATTCTAGCCCCTAGCCTAGCTCTACCACTATATATAGTGGAAACCCTAAATCAATCCCTAAAAACTAGGCAGTTTGTCCCATCCTTCCTCGTCGCCGCCGCCACCCTAATCATCCCCTTCCTCGGGATCTTCCCAGGTCCAGCTCGCAGCGTTGTCACCTCTCCACGCCTCCATGACGCGCCCCTTTCCCCGCTGCCTCGTTCCCAACGCCCGAAGGCCTCCTCCCGTGCCCACGACCCCACCCCGCCAGCCTGTGTCCGCCACCGCGGACGAGCTCCACCAGCAACTGCATCTTCATGGAGTTCCAATCTGAAACCTTCCTGGAACCTCATGTTCGCGCTGAACCTTTGGCTGCCGGCGCCCCTTCCTCGCCGTGACCCTCGCCGGAGTCCAGCCGCGGGACCTGCAAGCTCCCCGGCGACCTCTTTCGCCCCTGCTTCAGGACAAGCAGCGCTCGCAGCGCTCGACCTCTGCCTCGGTCGCCATTGACTGCGACCCCAAGACCCCGTGCCAAGCCCCGCGTCGTCGACCTCCACCTTCCTGCTGTCGCCGCTGCTCTGCTTCCTGTCTAGCGGAGGAGGACCCCGCCGCCCGCCTCGATCCCCTTCGACGCAGCCGGCCCAGCCGCCGCTGCCCTACTTCTGCTCCGCGAGAAGGAGCGCCCGCATCCTCTGCTTCGTACGATGCGACCTGCTTCGCCCGTTCATCCGTCGACCCGCAGCGCTAGCGCGCCCGAACCGCATCGCCAGGCCAGTGCCCCCTCCCGCTCCGCCAGGCCCAGCCAGCACTGAGGCCCAGCTCTGCTCCACCGACAGGCCCAATGTGAGCAGCCTAGGCAGCCAGTTTCGGCCTCTTATGTTTTTTTCCAATCCTGCGAATTTGTTAATTATTCTAGTTGCTGCAGTTTTACAGTTTGAGCCCTCAGCTTCATGCATATAATAACTTCACAACTGTGCATCATATGCAAAAACTTTTTATATGAAAAATGCTTAAAATTTTGTGTAGATTCATAATATGCCACTTTCACCCCTGTTAAAAATGTTTAACTTGTTGTTTTCATTAATTTGTGTAAATAATATGCTAAAATGATTTAATTCATAACTAAATAACCGTAGCTCCAAATTTAATAAACTTTATATGTAAATGGGGTGGAAAATGTGTAGAATAACATGATGCACTTTGTTTTGCTGATTAACAACTTTAAAATGTGGTAATAGGCAGAACAGTACCAAGTTCATAATATGCACATGGGGGTTTTTTCCGGAATTGTTGTTTGTCATTCCGGCCTCATTTCAACTTGTCTAGATAGGTAGTTTGTATTGCATCATACCTTGCCATGTATTGCATCATATATAGACTTGTGTTGTTTTTCTGTGCTTCCTACCTTGTCATGTTTTGCTTCCTGTATAGACTTGTCTTGCATCATACCTTGCCATGTATTGCATCATATACAGACTTGTGTTGTTTTTCTGTGCTTCCTACCTTGCCATGTTTTGCTTCCTGTATAGACATGTCTTGCATCATACCTTGCCATGTATTGCATCATATATAGACTTGTGTTGTTTTCTATGCTTCCTACCTTGCCATGTTTTGCTTCCTGTATAGACTTGTAGTGCATCCTATATAGAACTGTCTTGCATCATACTTGGTTGAGCATATTGTCATGTCTCGTGTGGTGTGTTTACCGTGTTGCTTGCTTCTTCTCGTTAGTGCTTGTCCCGCTGCGTTCGTGAGGATACGTTCATCTACCCGTGGTTCTTATTCAAGGCTTCTTCTTCGTCTACTTCATGGTCTTGTTGTGTTGTATGAAAGATGATCATACCCTTGGATACCTTTACTACCATTGCCATGCTTAGTTGTCTCGATGCTATCGTTACATGTCGCGCTACCCATCTTTTATGTCAGCCCCTCCTTGTTGCCATGAAACCTTTAACCTTTGAAACCTTCCTAGCAAAACCACTGTTTGGCTATGTTACCCGCTTGCTCAGCCCCTCTTATAGCGTTGTTATTTGCAGGTGAAGATGAAGATCGTTCCAGGAGGGAACTTGTTGTTGGAATATCACAATATCTATAATTATTATTAACACACCTATATACTGGGCATGGGTGGAAGGCTTGGCCTTTTGCTCGGTGTTTTGTTCCACTCATGCCACCTTAGGCGCCGATAAACCGGCATTATGTTCCTTGATTTTGCGTTCCTTACACGATGGGTGGATGGGGACCCCTTGACAGTTCGATTTTGAATAAAACTCCTCCAGCAAGGCCCAACATTGGTTTTAATTTGCTCATAATAACAACTTAAATAATTAATTAATTGCATAGGGGGTCATGTCCCCGGGTTCTTAATTCTACATAATAGGGGGGGCCAGTGCTGATGGTGTTGGTCCCAAAAGGGCGGACTGCAGGACCACCACGGGGAAACTCGAGGATTGGCTCCTGTAGGATGTCCCATCCGGTCGTGGCCTGAGATGAGATACGCGCGGCTACTATCAGGCTGTCGGCACGCCGGGAGGTCTTGCTGGACTTGTTTTACCATTGTCAAAATGTCTTGTGCACCGGGATGCCGAGCCTGATCGGATTTCCCTAAGATAAGGGGTAATAATAATTATTACTTCAGCTGACCGTGAGAGCTTGTGATGGGCTAAGTTGGGACACCCCTGCAGGGTTATGATCTTTCGAAAGCCGTGCCCGTGGTTATGTGGCAGATTGGAATTTGTTAATATCCGGTTGTAGAAAACTTGACAGAGGATCCGAAGTAAAACACACAACTGTGTGAGTAACCGTGACTGTCTCTTTTTACTTTGAGAAGAGAACACGGTGGGGTTATGTTTGACTCGTAGGTAGTTCGGGATCTTTAGCGATCACTACTAGTTTGCGATCGTTTGCGGAGATGCTCATCTTATTCTTGTACTTGTAAGCTAGCCACCATATTATTATTAGCCGCTGCTGCAACCTCACCACTTTACCTCTTCCTACCCATAAAGCTTTGCTAGTCTTGATACTCATGGTAATGGGATTGCTAAGTCCTCGTGGCTCACAGATACTACAACACCAGATGCAGGTATAGCTAAGTACGATGCAGGAGATGGATCAGAACTTCAGTGGGAGTTCGATGAAGAGCGTAGCCGTACTGTGTGACATTTTCGACGATCAGTAGTGGTTTTTACTAGGGGCGATTCGGACCTGTGGCTTTATGTATTTGGTATCTTTCTTTTGGATCTTCGCCCGTAGTCGGGTTGTGATGTTTTGGATGATGATTTGCTTATTTAATGTATTGTTTGACGTGGAGAGTGTAAGCCAACTATCCTTTTGCAATTTCATCCCTATTTTTTACATGAGTCGTGCAAAGATACCAAACTTGAGATCATTCTAGAATGGGCTTATACCTTTAAGTCATGCCTCGACACGTAGGAGGTATAATCCCATCCTGGGCATTACAGACCGAGACACATCTTCAGTCAATAACCAATAGCGGAACTTGGATGCTCATATTGGCTCCTACATATTCTAGGAAGATCTTTATCGGTCAAGCCGCATAACAACATACGTTATTCCCTTTGTCATCGGTATGTTACTTGCCCGATATTTGATCGCCGGTATCATCATACCTAGTTCAATCTCGTTATCGGCAAGTCTCTTTACTCGTTCTGTAGTGCATCATCTCACAACTAACTCATTAGTCACATTGCTTGCAAGGCTTATAGTGATGTGCATTATCGAGAGGGCCCAGAGATACCTCTCTAATACATGGAGTGACAAATCCTAATCTTGATCTATGGAAACCCAACAAACACCTTCGGACACACCTGTAGAGCATCTTTATAATCACCAGTTATGTTGTGACATTTTATAGCACACAAGGTGTTCCTCCGGTATTCGGGAGTTGCATAATCTCATAGTCAGATGAACATGTATAAGTCATGAAGAAAGCAATAGCAATAAAACTAAACGATCATTGTGCTAAGCTAACAGATGGGTCTTGTCCATCACATCATTCTCTAATGATGTGATCCCGTTCATCAAATGACAACACATGTCTATGGTTAGGAAACATAACCATCTTTGATTAACGAGCTAGTCAAGTAGAGGCATACTAGCGACATTCTGTTTCTATGTATTCACACATGTATCAAGTTTCCGGTTAATACAATTCTAGCGTGAATAATAAACATTTAGCATGATATAAAGAAATATAAATAACAACTTTATTATTGCCTCTAGGGCATATTTCCTTTAGTCTCCTACTTGCACTAGAGTCAATAATCTAGTTCACATCGCCATGTGATTTAACACCAATAGTTCACATCACCGTGTGATTAACACCCAATGGGTTTACTAGAGTTAATAATCTAGTTCACATCGCTATGTGATTAACACCCAAGAGTACTAAGGTGTGATCATGTTTTGC